>JADRCH010007490.1:629583-682351 GCA_019843965.1 Rhynchomys soricoides | reverse complement strand
TTTCTTTCTTTCTTTCTTTCTTTCTTTCTTTCTTTCTTTCTTTCTTTGACACAGGGTTTCTCTGTGTATCCCTGGTTGTCCTGGAACTCTTTTAGTAGACCAAGCTGGTCTCAAACCTAGATGTCTGCCTCTGCTTCTTAAGTGCTGGCATGCACCACCAAAGGCAGCTCTAAAAAATGTATCTTTTCAAATAAGCATGTCACACTCTCCTATTGCATGAGTACTCATATTAGCCAAGGTGTGGAGCCAAGTCGGGTGTCCATGGACTTGTAAATGGAGAAAGAATATGACAAACTTACACAACGGAGCATTATTCGACTTTTAAAAGGAGAGCCTGCCATTTGTGAGAACATGGCTGAAACTATTTAGCTTTAAATTAAGTGTGTGTGTGTGTGCATATGTGTGCTTCTGTGTTCTGTGCAGCTGAGTGCTGTGCCTATGGAGGCCAGGAGAGGGAGTCAGTTCCTCTGGAGCTGGAGTTACAGGTGATTGTGAACTGCCAACTGTGACGGAGTGCTGAGAACCAAACCTGTCTTCTTTTTGTTTTTATTTTAAGATTTATTTATTTTATGTATATGAGTGCACTGTCACCGTCTTCAGACACACCAGAAGAGGGCATCGGATTCCATTACAGATGGTTGTGAGCCACCATGTGGTTGCTGGGAATTGAACTCAGGACCTCCAGAGGAGCAGTCAGTGCTCTTAACCGCTGAGCCATCTCTCCAGCCCAAGCTTGTGTTCTTAATCATTGAGCCATTTCTCTAGCCCCAAACTAACTAGATTCTTTTAAAAAATACTTTAAAGGTTATTTCTAAATTTCATTTTCTGTGTATGAGCGTTTTGCCTGTATGTATGTATGTGCACCACATGTGTTATTGTTGCCTGGAGAGGAGGTCACAAAAAAGGGGTCAGATCACTGAAGTTGGAGTTACAGACAGTTGTCAGCTACCATGTAGGTGGCTGGTCCCTCGCAAAAGCAGTAGTCACTCCAACCCCCTTCCTTTAGTCTTTTTTTTTTTTACTCAGCCAACTTTTGTTTGTTTTTGTTTTCTTTTCCTTTTTTTTTTTTGAGACGGGGTTTCTCTGTGTAGCCCTGGCTGTCCTGGAACTCACTCTGTAGACCAGGCTGGCCTCGAACTCAGAAATCCACCTGCCTCTGCCTCCCGAGTACTGGGCCTAAAAGCGTGCGCCACAGCAGTCTGGCTGCACTCAGCTAACTTTCTTCATGTATTTGTACACCTTCCTATATTCTTAATGATTTTCTTTCTACTTGTGTTACCCATTATTCAGACTCATGAAGTCTCAGTTTTACATATGTGGATTTATCTACTTTTCCTTACAATTTCTATTGTTTCATATAATCTTTATTAAATTAAACATCCTTCACATACGCATATTATATTTATATTTTTACCACTTCCTCTTTCCAGTCCTTCCCTTAGTCCCCATGCTCTCTCAAATTCATGACCTTTAATTATTGTTTATATAAACATATGTGTATACACACACATGCACATTCTGCCTTAATTACTCTTATGTTGGTACAGACCAAAGCAACTTATAAAATAAAACATTTAATTAGGGTCTTGTTTACAGTTTTTAAGGGTGATCCCCTGACCATCTTGGCAGGGATGGTGGTAGCAAATAAGCAAGCAGGCATGGCGCTGGAGCAGTAGCTGAGAGTTTATATCCTGGTCTGTATAAAGGAGACAGAAAGACAGGGAGACTCGGCCTAGTATACCCTTTTGAAACTTCAAAGCCCACCCTCAGTGGCACATCTTCTCCAGCAAGGCCACCTAATCTTTCCCAAACAGTCTACTACCTAGGAACCCAAACATTCAAATATAGAAGCCTACGGGGGCTATTCTCATTCGAACCACTGTATGCGTGCTTGTGTGTGTGCGTGTGTGTGTATGTGTGTGTGTGTATGTGGTGTGTATGTGTGTGTATATATCTGTGTATATATGTTTGTGTATCTGTGTGTGCATGTGTGTGTGTGCATGTGTGTGTGTGTCTGTGTCTGTCTGTGTGTGTGAGAGAATACACACACACACACACCCCGTGTAACATGATGAGTCTGTTTAGTTGCTTATATGTATATGTTACTATTATCTTTCCTTTATGACTATATTATTTTCTCTCCTTAAAAAAGCAAACAAGCAGCCGGGCAGAGGTGGTGCATGCCTTTAATCCCAGTACTTGGGAGGCAGAGGCAGGCAGATTTCTGAATTTGAGGCCAGCCTGATCTACAGAGTGAGTTCCAGGACAGCCAGGGCTACACAGAAAATCTCTGTCTCAAAAAACCAAAAAAAAAAAAAAAAAAAAAGCAGACAAACAAACAAGCGAACAACAACAGAAAAAGCCCACCAGGGTCTTGTTATGTACCTGCAGCTATCCTGGAACTCACTCTGTAGACCATGCTGGTTTCAGACTCACAGAGATCTACCTGCCTCTGCCTTCTGTGATTTTAATTCTCCTCTTCTCATCAATCCTGTTAACATGCCTATTGTTAATATGATTTGCTGATGTTCATTAAGGTCTGATAATATCATTTGTAATTTTAGTAAATTCAGATATAATTATTTCAAGACATGTATTTGTTTGTTAGATAGCTATGTACTAAATTTAGGTATGAGTTTTTTGGTTTTTTTGTTTGTTTGCTGTTTGTTATTGGTATTTTGGAGGGGTTGAGACAGGGTTTCTCTTTATAGGACGAGGTATTAGTTTTAACAATATCTTATTTCAGTTCTGGTCATCATGGCCTAGAGTCGGTACTCAGTGGTGAAGGATTTGTCTAACATGTTTGAGGATTCCTTGGCTTCCATCCCCAGTACCACAACTGAACAGTGGGGACTGACTATCTTCAGGCATCTACATCATCAGCAAGATGATGCTTTTGGAAACTCTGTCTTAGGCTGCAATTGCTTGTCAGTTCCTTAGAGACTGCTCTTAGAGACTTGTGAGTTACAAGTCTCTGCTTGCCATTGCTATGGTGGGGGGGAGGTGTGGTTTCTTGATAAATAATTTCACAGTTGAAAGTCTTTCCTTGTACCTCTCTCAGAGATAGCACCATTCTAAGTCACTTTTAGGTACTGGTATATTTAGGATGATGAAAACACTACTCACAATTGGACTAAAATTGCAATGTGCTCTCTACTGTAACATATGTCACAATTCCCTGTTCTTTATCTGTCACTTCTTTACTGTTTGGTCACATAAAGGTAAGATCGACAAGGACAGAGTTGTTATTTTTGCTTATTATATCCTTGAGGATCAACCATTTTCCAGCACAGAGTAAGTCACAAATTACATTCTGAAGAGAAATGACAGACAAAGCATGAACTAACCTTAAGAAAGTAAGCATTGTGTATGGTAGTGCACCTGTGAGGAAATATTTTCAGAGTTCTAAATAACAAATGTCCACACAAACATGAGAAAAATAAATCCTCTATAGGATATTATTTATTAGCTTTAAACACAGATATTTTAAGCATTCACGTATCGACGACAAGAATTAAAAAACAAAAAACAAAAACTCAACCCTTGTCTTGAATCCTTGGTGAAAGTCCTGGTTTTATCTATTAAATAAAAATCAGGAAAGCAAAATTGAAGCTGTGTGGCTCTAAGCTTTATTAATCTGTCCATGCATATGTCTACTTCATTTTAGATTCATTTATTTTATTTTGTGTGTATGAATGTTTTCATTGCATACCTCATGCCAGCGGAAGTCAGAAGACATTACTGGATGCCCTTCAACTGGAGTTGTGGATGGTTGTGAGCTACCATGTGGGTTCTGGGTCCTCTGCAAGAGTACAGAGTGCAGAGCCATCGCTCCAGCCCTCTGTACATATCCTATTCAAGCTTTAGCCTCCTGAGTGCTACTATCCTTTATGCTAGCATGCTCCTTGAATCTCAGTCTGTACTTACCATGAAACAATTGCACTAGGTCATTTAAAGGGCGGGAAATCAATTATTTGGCATGGGTTTCTTCAACTATGTTAAGTCAAACATTATGCTAACTCCTGGGCAGGGAGTGGTACAATAACAGACAAGACCTCTGTATCACTAGTACCCAAAGATTATCATAGACTAGTTTTGAAATCCATGAACCCACAATGAATAACGATGAACTATCATAAATTTCTTAAGCAAAAGGACAAGAAGCCATTGACAAAGTGATCAGAGAAAATGTTTGATAAATGAACAGTCAAGATGGGATACTAAGTATGACTAAAGATCCTAAGTATGGCAACAGTACAGGGAGACATAACAGACTGTGCCAAGGCTTTGAAGTGAGAAAGAAACAGACATACCTGAGAAACTGAGTTAAGTTAGCTTTTCTATACATCATTATACAGGAGGCTAAATATGTATTCATAGGCAGAAACTAAATCTACAGGGCCCTGTGGACAATGTTAATAGCTTAGAATTTATCTAATGTCCAGATGCAGCACCTTCAGGAATTTTACCCAAGAAAAATGACATCATCTTATCTTCCTTTTGATAGCTATGGGAATGTGGACTGGTGGAAGAAGAATGGACAGAAAACACTCAAGTGGAAAACTATTGAAGTGATGCATAAGTGTCTTAGTAGTTCCAGCTGCAGACAGAAGCAGTGCAGAAATGAAGGAGTCCAGAGAGGATCCCCAAGGAATGAAACATTGCGTGGCAAAGGGCAATGTTGCAAAGCCAACTAGCTCTAAGGCGGAATAAGCAGGAATTAGAATCTATGGGAGGTTGAATTAGATAGGAACAAAGAACAAGCCACATTGCTGGGGCAGCTTCATGATCATGTTTGACCTCACGAAGAGGAATTTCAGTGGAACCAGAAGCTGGGTTGCAATGGACCAAGAAGCGAGTACAGGCTTTTCTGTTTCTTGCATGTCATTACAGCAGAGCACAACAGAAAGTTCTGGCTAACACATGAGAAAACAGTGCCTTGAAAGCCTGTAAGATAAGCCAGGTGAAGAATTAGCAGGGTTAACACTAAGAGATGTGAGAGGAGAGATGGTGGGAGAATTCACTGTGTTCAGCTTTACAGAAAGCACACCAATTATAGACGAAGGAGAAAGCTTGTGGATACACTAAAGGTAACATAGGAGAACTTTGTCATTAAAATGGCACAAAAAGGAACACACCCTCAAAACATTACCCTCTAACCTGCTTTTCTATGTGTTCCAAGAAAGATGGAAAAGAATATAAATTTACTGATGCTGAGCAGACAGAGATGGGGGAAGCAGCCTAGAAGTTGTAATCTAGAAGGTCCCATTCATACGGCCTGAGTGACTAATGAAACCTCTGGTTATAAATTTAAAGAGACCTTGACCTGTTAATATTTCCAAATACCCCGAAAGAGCAAATGGATCGTTTGAAGAGGCGTGCATCTTTGTCATCCATCTCAAATAATGATTTAAATTATTTTATAAGGAAAAGTGAGCAGTTCACAAATAAGAATCAGCAAAAATAACAAGCAAGTAACATAAGTCTTGAAATTATTAAACAAATACTATGAAGACTATCCCTGGTATATTTAAAGAAATAAATGTGTGCAAGAGAAAGGGCAATGCTAAACAACTGTATTTGTAAAGATACCTCATCGAACTCCTAGAAACATGTGTGTGTGCGCACTGAAAAATGAACTCAACATATTGAAGAACCAGCAACCAGTCAGCCACGACTAATTAAAGAATTGGTGAACTGGCCAAGAGTTCAGAAGAAATTATCCAGAAAGCAGAACAGAAAAGCAGGCAGATAGAATAAAACAGGGAACAAAATTCTTTTCTAGGAAAACTTGCTGGAGTACCGTCTACTTCAGAGGAAACTGTATAGCTCAGCTAACTAATGATGCAATAGTGTTTTCTTTCTGAAAAAAAAAAGAAGAAGAAGAAAGAAAGCACACACGGAAGGATGCTCAAAAACGTACACAGTGGTGGACTAAGAAAGTGTCAGAATACACATTTGGTTCCAGAAGGAATGGGGAAAGAGAATAAGATAGAACCTTTACTCCTTCCCTTGAGCCATCTTATCAGCAACCCTCCATAACTGTTAAACCAGCAAAGGCAGAGAGAAATGCGGCACAGGTTAGTGGTTACCAGGAACCACGGGGACACAGGAAGGGAAGTGTCTGTAAAAAGGCAAAGCAGGCGATTCTTTGACTGAAGTTTGAACACAACTTCAATTAGGAAGTTATCGAAATATTGGGAGAAATGGACACACAGTGGCACTCAGTCGTTTGGAGATAAACATTTCATTGACGTGCACAAGCAGAAAAGCTGACAGATTTCATGTGCACATTTCCATGACTTGGCACCCAGATGAATGTATCTGTAAACCAGTGCCAGCTTTAGTTTGTAAAAAAATGGAACATTATCCAGCCCCTCAGCAACATGCCTTGTAAGCTTTCCCAGGCACTACGCCTCCACCAAGGTAACCATCGTTCTGACTTCCAGCACCATGGAGAAGTTTTGCCTTCTTGACAACTTGCATGTTAAGTCAAGACTGGGATAAAGTCAATTTGTCACACAAGACTACTAACACTAATGCTGAGACCCATTAAACACATTCTTTCTACCGAGCACTGCACTAAGTGCTGTACATACACTAATCTGTTCTCATGGCCACAGCACGAAAAAGAAAAAAGACGCTATCATTATTTCTGTTTTGTGTTTTTCCTTCTCACTCTGGCCCCGCTCACTCCAGCCCCATTATTTCTAATTTATCAACAAGGCACCTGGAACAGTACTGGTATTTGAACCTAAGTGGTCGTTGGAATTACTGTGATGCAATGCCAAACACGAGCACATTAAATCTTACTAAAATATGGTACGTCATAGTTTAAAAATCACTTATTATCTGCTATTGGACAATGAGAATGCTGGAACAAAACACAGAAGGGTATAGCATTGCTTTGCCATTAGTGACAATATTACATATTCATGAGGAGACTCGGGAGCAGTGGTTCTCAACTTGCGGACTGTGACCCCTTGGACAAACCTCCATCACCAAAAATATTTACATTATGATTCACAACAGTTGCAAAATTCCAATTATGAAGGAGCAATAAAAATAATTTTCATGGTTGGGCATCACCACAAGATGAGGAATTAAACGGTCACAGCATTAGGAAGGGTGAGATGCACTGCTCTACAGTGAGACTAGCCTGAGGTCAAATGCCATCTCCACCACTGGATTTTGACAGGTTACTTACTCTCTGTGTGCCTCTGCTTCATTATCTACATTAATAATAGCACACACATTATATGAATTGTTATGAAGGGTAAACAAAACCCTCCATTCATTCACTTATTCATTCAGTCAACAAATATGTTCAGTGCTTGCCAGTTTCATGGCCACTGCTTGGTGCTTGATATGAGGGAACGTTCTCTGCCTAGATTTATTTATAAGTACACTGTAAGTATACTGAAGCCACCTTCAGACACTTTTTCTTCTCTCTCCGGCCCTGCTCGCTCCAGCCCCACTCTTAGTTGTCTTCAGACACCCCAGAATAGGGCATCAGATCTCATTACGGATGGTTGCTGGGATTTGAACTCAGGACCTTTGGAAGAGCAGTCAGTGCTCTTAACCACTGAGCCATCTCTCCAGTCCCTCTCTGCTTTCTTAAAGTGGATGGTGTCCTACAGCCTTGGGGTGACAGTGCAGGGAGAGTACAAAACTGTGTGATAAAGGATGTGCCAAAATGCATGCCACATTAAAAAAATAGCTCAGGTTAAAGAGCTTCCACTTGCAAGGGCTGCAGAATTTGAAAGTTATCAGAATTAAATGTAAGGTCGTGATAAATACAAAGGAGACCCCTGGGTAACGTGCGAAGGAGCTAGGAGATATCTACATGTGAGCCGTCTGACTGCTCTTCCAGAGGTCCTGAGTTCAATTCCCAGCCACCACATGGTGGCTCACAACCATCTGTAATGGGATCTGATGCCCTCTTCCGGTGTGTCTGAAGACTGCGACAGTGAGCGGGGCTGGAGCGAGTCTTTTCAAAAAAAGAATATTGGAAATGGCTGAAAACTGTTTAGAAAAAGACATCCGATTCTGGTGCACCAATAAGAGACCTTCTTGTTTAAGATCTGAGCTTTCCTGGGAGCCTAAAAATGGTGAATACTCATGGGTGGTACACTCCTTGAATCCCAACACTTATAAGGCAGACACAGGCAGATCTCTGTGAGTTCGAAGCCAGCCTGGTCTACAGAGTGAGTTCCAGGACAGCCAGGGCTCCACAGAGAAACCCTGTCTTGAAAAAAACCAAAAGCAACAGAAAAAGAAGGCCGGGGTCTTTTTGCTTGTATATTATGGTTTGAATTTTGCTTTGTGTTTTATTTGGATGTGTGTTTATTGTGCTTTTTCTTTAAATTTTGTTTTTGTTTGTTTGTTTGTTTTGTTTGCCTTTTTCTAAAAAGAGAGAAAGAAATTGTGGCGTTGGACTCGTGGGGAGGATTGGGACTAGGCAAAACCATGATTGGACTATGTGTGAGTTTTCTAAACAAGCACCCAAGGTGGCAGTCAAGTGAGACAAAGACAGATGCTGAAAAGACAAAGGATGCAAAGGCCTCAGCTCAAGAAAAGTACGTAAGAAAAGATAGGCCTGTCCTTGATGGACGAGAACATCAGGTCTCATCGGGTAGGACCAACAGAGGCTCTGAGCCTGAAGTCAGCAAACGGGATCAAACTGTGTAGCCATTTGTCTGTCCCTCACTGCTGTAGCGCCCAAGAACACTGAACTTGTAGGGTTATATATAGCATCTACAATGGCATCTGTCCAGCAGGGTGATAAACACTCAAGGGGCTTTGAAATTACAAAGACAGGTCCTCCACCTGTGCTTATCTCAGTGCTGGGGCGTTTCCTTCCTTTACTCCAAAGTTAACTGGGACACACCCCACAGCTAGAACCTGAACCACCTATGGGATAATGATCAGAAGTCTCAGGAGGGTGAGAAGACCAAACCAGCCCTTAGGCTGCAAAGCTCTGTGTGGCCAGCAGAGGGCAGTGCTATGCAAAGATGGGAAACCAGTGAAGACAGATTTGACAGACATTGGGTACCTGTCCATCTTATTCCGGGTCAGCACTAGCCTAAAGCATACAAAAAGCAAGAATCCCCAAGCTCAACTCCCTATGTAGTTATCAAAGACTCAGAAAAAAGCTGCTCAAAAATTTAGTCTGTTTTCTCTCTCTCTCTCTCTCTCTCTCTCTCTCTCTCTCTCTCCCTCTCTCTCTCTCTCTCTCTGTGTATGTGTGTGTGCCCCTTATGCTTGCTCTCTTTTCTCCTTATTCCACTTCAACATATTTAAAAGTATTCTTTTAGTCAGGCAGTGAGGGCCTTTAATTCTAGCACTCAGGAGGCAGAGGCAGGCAGATTTCTGAGGTTGAAGCTAGCCTGGTCTCTACATCGAATCTCAGGACAGCAAGGGAAACCCTACCCAGAGAAACCCTGTTTGGGGCTGTGAATAAAGGGTAGGTGGTGTGGGTGGAGGATGGGTGGTGGGTAATGGGGGAGTATGCTTTCACCAATTAGCTGCTTTCAAAATATAGACACTTTTATTGATATGGTTTTTTTTTTTCACTATGGAGTAATCTTTCTTTTTACTTTCTATTTTCATTTTTGTTTCCTGGGGTTTTCTTCCTTGTTTCGTCTTAGTGTTTGATTTCCCTAGTTTTAAAACCCATTCATATTTATCACCGTTCTTACAGTGGTGTGGTTTTACTATGTAAACGTTCTTCTTAACCTTCCTAATGCTGTGACCCTTCGATACATGGTTGTTGTGACTTGGAACCATACAATTATTTCATTGCTATTTCATAACTGTAACTTTGCTACTGTTTTGAATCTTAACCTAAGTATCTGATATGCAGGATGACTGATATGCTACCCCAAGGGGTTACAACCCACGGTTGAGAACCACTGCCTTAAACCTTTTTAAAAAAACACTGGTTTTTTTTTCTTTTTAAATTTATTCTATGTATACAAGTACACTGGAGCCATCTTAGGACGTACCAGAAAAAGGCATTGGATCCCATTACAGATGGTTGTGAGCCACCATGTGGTTGCTGGGATTTGAACTCAGGACCTCTGAAAGAGCAGTCAGTGCTCTTAACCGCTGAGCCTTCTCTCCAGCCTGAAACTTTTCTTTTGGTATGTCTTTTTCCTTTTTCTTCCTAGTCTCATGCTCTTTCATTATTCCTTCTATAGGATTCTCTTCTGTCATCATCATCACAGGAGACAGTTCTTGACTTTTACTTAGATTTTCTTATGTGGTACACACTTATAATCCCAGCACTTGGGAGACAGATTTAGGGTGTTCTCTGTGAGTTTGTGGCCAATCTGGTGTACATGGTGTGGTCCAGGGTTACCAGGGCTACACAGTGAGACCTTTTCTGAAACCAAACCAAAAAAGAAAGAAAGAAAGAAAGAAAGAAAGAAAGAAAGAAAAATATGAAAGAACAAAGCCATTTGGCTCTTCAAAAGAATCACAACTCAGGCTGGTGAGACGGCTCAGAGGTTAAGAGCACTGGCTGTTCTTCCAAAGGTCCTAAGTTCAATTTCCAGCAACCACATGGTGGGTGGTTCACAACCATCTGTAAAGGGATCTGATGCCCTCTTCTGGCATGCAGGTGCACATGCAGATAGAACATTCAGACATTTTTTTTTAAGTTTTTTTTTTTTTTTTAAATCAAAACTCCTCAACACACAGATACTGAAATATGTAATACCTAATAAAGGTTTATTGGTAAAAAAAAAATGATCATGGATGAAAAAGAACAAGAAAATGCATTCAATCTAAGACCTGGAGAGAAAACGCATGGGGGGGGGGGGAGAATCCAACAAGATTGTTGAGAAAATCAACAATGTGGACTAAAAAGTCAATAATATAGAGGAAAAAATAGTGATAAAACTTAGATATCTTTAAAAAATCGAAATGTTGGAAAAGAAATACTAAACAGTGAAAATCATTGCTAACAGACCACATGAAGCAGAAGGAAAAACATCAGGGGTCAAGCAAGGTTGTTGAAATAATATATTCGGATGCCAACAAGGTAGAAGGGGTCAGCAAAATGGCTCAGTGATGAAGGTGCTTGATGCCAAGCCTGCTGACCTGATTTAAATCCCTAGGACCTGCATGGTGAAAGGTGAGAACTTAGTCCTGTAAGCTGCCCACTGACCTCCACATGTAAGACATGGCATGGACATACACACTCCGATTCATGTGAAAATTAATGCGTGTGAAGACAGCCCTGAATAAATCTGAGATATAATCATGAGACCAAAGAATCCATGAGCTAGAAGAAGAAACTAAGATAGACACTAACGACATAGAGAATCTACTCAATAAAATTATAGTGGAAAACGTCCCAAATGTAGAGAATGAGACATTCAAATATGAGGGACCCATGTATGTACAAACCAAATATTAGAATCAAGCTACCAAAAGTGTAAAGCAAAGAAACAGTAAAAGTCATAAAGGAAAACTGCCAACTCACTTATGAAGTAAGCACACCAGTTCTCTCATCAATTTCCCTAAAGTCTAAGAGAGTAGAGTTCACGGAGTTCAGTAAATACCTGCCAAACTAGGTTGCTGGATCCAACAAAACTCTCTTCTAAAGTTGGTAGCACATCAAGACAAGCCAGCCAAGGCAGTGCATGACTACCAAGCCAGCACTGCAAAAGATACAGGAATTCTTACTATACACAGATTCAGAAAGACAGCTTCAATGAGGAAACAAGAAATTTCATGAGAGTAAATAGATGACAGGAGTAGAGTCCAGAAGGAATCCATCACGCCTGAAACAGGCAAACTTTCCATACTAATAACTGAGAAAGAAAAGATCAAACAATAATTCAACCAAACAGAAAAATAGCCAGCAAAATTTTACAAATTACTAACCATCTCTCCTTAATGACGTTAATGAAATGGCCTCACGTCACCAATAAAGAGATGTGGACTGGATGATTGAATTCTCAGTGTCAAAAGAGGGAAGGCAATACCCAATGAATGGAAGCAAAAATAAAAGCTGGAATAACTATTTTGAGATCTGAGGTCAACTTCAAACCAAAACCATTCAGAAAATATAAAGAAGGCCACTATGTATTAATTAAGGGAATCATTCATCAAGAATAGTAAACACATATGCACCAAATGCTGAGGCTCTTAATTTCAGAAAGCAAATAAGAATGTACACACGAGCCGGGCAGTGGTGGCACACGCCTTTAATCCCAGCACTCCGGAGGCAGAGGCAGGTGGATTTCTGAGTTCGAGGCCAGCCTGGTCTACAGAGTGAGTTCCAGGACAGCCAGGGCTACAGAGAAACATTGTCTCGAAAAACCGAAAAAAAAAAAATGTACACACAACATAAATGATTTCATTATCCCACTTTCATTCAAAGTAAACATCAATCAATTTAAAAATCTATACAACAAATGGACTTAGCAGATATATACAGACTATGCCCACAGGCACAGAAATGCTTTTTCCAGCATCCACATACCTTTCTCTAACATAGACACATTCTAGATTTCAAAGCAAATCTTAATGTATGCAAAAGAATTCAAATACCATTTGTATCTTCTAGGATCATAGTGGACTAAACTAGGAATCAATAACTAGAGAAGTGATATAAATATATGGAGACGGAATGATACACCACTGAGTGACTGAGAGGTCATTGAAGAAATCATGGAGGGCATCTAGTAATTCCTAGAATTAAATGAAAATGAAAGCATATTCACGACAGCCATTGGAAAAGGCTAACAATTCTAATTGACTGACATAATACTGTATCCTCTTTGAGGTCAGCAATTACATCTACCAGTAAACTTATAAAATATTTATTCTGTTTTTTTACCCATTTCAGTAAACTATTGAAATCTCTGGAATTTAGTTCCTGTGTTAAAAATCATAGAGATCTCAAATAAATAACATAATGGTGAACTTCGAGGACTTAGAAAAACAAGGACAAGGCAAATCCAAAAAGCAGTAGACAGCAAGAAATAATAAAGTTCAAGGCAAGAATTAATGAAATGGAAGCTAAAAGAACAATATATAGAATCTACCAGACAGCTGATTTTGGAGGAAAAACAACAACAAACAAACAAGAACAATCAACAAACACCTAACCAAAGTAACTAAAAGAATAGTGACAAGATCGAAATTTAAGAAATTCGTGAAAGGGGGGAGATTAGCAATGATTCTAAAGAGATCCAGGGAGTTGTTACTGAATACACTGAAAATCTATATTCCAAGGAATTGTAAAATCTAGAATAAATAAATTCCAAGATGCATATGACCTGCTAAGATTAAATCAAGAGGATATTAACATGGTGCAGGGTGAATATGATCAAAATCTATTAAACACACGTATGAAATTGTCAAATGATAAATAAAAGTGGCTTTAAATGATACAAAAAGACAGTAAATAACTCACTCAAGAAATGGATAAAAATCAATCCAGGAATATCAAAGAAGAGACAAACTTGTAAGGCCAATAAATACATGGAAAGCACACAATCACACTAATCCTTAGAGGCATGCCAACTCAAACACCATTAGACACAAACAGAACTTAAGTCTGAAACAATTCTAAAACCTTAACAAGTATTTTGAGTGTGATGGGCATTCCTAGCACAATGAAAGTGAGAGTTTACATTGGCACAATCACTTTGGAGACCATGTGGAAATAGAAGGTAATGTAAGATCTGTTGATGGCACTCCCGAGGATAACTTAGGTCAGTAGTTCTTACACTCTTAGATCCCAAGCTACTTGTTTCCTTTCCTCTGCTTCCCAAATGCTGCAGTAAAAACCACAGAGGGTTTGTGCACTTCTAGGAATGGATCCATGTCTTGCTGTACACTAAGCAAGCATCATCTAACTGAGCTACAATAACCTTCAAGATGCGTTCAAACTCTTTTTTTTTTTTTTTTTTCGAGACAGGGTTTCTCTGTGTAGCCCTGGCTGTCCTGGAACTCACTCTGTAGACCAGGCTGGCCTCGAACTCAGAAATCTGCCTGTCTCTGCCTCCCAAGTGCTGGGATTAAAGTCGTGCGCCACCACTGCCCAGCTATGTTCAAACTCTTAAAACTTGCTGCAAATGTTAAACAACTTTGGTTTACATGAATTGTATCTATTGATACTTACCAGACTAGAAAATAAAATTGAGAAATTAAAAAAAAAAACCCACTATGTACTGTCCTTTAAGAACTAATAAAAACTCATGTTCATGTGAATACTTTATATAACAGTTTTTTCCCAAAACAATTTTTTTTATAAATAAAGTGACATTTTGTTTCTGTTTTTTTGTAGTTTATGTTTTTGAGTGAGATATATATACAGATACAGGATTTGAAAAGATGCAGAAAAGGCTTTTTTACAAAGTTCAACATATCCTCATGATAAAATCTCAGAAAAACCTAGAAACTGAAGGGATATACCACCTCACTAGAATAAAGTGTGAATATGACAAATTATAACAAACTTATACTGACTGGGAAAAAACTGAAAGCATTCCCTCTAAAAATCAGGAATGGGACAAGGTGTCTACTCTCCTCTTGTTCATCACACTGTGAGTCTTAGTTGGGGTTTCTATTGCTGTGATGACACACCATGACCAAAGCAACCGGGGGAGGAAAGGGTTGGTATCATCTTATGTTTCCAGGTAACAGTTCATCACTGAGAGAAGTCAGGACAGGAACTCAATCAGGGAAAGAATTTGGAAATAGGAGCTGAACCAGAAGCAGAAGCCATGGAGAGTGGTGATACTAACTGGCTTGCTCCTTGTGGCTTGTTCAGTTTGCTTTCACATGCCACCCAGACCACTTGCCCTAGGGTACAAATGCCCACTGTGAATTAGGCCCACCCACATCCATTGTTCATCAAGAAAATGTCCCACAGACTTGCCCACGGGCCAATGTGGTGGGTGCATGTTCTCAATTTAGGTTTCTCTTCTCAAATGACTCTAGCTTGTGACAAATTGACAGAAAACAAAAACCCTAACCAGGGCATTGTTCAAAGTCTTAACTGAAGACTAAGACAAGAGAAAGAAAAGTGGGTGCATATAGGAAAAGAACATTCTCAATTCTCCAGGGCAGGTACAAGAAGATTGAGAGGTCACAGTCATTCTCAGCAATGTGGAATGCTCTAGGCCAACCTCAGATACCTGAGACCCTGTCTCAGAACATAAGTCAAAGTACTCCTATTTACCGATGATGATTGTATACTCAATACTTAAAAGACCCTTGGGACTTTACCAGAAATCTGTAATCCCTGATTAACACTGTCAGCAAAGTAGCAGGGCATAAAACCACCATAAACTAATAGTTGCTGTTCTGTATGTCAATAGTAACCTTTTCTAAAGAGAAATTATGGAAGATATCCCATTCCTAGTAGCTTAAAAAAGTATGAAAACTTTAAGACACTAAAGAAAGGAGCTGGGTGGTGGCGCATGCCTTTAGTCCCAGCACTCGGGAGGCAGAGGCAGGCAGATTTCTGAGTTTGAGGCCAGCCTGGTCTACAGAGTGAGTTCCAAGACAGCCAGGGCTACACAGAGAAACCCTGTTTTGAAAAAAACAAAACAAAACAAAAAAGACACTAAAGAAAGAAAATGAACACACCAAAAGAGAGAAAGACCTCCCAGGCTCATGAATTGGTAGAAGTAACACTGTCAAATAGCTATATTCCCAAAAGCAACCCACAGAATGAATGCCATCCCCATTAACCCCCCCTCCCCACTAAATCCCCCATTAAAATGTGCAGAACTAGATAAAAACAATCTTAAAGTTTACCTGGAAATGTAACAGAACCCCAGTAGGCAAAGCAATGCTAAGGAGAAAAAAAAAAAAAAAGCTGGAGGTGTCACAACACCTGATCTCAAATTCTATTACCAAGCATGGTAATGGCACGGAGATACATATGAAGACAAATAAAATAAGAGGCTCAGAGCTACAGTCACCTATTTGCGACAAAGGAGACAGCTTCTTTAACAAATGGTACTGGGAAAACTTGATTTCTACAAATAGAAGAATGGGAACCTCATCCATATCTTTCCTGGTGCACAAAAATCAATTCAAACTGGAATAGATCGAAGACCTTAAAATAAAACCTGAAATCTTGAAACTGCTAGGAGACAGCATAGGTTTAAGATACAAGCATAGACATAGATTTTCTGGAAAGGACTCTAATAGCACAGGAAACAATCTAAGAACTGACAAAGGAAGATTACATGATGTAAAAAAAAGCTTCTGCACGGTAAAATGAGGGAGAGATAGCAGGACATGGATAGACAGGGATAGTGAAAGTGGATTCTTTAAGATGGTGGCTTCTAGGCAGGCCGTGGTGGAGCACACCTTTAATCCCAGCACTTGGGAGGCATAGGCAGGCAGATTTCTGAGTTCGAGGCCAGCCTGGTCTACAGAGTGAGTTTCAGGACGGCCAGGGCTATACAGAGAAACCCTGTCTTGAATAAACAAAAAACAAAAAACAAAAACAAAAAACAAAACAAAAAAAAAGATGGTGGCTTCTAGTTCCCAGGACGACATTGTGAAGAGTGTACTGGTGGTACAGGGGCTGATGTCTAAACTAGACTAACAGAGGTAGAGGGAAGGACTTCTACCTCTGGGGCTCCACCCATCCCAAAGGGAGCAGTTTATTGAAGCTGTTACTTTCACTTCCTGTTACTTGGTCTTCTGTCTTTCCCAGATATTCAACTTTGTCCACCCTATGGAATAAACTTAGTGATTTCCTACCTCACTACTAGCTCCTCCATCCTGAGAGACAACAATCACTAAAGTGAAGACAGCCTTTAGAATAGAACAAAATCTTTGTCAGCTACACATCAAACAAGGGATTAATATTTAAGACATATACACAACTATAAAGCTAAACACTAAAAGAACCTAGCAGAGTGGTGCACATCTTTAATTCCAGGACTCAGAAGATAGAAGCAGGAGGATCTCTGTGAGTTCAAGGCCAGCCTGGCTTACAGAGTGAATTCCTGGACAGCCAGAGCTACATAGTGAGGCTCTGTCTCCAAAATACTAAACAAAACAAAAACAAACCTAATTCACCCAACCAGTAGATAATTGGTAAACTTAATAAACAGTTCTCAAAAGAACTAAAACAGCCAATAAATATTTTAAAAAGTGTTCCGCTTTCTTAGCCATTTAAGATATACAATTTAAATCTTGCTCATTCTGGTCAAGGCAGCTATCATAAAGAAAAAAACAACAAATGCTCACATGGATGTGTGGAAGGGGAACCCGTATACACTATTGGTGCAAACACTTCAAACATAGACAAAAATAGAACATCACAGAGAATGATAAGTATCCGTGGCAAGTAATAAATATAAAGCATTAGATGTCCAAACATCAAGGTTCATTCAATAAATAGTTTCCAGAAACACTTGCTATCTAATAAGGATACATCCAGTATTGGCCACTTATGCTATGCCTAATCCAGAATAAAAGTGTTTATCATATTTTTAGAAGCCACACTGGTCAGTGTAGGTCTGATCAAGAAGTACTAAGACGTGAGCAAGCAACTTGAGGAAGGATGATGGCTACTGTTAATTTGGAAAAATCAAACAAACAAAACAAGTATTACCCAGGAGATGGTTCTCTGGGCATGTCTGTAGGGGACTATCTTGATTGTGTTAATTGAAGCTGGAAGACCCCATCCACTGTGGATAGTACTGTTTCCTGGCTGAGATCCTGAACTGTGCAAATGGAGAAAGAGAGCTAAGTAGAAGCAGGCATTCATCATTGTCTGTTTCCCGGTTGTAGATCTGATACAATCAGTTCCTCAGGCTCCTACTGTCTTGACTTTTCCACTATGAAGGAGAGCGTTATCAAAGTGAACCAGAATTGAGCATTCTCCCTTAAGTTGCTTTTGTCAAAATATTTTATCATACAACAGGAAGATAAATTAATATAGGGAGGTAAAGATGTAAGAGGTGTAGACGTTCTGCGAAAGAGTATTCAAAACAAAGGGAACAAGTTAAACAAAGTT
This sequence comes from Rhynchomys soricoides, assembly GCA_019843965.1. Classification (NCBI taxonomy): domain Eukaryota; kingdom Metazoa; phylum Chordata; class Mammalia; order Rodentia; family Muridae; genus Rhynchomys; species Rhynchomys soricoides. Next base: position 664,341 of record JADRCH010007490.1, on the reverse strand, counting down.
CCTAACTTAGGGATGTGGTGTTTTCAAAACAAGACAGCCAGTCTGCTGGATTGGAGACAGCAAGAGTGAAAGGAGTAGAAGAGGGGGGTCAAACCATTTAAGAATGGAGGTAGGGAGCTGGAGAGATGGCTCAGCGGTTAAGAGCACTGACTGCTCTTCCACAGGTCCTGAGTTCAATTCCCAGCAACCACATGGTGGCTCACAACCATCTGATGCCCTCTTCTGGAGTGTCTGAAGACAGCAACTGTACTCACCTAAAGAATGGAGGGAGGAGCCGAGGTGTGTGTGTGGGGGGGGGGTGCGCACCCTTAATCCCAGCATTTAGGAGATCTTCGAGAGTTTGAGACCAGCCTGGCCTACAGGGTGAGTTCCAGGACAGCCAGGGGTATACAGAGAAACCCTTTTTGAAAATCAAAGACAAAGACAAAAAAGAATGTAAATAGATTGATGTAAATAGACATTAGGCAGGCACACTGAGATAAATTATGTTTTCCTAAAAGCTATGTTCAAATGTTCACCCCTGGGACCTGTGAATGTGATTTGATTTAGGAACTAGAACTTTTTGGATGCTAAGACATTACGATAGCATCCTTTCGTCTCAGCTTGAGCCCTCGTCTACCAACTGGTTTCCTTGTAAGAGAAGAGAAATTAGGACACAGACATACTCAGAAAGGAGACAGCCACATGAAAACAAAACAGATACATGGAGAGAACACAATGTGAACACAGGCAGAGTTTGGAATGATACATCCAGAGGCCAAGGAAGGCCAAGGATTGCTGATAACAGCCAGGACCTAGGAGAAACAGAATCTGCCTCAGAGCTTCTGAAAAGAAGCAGCCCTGTAAGACCTTGGCTTTGTTCTTCTGTGCATTGAGAACAGTGAGAGAATAAGTATTTATTGTTTTAAGCCCCACACCTCGAGATAGTTTGCTACAGCAACTCTGAGAAATAGACACAGTGAGCAAGTGTAGAAGCAGTTTGGCGATCGCAAGAGTCCATTGGAGAAGTCACAAGCGCCAGCGTGAATAATGATGGAGGCAAAACAGTAAGAAACATATTCTAAATTCATTGTGAGATATGAGATGTGGGATATGATTAATGTTATCTATTATTGTCATTACCTGTATTAATGTTTAGAGACTTACGTATATACAGTAGAGGTCTATAAATGTGAATATTTTCATTGGTCAGACTATCACAGGTTTGGGGCTTCTAAAGCTAGAATTATTTAATAGGACCTGCTTTGCTGTGTGATCAGAAAGTAAATCACATTGTTTCTCTGAACATTAGTATCTTACATGGTAAAAAACGAGAAGGTTGAGTTTCATTGCATGATTTGTAATTCAATTATTATCAAGCAAAGTGCCTTGTCACCTCAGTACCTGGAACGGTTACAGAGGACAGTAAACTGGTGTCTAACTTTCATATTTGTCCAAAATGGTTGTAGTATTGAAAAAAATCTGTCCTCATAATTCTTGACTGTTTGCCATTTGATCCTTCTAGGACACGAAGGAGTGATATGCCACATTCCAAACAGCAGACCAAGGTAATCTTTGTTGCTTCTCCCATCATCCCCTCCCCCCCCCCGGCCCCCCGACGACCTCTGGCCCACCAGGAATATTGTAGTAGGCTGGAATTACTTGAAAAGACTTGGAACCCCACCTGAAATAAAGGTTTGGCAGGATTGGTCTTAAGATTCCAAATCCTGCTTTCCATCAGTGTAGTCATATTTACATTTTTAGGATAGTAATGGAATTATGGCGCAAGATAATGAGAGCTGCAATTTTTTGGGTTACTAAGTCATGTGCTGTTCTAAGGACTTGAACCGGATTAACTCACTCTTCACGTATGAGTGAAACACAATTACTCCCATTGCGCAAAGGGGGAATCTAACACATAGAGCAATCAAGAAAGACTCCTTATTTTTATTAGTAATGGATGTCATAGCAAGTAGAAGTAAATGTAGCCCTTTGAAGACAAAAAAAGCCACTGATTAAAAACAGGGCAATTTGGAAATTTAGTATCAAGAAGCTCATGGAATCCCACAGGCCAATTCTGTCAGGGTCTTTAATAAAACACATTGAGGTGAGACATCTACCTTGTTGACTTTTCTCTAAGGAGGAAATGGCGGCCTGAGAACAGGGCCTCAGGGCATCTGAATGCAGCTTTGCCAGTTCCCAAACACCTGTTAGATCCGGTTCCCAAGGTTTGAATTTTAAAAATGTAGCTCCCTATTGTTCCCAAGTCACTCACCTGTTAGGTCTTGTTAAATTAGATTGTTGCTTTAAAAATAAACTTAAACCACCTTTCCCTGGAGACCCCTGGGCCGTCATCTCCCTTTCTTTCTCTGGTCCAAGTAAAGACCAGATTTTCAAAGAATCACTCATTACTGTATCTGGTGCCTGCAAAAGCCCGCGTTTCACAACCTACTGCCTTGGCCAGGTACAGACTAAAAAATTTACACTGTGCAACCGACTAATCAAAGCCTGAGGAGATCATTTATTTATTCCACAAAATAGCGTGCTTGGAATAGATAATACAATGAAAGATGTGGGGTTCGTCACCCAAGGAAACCCTAGGAAGTTGTGAGGAAGCTTTAAAGCTTAAAGAGAAACCTTGGGTGACTGGGAAGCGATTTACTTTTACCCTGAGAATAGTGTAAACTAGTTGTCCTCAACGTTTTTACCTTCACATGGGTTCAAGCACAGCTTAGGCAAATTCTTGAGTGATAAATGGAAACAATATGGATGGAGAGACATGCTTCATCTTCCACCCAGGCACAGCCAGGTTCTGACTCAAGGTTCTTAGTACTTTGCCTAACGTAGAACTTCTGGCTAAGCCATTGTGCTGACCTGCGAGGGTGTACATACGGTAGAGATGGGGATATGATGCAACCCCCACAACCCTCCTACCTAGGAAGTCTTCCAAACCGAATCCTCCATATCATCCTGTTGCTAAATACCAAATCTAGGGATTAACCCTATGCAACTGCCTCTCCATCTCTCCACAGTCAGTGATCACATACCCTTGAGACTCTCCCAGATCCATTCTAATGGTCCCACTGGTGGATGGGCTTGCCTAGCATTTTCTTGTCCCTTCCTATTCTGACTCAGCGTCTTCTCCCTGCTTTCTTATTTCTTGCCTGGCAGAAGCCACCACAGTGGCCTCCCTATCGGGCATGCTCAGTGCTCTAGTCCGGCCTTGACTCCCTGACTAGCAGCAGTACTCAACCTGCAGCGCCCGGTCCTTTCAGTGCCCGGTCCCTTTAAATCCATCCGCCTGGTTGCTAGGCAACAGTGCGGCCCGCGCTGGAGCTGCACTGCAGAGGCTCTGCCCCGGGCCAGCCTGGCCGGGTCGCGGTGGCTAGCACTGAACAAGGGGCTGCCGCCTGCTGGTAGTGACCGGCTTCGGGGAAGAGTGGACAGGGCTCTCCAGACCGCACCCGCGCTTCCAGGTATGTCTGTGGAAGGGACTTCCCGGGATCCCCTGGCGCGCCCCTCTTTACCCCCTGACTCGCCCAGTAAGAGGGCGGAAAACCAAGGAAGTCCCAGCAGCAGGTTTTTTTTTTTTTTTTCTTTTGAGAGCCCCAGGCTGGAGCTAGCGAGTGGTTGGAAAGAAAAGAAACAGGGCGTGGGAAAGGGGTTCTGGACAGAGAAGTGGGGTCAAGCTTATCCGTTCACTCACCAGCTACGGGATCGGGATCGGGACTGGGGAAGTGAAAAGAGTCACCTGCAGTGGGGGTTCTAACAACATCTCGTTCCCAGCCACCTTCTTTTCCATAGAAGCAAGGATGGCAGGAGTTTCAGTTAACCATTCACAGAGAAAAATCCCCAAACTATGCATACAAAGATACAGCTTTATAGCAAGAATGTGACTCCCATAGTAATAAAGTCTAAGCCTTGGGAACTCAGGTGCCTCCGTATCTTTTTCTTCAAGAAGGAATAATTTCACACTAATAACCAAGAATTGAGGATCATAATCATACATAGTATGGAGTTTTCGATGGTACTTTGTTTCTCTTCCCATATTGGCCAACAATAGAAGAAGAGACATTCTGTCCAGGGAAGTGGGCACTTGACCCATATGTTAGAACCCTGCAAGATGAAAGCAAAGAGCGGGACCACTTCTCTGTGTCATGTTTTTACAAATTAACTGTACTCTAAGGAGGGAAACCAGGCCTAGGCTCCAGCCCTTTGCTAATGTGGCTCTTGGTAGGCACATTGTAATCAGCAAGCTTTTGTCTCCACCACAGGTGGCTTTTCTGTTCAATACATGCTAAGGGTAAAGAGCTACTGTGTTGACTACAGTATCAACATGATTCTAGTCCCACTTGGCATTTGTACTGCCTGAGGAAGGAGGACAGCAGCATAACCGTTGGGCAAATGGATTGAAAACTTAGAAAAAGAAATGACTTCTGTCCGGTGCCACATTGCAGATAGACCCACAGATATTCTAGGTGTGGTGTCTGTGACTTGAATGGACACTTCAGAGAATAACATGGGTTTGGACATCTTTAAGTTATATTTCCTGCAGGGAGGTGGGGGGTGGACTGTTTTTCCAGCTTAAGCTGGAGGAGACCAGTGACATCCGGTCTAAGACCTTGGACCTCAGGAAGGGTAAGTACAGTTGTTCTGGCTCTTATCTCATCCTGGGAGTTTAGAAGCTCAGAGTCTTGCCCAACATAAACCTTCAACTTTGTAACCAAATCATCAGTCTTCCCTGTCAGCACACTTTCAAGACAGCCTCATAAACATTCAAAAGAAAAGGGCCCTGAAGACTTGAGCTAAGCCAAATAAACTTCAAGGGAAACATTAAAACCCTGGCCTTAAAATGCCACCCAGGGAAGTTCGTAAGCGAGAGACAATATGGATTTTCCTTTTTCCTTCTTAAAAACAAAACCCAAAAATAACTCAATTAAAATCGTTGTTACCAGATATCAGTGTGACCATTATACTTGGCTCTGGGTCTCAATGCTCACCTATGTTAAGAGAAAAGGGGAATATAACAGATTGATATGAAGTGGAAAAAAATGAATTTACTTGATCCGTTTTGGAGAGAAAATTCTCTGCTTTTCCCTTAGCCAGTGTTACAGGTTCTAGACACAGCAGGAAATCTACTTATGTAGATGTAGCTGTAAGCCCCAGGTTACTGGGATTGGGTTACTGGTGTCAGGGATCAGAGTGCTTGAGGAGGGCCATTTGCTATTAACCACGTGTGAAGTAGGTTCATTACCTCTGTTTTATACCTTAAGAATTTGCAGCTTCCGGGAAGGTGAGTCTTGAGCTGTTCTGAAGGGTGTGTGCCAGCCCAGTTTGCCACAATTTGCACTTAATCCTTTCTCAAGATTTCCCCTTTCCGGCCTGCCCTCAATGCTGTCTAGTAAGGCTTAACATCCGCTTGGGCTGCACACAGCTCACTTGGGTCTTCATTTTGTTGCTGAGTGGTTTTTTACAACCTCGTGAAAGAGGGTGGGGAGTGAAAAAGGTACCTCTTGGAACCAGGTCAGAATCTTCTATTTCTGCCGGAAAGCAATGGGAATAGGGAAAAGGTTACAACTCTTTCTTACTATTTTTTTTTTTTTTTTTGAGACAGAGTCTCACTCTGTGTCCCTGGCTGCCCTTAACTCACTATGTAGACCAGGCTGTCCTTAGCTCACAATGTAGGTAAGGCTGGCCTCAAACTTACAGAAATCTGCCTCCTTGAGTGCTGGGATTAAAGGCATGCACTGCCATGCCTAGCTGAGTAAAGTATTTCCTTTTCTTATTTTGGTTGAGCAGGTTATTTTCCCCTGAGAGTCAAAAGAGTGAAAAGCACCCAAAGGTAAAGCGAGGGTGTTCTTTGGGGGATGGGAGGATTTGTTCTCATCTGATGGTCCTTGGACAATGATTGAAAGTCAGGACTTTTTTAAAACACTAATTTATGTTGTGTGTATGAGCATTTTGACTGCCTGCACAGGTATGGGCACTACATGCATGCCTGGTGCCACGGATCCCCTGGAACTGGAGTTACAGACAGTTGTGAGCTGCCACGTGGGTGCTGGGAATTGAACCCAAGTCCTGTGCAACAGCAGCCAATGCTCTTAACTGCTGAGCCATCTCTTCAGCCCTGAAAGGCAGCTGTTTAGTTGAGGGAAGCTGAGTGGCTGAGTACTGACAAAAGTTGCTCAGCGTGGGTCAGTGGATGATCATTACCAAGAACCACTCCAGTTTACTTGGAAGAAGGACCTTTGTGAGACAGAGAGAAGCTTCTGACATCCTCCCAGAACTGCTTCCCAGTAACTGCCTACCTATGCTGGGAAAAGCAATTGCATTTACAGACAGAGAGCTCTGAAAATGTAAAACTAAATTCCAATGTAAATGGGGTAACTCAACGGGGTGTGTGTGTGTGTGTGACTATATTGGGGTTGTGTCAGGAAATTTCCCAAAGCATATGATTTCAAATACAATACTTTAGAAAACAAATAATTACATTTTCTATGCACCTTAAGGAAGATTCCTTCCCAGGGCTCGACCTTGAAAATGAAAGAGAGGTGGCTTTATTGATTTCTTCTTTCTCAGTAAACCGTGCCGTATCATTTTCTGAAGCTACGCAAGGATAGAAATTCTTTTGCCTAGTGTTTTCAGTACAATGATATATCCAGAGAACCTTAGTAAATGACCGTTCTTGGCTTAGTCCTCAACATTAATATTATGTTATTAATCCACTCTCATTTTGTTTCACCAGTGATTCCGAAATTCTTTTGTAGAATTCTTGATACTCAGGTGACACTCCTGTTTCAGCCTCTCAAGTAGCCTCTTCTTCCTCCTTCCTGTCCTCCTTGCCCTCCTCCTCTTCATTTTGGTTCATTAAAGACATCTTTAACACAGATCTTAAGCACGGAGTTTACCAGAAAGAGAGATACTTGAGGCACAAATAAGACATATCCCACACACATTTCTCACGGAAGAGTTGTCATTAAGTAGCCAACTATTTTAAAGAAAAAAATAATAATAATTTCAGGTGGGATACTAGCTAGAGTTACCAGAAGTCCACTATGAATTCGTGCCAGACACAAATGTAGATACAGTTAGCAGTACAGTCCCAAGGCCTTCTAGGGAATAATTTTTGTAGAAGAACTCTGTTATTTTTGTCCTGGCTTTATTTTTTTTCCTGTCTATGTTCTGACTGGCTTCTTTAAATTGCTCATTTCTCTTGGGTCTCCTTCCATCCTTCAAGATTCAATGCAGAGTTGAGTAGACCCAAGAACAAATGTGGACTCTGCCCAGCTGCAAGGGCAATGTTTTATTATACTTTCAGTAATGGTTTCCCTTCTGCTGAAGCAAATCACCTAGTGAAGCTGACTGAGAAAAAATGGCTTCCAGGCCAACTCGGAGGGGTGTCATTTTTAAAGTATACTCCTTGTGCTTGCTCCAAATCCTCATGCCATGCTTGTCGGGCAGTAAAAACACAGCGCAGAAGAAGGTGTTACTAACAGCGTTCAGCCCCACTTGGAGTTTTGCCCTAACTAATGTGGGAACAAGTCCTTAGAGGCCGTCTTACCAATGAAAGAGAAAAGGGAGCATCTCAGAGACCCCCTGACCCCGCCTGTGGGAGCCTGGGGAGAGGAATGCCAGGGAGCCTTTCAGACCTTTCTTTCTTTCCTCCCCTCCCCCATTCAGCTTTTCTCTCTCCTCTTAAAGGATAACCTAAGCTCTGCAAACAATGGAATCCGTTCTTTCTCTCTTGTGGAATGACTCCTAGCAGATGAAGAAAGGGGGTTTTCAGAGCAAGCACCGACCTGGGAGACAGGATCTCAGTTTTATCACTAAAGGTTACGTGGCCTTGCTCAAGTCACTCAATTTCTCTGAGCCCAGTTATTTAATCAATGGACTCCTCCAGGTTCTCGGAGAAAATACTGGATTTCTAGGATTCATTGAAAGAGACATCATTTCAGACACTCAGGAAATTCTCCAGAGGTACAGGGAAGAAAGATCAAGTAAACATGAAAAAAGTATGGGTGTGTATGCGCCCAAGGAGCAACATTAAAATTATTAATGAGGAGTTTTCTACTTTCTCTTAGATGTTTCGATACTAGTGTGTCAAGGTATAAGGTGGGTGACCTCACCTTAACTGTGCAGTGTTCATCTCCTTCCTGATCAATCCCACCAATGTTTTTCAGCCAGAATTAGGTAAAGTCAGTCTGTCAATCACCTCACTACCCTTGCTATCATTACAAGCTTAAAATATTTTTCTTAACAGAATTCTCTGGTAAAATTTTTGATTTCTGAAGAGATGTAGCTCGAGAATTCACACCACTCTTTACTCCTGCATCAGCTCCTTCCCCTGATGGTTGTTGCTGCTACCTTGACTCACTTGTGTTCCTATTTCTAAAAAGCAGAGAAGCCAGGATTATGATCATCATCCCTTCCCGGAACAGACATCTCATAGACTGTTCTTCATTGTGACTAAAAAGGTTTTTTTTTTTAAGTCAGAAAAGGCTATTTCTGAGAAAAACCATGATTCTGGCAAATGTAAACCATGAATTTCTTGTTTGAGTTTGTCAATAAAGCCTGGGAATGGAAACCAGGATTTATTACACAGTAAATAAACACTCTGTCACTGAGGTACAATCCAGCCCTGATTAACTACTTTTTTTTGAAGGGCAGGGGAGTGTCTCATGAAGGCCAGGCTGTTCTTAAACTCCATTAGTAGTAACTAAGTCTGGCTTTGAACTCCTGATCCTCCTGCCTCCCCCTTTCCCCCGTGCTGGAATTATAAAGCATATGCTACACACCGACAGGAACTACCCTGTAAAAATCCTCGACTTAGTCTGTTTAACTTAGTGTTTTAATAGCACTAACGTTTTCAACTGTTGACATCTTACTATAAAATTGCTCTCAAAACAGAGAGAATTCCGTCCACTTGGCAATCTTTCCTAAAGGCGAAGCCTAAGACTGGAATAGCAGGAATTCATAGGTCAAGGCAGAAGGGCATTTGGCAGAGTTAGTCATGAGGAAGTCTGCCCAGTACACTTTACCAGAAGTAGCTCACGTTGCATCAAGCCTTTAAGTTTCTTTTCAGTCACTTTAAAGAATGAACAAACAGTAGTTCTACCTGAGAAAACTAGAAAAAAAGGTGAGACATATTGAAGGAAAAACATTTTAACAATATTTGCCTAGTAATTCCAAAAGAACCTTTTTATTATTTAAAACACTGTGTTTTCTGTGCATTCAGTTGCCTTCTTAGAGGACTGTCTACAAAGAATATATGTGTTCACTTACCGATTCTATTTCATGTAACAGAAGAACGTTAGAGGCACAGGTTTTGTCGAATTGAGCTATGTTAGCCCTTTTCATTTATAAAGAAGGAACAGGAGGCCCAAGTTAGTTTGAGGAGAGCTGGCCTTCATATGTTTAGGCAGTTTTGAGGGGTGAATCAGTATTCTTAGTTCTTTCTACTACCCACGGGCTACCCAGGGAGATAATTTGGCTTGGTTTTACATTTTGTTTTTCAGGAAATCAAACAGGTGCCCAGGAAAATGGATGCTAGAAGAAAGCACTGGAAAGACAATAAGTTCACTCCTTTTTTAAATGAGCATGATTTTCGGGAAGAGGCTGCTCCGCCTCAGTCTTTCTCTGAACAGCTATCTGCAGACAAACCCAAGAGGATGGGGAGAATTTCTAACTTTTCCATTAGGAACATTCAAGAAGGAAACAAATTTAAGAGGAAAGAATATTCTTCCCAGATAGCGGAAAGAGAACAAGATGCAAATTTAAGAGAGAGAAGGATGAACGTGTCAAAGAATGAAGCAAATACCAATTTTGCCTTCAGGGACTTGCTTAATTTGGATGATGCAAGGAAGGAAAGTTCTCACAGAAGGGAGAGCGCCCCTGGGTCGAGTAAGAAGGAACTGCGGGCTGCCTCACAAGTCACCAGGAAGAAATGGACCGAAGCAATGCCTCCAAAACTCCGCCTACACCTACTGAATGAAGAGCTGGGAGAACTTAGCCTGAAATGCCGGGAAATAGAACAGGACTTTGAAAACGCTGAAAAAGAACTTTTGAACTCTAGAAAGGAAGCCTCAATGAAAGCTGTCAATTTTCAAGAACCAGGGACAGCTGCTTCCAAGAAAGACCGGGAACTTCAAGCTTTAAAAAATGACCTGTCTGAAAAAGCGACAAACGTAAAAAACTTAACCGAAGAGCTCCAGCAAGCCAAAGAAGTCATGTACAGGTTGAATCTAGAGAACAGGAACTTGAAAGACGCTGTCAGGAAACTGAAGCATCAAACGGAGCTAAATACTGCGCTCCTCAGAGAAGAAATGAAGTTGTTTCACGAGCTGGAGATGGAAAAGATCCGCTTGGAGCTGGGTTCCATCAAGAATGAGCTGAGAGTCGAGAAGACCCTGAGGGCGAAGAACAGCAGAGCTCTGGAGTTGCTTGGAAGACACGTTGCTTCAGTGATAAGGTCATCAAATACCGCTGACCACTTTACTGGGAATGTTTTTTAAACTTAAAAAAACAAAAGCCTTTCACTGGGAACGCTATTGAGCCAAATCATTGTTTATAGTACTCTTTCTCTATATATTTGTGTACTGCTAAAATGTATTCGAAAGCTTGTAATCTTTACTTCTGGTGAATCAGAACACCTACAAATTATGCAGATGTTGGCTTCAAAGGATCTGTTTCTCTTTCTGATGAAGTCATCGTGAGACTCTGAATGAAAACTTCTAAAATCTTTTATATGGGATATATATATATATATATATATATATATATATATATATTCACTAAAATGAAACAACAATAACACAAAAACCCCGAATTGATTCACTAGATCATAGATAAATCAGAATCAGCAGCACTGTGTGATCTTGTCTTTGGCACATCAAATGTTCTCCCATTTGTGATAATGTGAACAATAAAAATCTTGATTACATGTGTAAACATAAAATATGCCTGTGATTCTTGAAACTGACAAACAAACAAACAAATATGCCTGTGAGTCTTTTAGTTGCTAAGTCAAACTCAGCAGGACAAAAAATGTGTCTGCTTTCTTTAATTAGGCACATGTAAACATCTCCGGAACACAATCTCCTCTACTGATTTCCTCCTGCTTTCTCCTCAGACTTGGACACAGTTCCTGTAGACTACAAAATGGTTTAGAGTCATTGTTCTGACCTTTGCTAGAAGTCAGGCCTCTGTCAGGCATGGCGCTTGCATTTTCTTACATTGGCCAGCAAGGGGCGTTTTGCTTAGGAAGTTCTGAAGTTCAGGGGGAGTTTTCTAAGCTCCTTGCCAGGCCTACAGCACTGAGCAAGGATGCTGTGAAAGGTGTTATAGGCCACTTAGACAAACTTTTAGTGTGCTGGCTTGGTTCAGGTCATCAGCCACCCCTGTAAGGGGTTCAGAAAATGATAATTTGCTTTGTATTTACAGAGAGTATAAATGTGCTGCCCTGTCCTTTGGTGGAAGTGATGGCCCAGTTGATTCTTTGCATTTGTGGGTATTGATCATTACGATTTCTGGTAATCAGACACTTGCACGGCATGTTTTTGAGATTATAATAAATTATATCGGTTTTTTTTCTACCCTTTCTTCCCTCTAAACCTATTATTATGCCCTCCCTGCTCTCCCAAATTCATGGTCTCCTTTTTTCATTAATTTTATTACCTACACACATATATGTATATGCCTGTATACTCCCAATTATAACCTGCTTAGTCTGTATAATGCTACTTGTATGTGTATCTTCATGGCTGAGGATGGTATTGGATAACCAATCTGTGCTCTTCCCAAGGGAAGGATGGCGTCTCCCACTCTGAGCATTCCTTAGTTTCCTGTAGTTCTTTGAGTAGAGTTGAGGCCTTATGGGGTTCCCCTGTCCATTTTGGCATATCTATTCCTATTGTCCTTGTTCAGTTCATGCTTAGGCAGTCATGTTGCTGAGACTCTATGGTATAGATGCCAACGTTACTAGAAGACACAAGCTCACAGAAAAGTCCCTAATCCTCTGGCTCTTAAAATCTTTCTGCCCTCTCTTCCACAATGTTCCCTGAGCCTTGAGTGCAGAGTTGTTTTACAGATGTATCCACTGGGACTGGGCTCCAGAACTCTGCATTTTGACTGTAAGGACTATGCTCTTCCTTTAGAAGAGTAGCCAGTGCTTTGAACCTCAGAGCAACCTCCCTAGTCCCTTGCTGGGGTATTTTCTTAGCCCAACGAATCAAATGTAATCACATACTGTGAGGCTGGAATGCAGTCATGATGGTGGAGAAACCCCCAAATTAGGAGTCAGGATATTTTGATTTCTAGCACTCGCTTCTCATTGACTATTTTTTCTAGGTCTTAAAGGCCTCATTTATAAAATGAAAGAGCAGATCTATCATAAAGATGCTCTTCAGAGCCTAGCATGGTAACATGGGCCTGTAGGTCCATCACTTCAGGGTCAAGAGCTGCAAGGATCACTGGAACCCACAGGTACAAGGCCAGTCTGAGCAGCCAAGTAAGACTCTCGTCATTAAAAAAACCAAACATTCCGTTCCATGTTTAGGTAGTGACTTCAACTTAAGGATTTTTATTTAAAACTGTGACTAACTGTACCTGTGCTAAGGTCAAATACTGTAGCGTCAGGTACATTCAGCTCTGATATTTTGGGGTCCCTGTGCCACACACCTGCCTTTTCTAAGAAGGATATGCAGGCTTGCATTTCATCATCTCTAAATTCTGTTTCAGTAAGTGTGTAGCGCGAGTAGAGCGGAGGTTGTTTCTCTTTTCTCTTATTTCTTCTTTATTCATTAAGACCAGGGAAGGTAATGGATGGAAGCAAACTAAGCTGACCTGAAGGCTAAGCAAGGTTGCCTGGCCAGGGAAGACTGGCTTCAGTTAGAAGGTGATAACAGTCGGTGCTTTCTCACTTCGTCCTGGTAGACTTCATCCAGGTACCAGTAGTCTGCTTCAAAGAAACGAAGATGTTTGGGGTTTTAGTGGCCACACTGGCTTCACGCCAAGGGTTTACCTTATTTGAATCTATTCATTCTTCAACACACCCTTCAAAGTTGCTCATTTCTCTTTGCCTCTTAAAGGTACACATTCCTTAATAATAGCATGCTGTGCTGTCACACGGTACTACACCACCAAGCTCAATCATTCAATAGAATTCTGGTTTTGTGTATATAGTTGTTGGGAATCAAACCCAGGGTCTTGTTTATGCTAGGACAGGCAGACTATCAATGAGTTATAGTCACACCCTTAATGTTGAAACAGGGCCGCAATGTTTAGCCCTTGTTGATGGGAAACTCCAAATCTTCATACCTTATCCTTCCAATTGCTAAGATCACCAAGGTTTGTCACCAAATCTGGACCTAATTCAATTTTGTTTTGTTTTGAGACAAGATCGCTCATATTCCTGGCTGACTTTGATCTCAGTATATAGCTTAAGATGACCTTGAACTTCTGATTATCCTACCTTCATCTCTTTTGGGCTGGGATAATAGGAGTACCACCACAACATATTTTTATGTAATGCTGAGGATGGAACGTAGGGCTTAGTGCATACTTGATAATCACTTTACCAAAGGAGCCAAGTCCTCGGTCATCCAATTTCTGTTTTTAAAAAAGGTTTATTTAGTGTGTGTGAATGCTTGACCTGCATGTATGTCTGTGTACCACCTGTGTGCCTGGTGCCCAAGGACATCAGAAGAGGGCATTGAATCCCCAGCAACTGGAGTTGTGATGGTTGTGAGCCACCATATGGGAGCTTGGAGTTGAACTGTGGTTCTCTGCATGAACAACTTAATTCTCCAGTCCCTACCTCTGCTTTCTTCTCTTTCCTCCTCCTCCTCCTCCTCCTCCTCCTCCTCCTCCTCCTCCTCCTCCTCCTCCTCCTCCTCCTCTTACTCCAGGAGGATGCTGGTCCATCAGCCATGTTTGCAGCGAGTTTATTTTGTTTTCCATGAGTATGTCTAAGCGCTTGAGGGAGTAGGAAAGAATGTGGTTGGTAGAGGTCTAGAGAAGACAGACAGATATGTGGCTTAGCCCAGCTTTGGGGTCAGGAAATTGTATTTCCAGGATGGTCCTGGAATATCAATTCCTGGTGAGACCACCTCAGATGCTCAGATTCAGAAAGGTTTGCCATATTTAAAGGCTCTATGGAAAGCCTAGGTCTTGTGACTAACCAGGGAGACAATATCTGTCCCATTACCTGTTCCTTTACCGGATCCATTACCTGTTCCAGAGAGCCAAGGAGAAAAAGAAGCCAAGGTCACTGAGCTGAATGGAATCAACATTAAAAGAAAAAACAGGGTTGAAAAAAACTAGGAGAAAGCTAGGAAATTAAATGTTCCTCTTCATGTACAAGCAGAAATAACAGTGGGTTGAATTGTCATAAAAATCCAGAGTCCAGATGAGCACAAATTTTCTGAATCCACCCATGTCTCTGTAATCACCTTGCTTCTTGGATTTCATAAATCTCCCAGAGTTGAATAGAGTAGTTCATCATAATAATTTCTGATAGATTGAAGTATTTTTAAATGGGGGTGGCACATTAGATTACTCATCCCTTTCATTTGTCGAGCGAAGAATTTGAAATCAGCAGAAAGAACCACAAAGTACCACCAAGACCTCTTAATTCTTCCCTCAAGAAGCCTGGGAGGTTAGTATTATTGGGATGTCTTTTGCCTTGTGCTCCAGTTTCTCTAAATTTTGTTGAGCCCTTATTATCATAGTTCATTACTAATTTTAGAAATACTTTATTTGTGTATGTGGTGTGCATACATACATGTGTGCATGCATGTGGAGGCCACAGGCCAACATTAGCTGTCTTCTATCACTCTCCACTTACCTAGTAGTGGCACTACTGTGTTGCAGAATTGAAACTGTTTTGGTTTGTTTGGGTTGGTTTTGGTTTTGGAGACAGGGTTTCTCTCTATAGCCTCCCTTTGTATATATAGGAACTCACTCTGTAGACCAGGCTGGCTTCAAACTCACAGAGATCCACTTGCCTCTGCCTCCCGAGTGCTGGGAGTAAAGGCATACTCCACCATTTCCAGATCTACTTTATTAGTTTTGAGACAAGGTCTCCCATTGAATGGGGAGCTCCTTGATTGACTAGTCTGAATGGCTACTGAGCCTCTGGGTTCCTACTGTCTCAGCCTCTCAGTGCTTGCTTACAAGCATCCACTGTCACGGCCAGCTTTTGATGGGCACTGGGGCTCCAAACTCAGACCCTCCCACTTGTACAAGTACTCCACCCACTGAGCCTTTGTTGCAGCTCCCGTACTTTGTGTCTGCTAATATAAAGCTTAAAAGAACATTCAACTTTCCTGAATTTAGGATACATCTTCAAATTAACAGTATGTCACAGTACACTTGTTAATATTTTTTAAAGTAATTTTTGAAATACTGTTATATCTCCCAATCAATGTAGTTTCAGATATAGTGAAATATGAACTGTGCAGGACTGTGGACCTGGCAATCAAAGGATTTATGGATAAAACCGGTCTCTCTGACTTCAGGAACCTTATTTTCACAATTAAACAAAACAAAGTGCTAAGAGCCATGGTAGTGATGTTAGTGTAGAGTGCAGTCAGAGCATACAGAGGGTACATGAGTTCTGGTCCTGAGTCTAGGAATGAATTCAGAAAGGAGGTGACAGTAAGGACTCACCCATGGGGCAGGAGGCAGAGCCACTTCTGAAATGTGAATGCTGGAGGTTCATTTACCTCAAAGAGTACCCTTCCCAACAGTGAATTAATAGGTCGTGTATGTTGTGTACTACTAAGTTTTTAAGTCCCATTTAAGTGCCTACTCTGGAAACCTACTGTGACTTCCAACCCCTGCTCCTTTTCGGCTAGATCAAAGTATGATGTTCTCAGGACATAAACCCCGGGCTCCAGATGAGAAAGGCAAAAAACTAACTCAGAACATACCAGTGGACCTTTGGTAGCTACTCTTTTTGTTTTGGAAACAATATGCTTAAGAAACATCAGTCATAGTATCAAGCAAACTTCCTTGTGAGCAGTCCAGCTTCAAAGACAGGTATAAAAGAAACACCACATTTGTGCCACTCTCCAAAGAAGCACCAAAGACTGAGTGTGCAGGGGTATATTAGTCACTCACTACCTGTGTGAACTTGCCAACTCAGGTTGCCCGTCCTATAAGATAGAATCAATAGTCTTCTTGGGAGGATAAGCAGAGATCACAAAGAAACACTACAAGTCCCTTTTGTTGTCTGCACTGTGATATTAACTGACAGTGGAGAGTTGGCCAAGCATATCTCTCCTTCTGCTTCCTCTGACTGCATTCTCTGAAGAGTGTATCACTCATCATATGGGTATCAGTGGTATTTATGTATGTTTGCAAAGGTGGATCAAGTGACAGGGAGGATATTTTGAGTTTATTACTATATGAAGCCTTAATCCTGAGTGATGACTCTGCTAGATGGCTTCTCTGGCCTCAGGAGGTATCCTGCAATGGAACTTTCTAGAGTCAGAACCTACCCAGCCTGTAGTGAACGCTGAGTAAGGTTGGCTCTGGCCCTAGTAAGCAGAGTACGAGAAAGGGGAAGAAACCTCTGCTTTAGTTCTCCAGGATGAAAAACCCATCTGAGGAAATGGAATATAAGCAAGAGAAGTTATTATTGTATTTTCTGTTTTCCCTTGGAAATAGGAGCTTTGCAGCTGGAGACTCACTACTAGGCTGCATTCAGACCAGAATAAATCATTGTCTTCTTATTTGTACTCAGAAGACACTAACATTTTAACTAGACATGTATTGTACATGCACCCTCATTCCCATACTGAGTATCATTAGGATGTCTACCTGCTTCACACACATGCACACACATACACACACACACACCTACACCTTGAATTGTATTCAGTCTTTTGATGTTCACTATATTTCACTGGGCTCATGTTGTCACTTCCTGGGAAGCTTGACTTGGTAGTTGATATTGTCAACTTGATGAGATCTAGAATCACCTGACATATCTCTGAGGGCAGTTCTAGATTAGGTTAAGTGGGGTGGGAAATATATTCTGATTGCGGATGGTATCATTTCATGGGCTGGAATCCTAGACTGAAGAAATGAGAGAAAGCGATCTGCCCACCAGCATTCATCTCTCTCTACTTCCTGACTGTGATTGTAATGTGATATGCTTCCTGCTTCTGACTCCATAATTTCTCTGCCATGATAGCCTGTACCTACCCTTAAGTGGTAAGCCAAATAAACCCTTCCTTCCTCAAGTTGCTTTTGTTGGATAACTACTATATTGAGTTTACACCTGTTTCTCTCAATGTACTGTTATCTCTGAAGCATTCTCCTTTGCCTTTCAGACGATGCCCCATTGACAGTAACCAGGTACACAACAGTGGGAAAACAATGAGGGATTCTCTGTTATCTCTAGGACCTTTGGCTACATTTGAACAAATGGGTGGAGCCTAGTTACAAAATTTTATTATGTGTGCTATAGGATTGTGTCCCTGGCTCGAAATGGCTGCTGTCCTTTAGAACTCTGAGCAGTCGTGATTACCTGCAAAAGACCTGTGCATGATTGGGTCCTTTGACTTTCCTTCATGGAGCAGAGGAGTTCATGAGGCCCTGATTTTCTCCAATGATTTAAAAACAGTTAATACTTCTTGGGAGACAAAGACATTTTCTTTGCTGGTATAACCACCGATAAGTTACCCCTGTTCTATAAGTAACCTATCCCTCACCTATGCTATTATAAGCAACCTCAGTTCAAATCATTGGTTCACCAAGCTACTCATGGGTGGCATAATTTATTTCTTTCTGTTGTTGGTTTGCTTCCTGGGTAAGTAGTTGTTTGTTCATGTCTTCCCAGAAAAAGTGCACACACAACAGCATGTCACACAATTCCATAGAGACAGACTTGTGTGGAATGCACTGATTGCTGGTTATTGTTCAGATGAAGAACTTGGGCTCAGAGATGATGAATGACTTAGTCAATATCACACAACTATTAAGTGATGGATCTAGGATTCAAATCCAGTAGCCTGTCACATTCACTATATAGACGTATAATTCCATGAGCCAATTTCAGTCATCCTAAAGGTTAACTTTCTCAAAGACAAACTGGTTTAATGCTGTAACCTGAACACTACTTGAGTTAGCCATCTCATAAATGGCTGACATGAGCAATGTGCATGTGTGTATGTGGGGCAGGGGATGACTCCCTAAGTCTACATGAAGCAGACAGCATTCTGTTCTATGGTAATGAACTGTGATAATAACAACTGAAATAAGAAGCCAAATCAACAGCTCTGTAAGTTTAGTTCCAGCACTGGCAGAAAAAAACAAAACAAAACAAACAAACAAACAAACCCAAAACCTACAACCAACTAGGACTCTGGTAAATTTTTATTGTGGTGTTGGGGGGGTCTCAATATTTTATCATTTAAAATGATTTGTTATTTTTGCATACAATGTTTACTTTCTTCTCTTGGAATCTTTCCTTTCTAAAGTATCATCATTGAAAGCTAATTAGCTTTTGAGAAAAAAATATCAAAACAAAACAATGTCATGAAGATCCTTGCTGCTAAGAATGTGTTAATTAATTATATAAAGGATTTACATATTTTCCTCTCTCTTTCTGTTTGACTTCCTGGTTGATTTTTCAGTTACAAAAAAGGGAAATCATATTTTGTTCCTTCTTTAACTTTTTATGATTTTATTTTCTTTTTAGTTAAGTGTATGTGTGTGCATGGTTTGGGTAAATGCATGTGAACATTGGTAGTCAAAGATACAAGAAAAGGGCATTGGATCCCCTGGAACTGGACTTGCTGGTTATCATGAGTTAAATGGCAGGGGTCCTGGGAACAGAAGTGAGATCATTTGCAGGAACAGCAAGCATGCAAAACCTCTGTGTCATCTCTGCCGCCTCTGAAGTGATTCTTGAAAAAGACATCTCAGATCTTTTTTATTAAAACAACTTCAATCACATCACATAATGTTTTCTTTCAAATCTACAAATTTATTTGAGAGTGTACAAAAGCAGCATCTCTCCTTCGCATATTGAAGTAGACCAGAATCTGTAGAGTTGAATCTGGAGAGTTGCTTTTGACATTTATAAATGTTAGTTATGTCAGCAGAGAGCCTGAAGGGCATTTCTGGCTCTGAGATAATCAACTTTTCAAAATATGTGATATGCTTTCTTTTATGTGGGTTGTAACAAGTACAAAACTATATTTGCATGAAACATAAGGACTCCCCCCATAAACATGGGTTATCTTAAAACATTCCCTTTGGTTATATATTAAGATATGTTTAATAAATAAACTGCTGGAGCTATAGACATAGTACAGTGAGTGGCCAAGAACACTTGTTGCTCTTGCAGAACACCTAGGTTCAGTTCCCAACACCCACACAGTGGTCCAAAACCAGCCATAACTTCAGTTCCAGGGAGTCCAGTGCCTTTTTTGGCCTCCAAAGGTAGCAGGCATGGATGTGGTGCACATATATGCATGCAGGCAAAACACTCATGCAGATATAAAATAAACTGCTGTAAGTAAATGGTCTCTAATCCATCTGCTTGAGCCAGAGAGAGATATTGGAGACTATGCCACTATATGTGGCATTCTGCCTAGTTGAGTCCACTGGTTGGAGACATTAGGGTAGAGCTGGGGAGCCAGGTGTTCATTTAGGGATCAACAGTCATGTGTGAAAAGGGGAGGAAGCAAGATTGAACAGAGAGAAATGGGAAATTCGGGAAACTTGTACGTGAGGCTAAGAGAGCCTCAGCTACCCCAGCAAGGACATGGGTGGAGATGGCTGGGCCTTTATGGTCTTGCCTCATTCAGCTGCAAGATACAGGATGCTTTTGAAAGGATATGAGTTGGTACTGAATGGCTTGCTCCAGATAAGGCAAAGCAGTAAGTCACTGAGGGCTAGATCCATCTGTGGACTTATCTCCCACTGCTGCAGCTAACCTTTCTTGAAGTTCACACTTGGTGAGCACTTATGCACTGCGCCTTCTGGATTCTTTCAGGCCTCTCTTCCATGTGAGTGAGATTCCTGTAGGAACTCAGGTCCTACTCTTACACTGATCTCAGAAATGCAATTGAAACTTTCCCTGCCTCTTCTACTGTTTATTTTAGGACACTCTTGCCATAGTCAATGCCCTCTGCTGGCTTTGTTAGGTTCCTAGCTGGCCTGACCCAAACTCTCATTGCGAAGGGAGTCAACCCATCTGATCATTATTTCCTTCTCATTCTGGGGATGCTGTGATGATCCACTGGTAAAAACAATTGGGCCTAACAGTGACAAGGTAGGCTCAAGAAGGACATAACATTTTTAAATATTTCTCCCTCTTACACTGGTGTGACAGCAGCCCTGATAAAGTACCCCTGCTCAGTCAGTGGCCTCTCTTCTGGTCCGGAGACTCACGGAATTCAAGGTCCCTTGGCAATGGCATCGCTTGTAACTTTGGCAGGGCTCTTGGTATAGGCCTGGAACAGACACATCCGCTTTGGTGACCAGGTGCTGTGGCCCTGTACAGAGTTCAGGAGTTTCTTATGGTTTCCATTTCTGTGAAGGGACACCATGACCAAGGCAACTCTTATAAGGGACAACATTTAATTGGGGCTGGCAAGAAGCATGGCAGCATCCAAGCAGACATGATGCTGGAGAAGCTATGGGTTCTCCATCTTGATCTGAACATACCCAGAAGACTCTCTCTTCCACACTGGGCAGAGCTTGAGCACTAGGAGCCCCCAAAGCTCACATACACAGTGACACACTTCCTCCAACAAGGCCACACCTACTCTAAAAAGGCCACACCTCCTAAGAGTGCCACTTCCCATGGTTCAGGTATATTCAAACCACCACAGGGAGATTTTTTTGCTAGATCATAGCTAGGTTCATGGCTAAGGTTCCTATAATAACAACAACAAATACAAAATATTAACAAGAAAAATCATATAAACTTATTTAATATAAGATTCATGTGGCTCAGGAGCTTTTCAAAATGATGCCAAGAAACAGGGAAGCTCATAAATCTTTATGCTTAAGTTGGATGAAATGTGCAAAAATCGAACCATTTTTAAAGGAATGCCCTGGTACAGCCCTAACCATTAGACTGCTAAAAATTGTATGGTCTCCTAGGCCTCCAGATTTTCCTGAAATTTATCTCCCACACTTAAAGTACATACATATGTGTTCTAAAATGTAGCATGCTACCTACCTTTTGCTCACCTGGTAGGATCATCAGAACTTCATTAATGTAATATTTAATATATTTTATAGTATGTATAGATAGTTGTGGCTTTTTCAAACTAAATAAGAAAATGGATTGGCGGGCTAACCTTGAGGCAAAACTGTAAATACATGCTTTAGTCTATTCCACTAAAATGGCAACTTTTCTCTTTTTCCATGTATCCCAGACTGGCCTCCAACTCAGGAAATGCCTGAGAATGACTTTGAACTCCCGATCCTCCTGAAGCTACCCACCCCATCCAAGTGCACCATCACACCTGGTTTTATGTGATGCTGTGGATTGAACCTAGGGTTTCCCAAACGATAAGCAAGACACATCTATCATCTACTTTTTGTTGTTGTTGTTTTTTGAGACCAGTTCTCCTTATATAGTCAAGCAGGCTGTGAATTCAGTATGTAGCTCAGGATGGTTTTGAAGTTGCACTGATATTGCTGCCTTAGCCTCCTGGGGGTTGGGATTATAGTCATGTACCACCACACTAGAATTGACTGAGACATGGTCTTTTTATACAGCTTAGGCTAGCCCAGAATTTCTCAAACTTCTAAACTTGAAATTGTAGGCAGCAGCCACCAAATCCAAATCAATGCCCAAACAACATGGATTTACAACCATATTAATCTATTCTCACAAAGATACAACATCTAGTATAGCCTATATTTACTGTTTTGTCTATGGTAGCATCAGCCGCTACTAGGTCAATCTTATAGGAGTCTACAGTCACCTTTCAGGATCTGTCTAGCTTTTGCAGACATAAGACTTGGAAATTCCATGGAGATATGATGCCAATCACTACTCCTACATTTTCTATATTCTTTAAGATAATACAGATTGGGCTGGAGAGATGGCTCTTAACTGCAGTTAAGAGCACTGACTGCTCTTCCAGAGGTTCTGAGTTCAATTCCCAGCAACCACATGGTGGCTCACAACCATCTGTAATGGGATCTGATTCCGTCTTCTGCTGTGTCTGAAGACAGCTACAGTGTACTCATATACATAAAATAAATAAATAAATCTTTTAAAAAAAAAGATAATACAGATCTGCACATGCACTCACCCTAGGGAATGTGATAACTTACTGTCTCCGCCAGGGGTGGCAGCGCTTTGGTAACAGAGACGTCTATGTGACCTTCTCCACTGCAACAGATATTAAGTCATTAGCAAAATCACAAAATCTTAAGACAACCATATATTCCCATTTTCTCATTTGGCATTAACGAGCACTTATGAATATATATTTCCAATAGGCCCCAAATTATTCATGTATTCGCTTCATTCAGTGAAAAGTTACCTAAATAAATGGCCAGAAGCATATTTGCCGAAGAAGAAAAGGAAACTACTTTCTCTTAGGAACCTAATCTCATCTTCTGCTGAGCTCTGATCTGCAAAGTGGCACAGATCCAGACAATGTCTAAAAGGTCATAATTGTTTACTGAAGTGTCTGGCCTGGAGTTTCTAGATGTTTTCTGCTGTTACAAGCTAATAATCCAATAAATTAAGCCCCGAGGGATAGCATGTTGTTTTAACCATCATTTCCAGAATTCTCTTGAGTAGAGCTCACTTTGACATCTCCATAAACTTAATTTTATTATTATCATTGCAAGTCCTGTTCCCTGGATCACAAGCGCCATTACCTCCCTTCTGATTTGGATGTTATTATAAAGTTAAAAGCAAGTTAGGTTAACAAATTAGGTAATCCTTTTATTTGAGAGGTTTCTACCTGAGAATTCTCCATCCACTAGGGTGTGCAGAGCTAGGCAGACAAGATTTACCTGATGGTTTGACCATTGGTTTCATTGAAGAAAGCACATTTAGCTAGACAGTGTTCTTATGTATACTTCTAATAACCTGGGGAGAGTACAAGTGAGCATATCCTGAAAACACTGTAATGGAATAGATCTGCCTTCATTCCCATTCATATTACTTCTTCCCAATAATTCTGAATTGAAAAAGGCAATTTCAGTCCACTGTAAAGAAGCCTTATCCTTAAGTCCTTGCTTCAAAGAGTCTTCCTTGAAGGCTGGGATTTAAGTACTTTCTCCTTTCCTTTAAAACCACATGTTCACTGCCTGTCAGAGTATACATCTTCACTAATATTTCTGGAATGACTGAGTACATGAATGAATAGTGTTGAGGCAGGATCTCATTCTGTAGCCCCAGCTGACCTTGAACTCACAGTGATCATCTTGCTTCAATCTCCTGAGTGCTAGGATTAAAGACATATGCCACCATGCCTGCTTTTGAATGAATAATTTTATCAATAAGACTTTAAAAGATTTATCTGAAAAAAATAAAAAATTTTAAAAACACCATGAAAAAATAAACAAAAGATTTATTATTTTTATTTTATGTGTATGTTTTTTGTGTGTATATATGTGTACTGCAGGTGTGCCTGAAAAGGCCAGAAGGGGACACCAGGTCACCTATAATTGGACTTTTAGACAGACATGAGCCACCAAATGGATGCTGGGAACTGAACCAAAGTCCTCTAAAAGAACAGCAAGTACTCTCCACTGCTGAGTCAGTTCTCCAACCCCAAATGAATGAAGTAGTTTTAGAAGACAAAAGGGGGGCCTTTCTTGCTAAATCAAAGGTACATTTGTCTGTACTGTATTGGCAGTGCTGGTTCTAAGGAACATTGAACTATTTTAATTTTCTCTCTAGGTTTTTGCTAAGTTTGGGAAATTTCTATAGAAATTGATTTGTTTTCTCTGTTTATATTAGTATTTCCAGTTTTATGTATGCTGCTGGATATGTATGTATACATATTTACATAATATCTACAATATAATCATATATTAGCGATTTATTCTATTTAAATCTTCTGTGCAAAGTCATTGTTAATCAATATGGCCATTAAGGGCACAGAGTTTAGATAACCACAATAAACTTAAAAGGTTGCAGTCTTGGACCCATCCCTCTCTCAAAATGAATAACTGGCAACATCATACCTTGCAGAAACAAACAGCAACTGCTAAAAAAAAAAAATCACAACTCAACTTGAGTATAAGAATCTCTATAATATGCTTTGAATGGCAATAGTTCTATTAGTCTGTACCATAGTTCACAGTTTAGTGGGCTTCTGAAACACTCACTGTTTACATAACAGTACAGAACAATGTGACCTTTTAGAAACTGGTTTTGCTTTATTATGAAAAATTTCAAACATGCACACAGAAGTAGAAAGAATAATATAATGACCTTCCGTGTACGTACCATTCAATTTTATTAATTACCACCACATAACTTAAGTAGTCTCATCTATAGTTTCGTCCAGTCTTCCAAACCCCATCCCTTGTCTACCACACCCAACTCTCAATGAGCAACTTTAAAGGAAACCAAAGACAGCCTTTCACTGAACCTATACACACCTCTTTTCAGGAGCTGCAGAGACGTCTCAGCAGTTAAGAGCACTAGCTGTTCCTCACTAGGACCCAGGTCTGATCTTTACCATCCACACGGTAGCTCACTACCCTTTATAACTCTATTCTTTTGGGATCCAATGCTTTCTTCTGGATTCCAGGGACATTGTACACATACAGTGTACAGACACATGCAGGCAAAGGATTCCCTCACACAAAATAATGGAAATGTGTTTTGTTTCTAGACAATAAGCGCTTGTCTCGTCTTATTTCCCATTTTATTAATTTAGTCAGTCTTCTCCCCATGGATGATAAAAAAGGAAACATTCTGAGCCAGGTTTTCAGAAAAGCTTAAGCTGAGCACAGTAGTACACACCTGTAATCCCAGGCACTCAGGAGTTTGAGGCAGAAGAATCATTTTAAACTAGCCCAAGCAACAACATAAGTGAGACATCTATCTCAGATACAAGGCAGTTTAGGAGTTTGGGATATGACTCATTCATTAAAGTGCTTGCTGTACCAGTAGGAAGACCTGAGTTTGGATCCCCAACACCTATAAAAAGTAGGTACCATGCAATCCTGGCACTGGGAGACAGGACAGGAAGATCCTTGTAACTCATTAACCAAATGGCTTAGACAAATTGGTGAGCTCCAGGCTCAGTGAGAGACCATTTTTCAAAAATAAGTTGAAAGTACTTTGAATCTGAATTCTGTCCACCCTCCTCAAGCACCCTACATGTAACTGACTAGACACTTGACATGAAACACTAACATACTAGGAAAACACACACACACACACACACACACACACACACACACACACCCCTACCTCACAGTGTCAGGCTTAGCCAGGACATCTGTTTCATGGTCTTGCAGAGAGTTGCAAGTTTTCAGGGTTTGGTCAGGTCAATTCAGATCCTATGCTTTCCTGGATGGGAGACCTCAGTACCTTATCAACTGTAATCAGAAGTCACTTTGCTTTCCTGGTCACACAGTCCTCTATAGCATGGCTGCTTGCCTTATCAAATCACACAAACTGAGAACGCAATAGAGGAAGTCGGCTTTCAAGATGAGAGAAAATGATATTCCCACCATCCCTGCTACATTCTGTTAGTTAGAGTGAGTCAGAGGTCACAAATCCTCGTGAGGGGAAGAAATTACACAAGATGTCAGTGTCAGGAGTCCAGAATCATTAGGGAATAAAACCTAAAAGTCAAACTTTCACATGTAGGACTCTTGAAGATGGCTAACAGTACTAGGACATTTCACTCAGAGGCAGAGCTCTATGATGATCAAATATGGCCAGAGGTAAACTGGATACAACACAAGTTTTCACCCTAGTTAGTTTGTCACTTAACACATCTGGAAGCAGGGGAACTTTATTGAGAAACTGCCTCCATCAAATTGGCCTGTGACTGTGTCAGTAGGGTATAGTCTTGATCATCAATTGATGTAGAAGGGCTCAGTCCACTGTGGGCCATCCCCAGGCAGGTGGGCTGTACAAGAAAGTATCTTAGATACTTTTCTGTTGTTATGAAGAGACACCATAACCAACACGACTTATAAAAGAAAGCATTTAATTAAGGAGGCAGAGAGAGAAACTAGGCCTGGTGTGGGCTTTAGAAACCTTAAAGCCCACCTGCAGTGACACACCTCTTCCAACAAGGCCACACCTACTAATCCTTCTAAAAATAGTTCTAAAACCTAGGCACAAAGTATTCAAATATACAAGGCAATGGGGGACATTTTCATTCAAAGCACCACAGAAAGCATGCTGAACATAAGCCAGGGAGCAATAAATGTATTACTTTCCAACTTTACGACATTGTGAAAGCCTACATATTTCATGGAAGTTCCACTTCAAACTTTGGCCTTTGATCTTTTCCTAGGCTGTTGAAGTGTGTTATCACACTCCCTCATGATGCTCAGCAGTGACAGCAAACTACAGCTCAGTCAGCCGTGTAACTCTGAGAGGAGACAGGACATGCTGAGTCTACAACACTGTACTATGTTGCTAGGTGATTTCTCTTGGATGTTATGCTTTCAACATCCCTTCATATCTACACAAGGTCCTTCTGTATTTCCTGCTGTGTATGGTCATTCTTAGTACATGTGCAACCACCGTTTTTCATTTGTGGTGCAGTATGTGATAAATTCCAGGAAATACTCAACACTTAATGAGAAACCAAAGCTTGTACTAAATGATAGCAAGCAACTTTTGGCTTATATAAGTGCTCTGAATGGGCTTAAAACAGGTTACCCTCATCTGTTATTTGGTATTTTAAATGCATTAAATGAATATTTAAATTTTTATTAGTTTTAAAAATTATCTATATATGTGTAGGTATAAGTATGAGGTCAGGCACCTACAGAGGCTAGAAAAGGGTGTCAAGATCTCCTGGAACTGGAGTTACAGGTTGTTGTGAGCTGCCCCATGTCATTCTTAAGAACCAAACTCAGGTTCTCTGGGAGAGGAACAAGGATTCTTAACCACTGAGCTCTCTCTCCAGCCTTTTATGTGTGCCTTTAACATGATATTTTCCACTTAAGACCGGTTGAAGGGGAACCAGCACTGTATGTTGGGAAGCATCAATCAGGTGGTCCCACCTGTAGCTTGTGGACCATCTGTGGCCCAGGAGAACTATGAATCCAACACAAAATCCTAGGCTTACTTCAAATATGACCAGTTTGTTTGATGATTTTGGTTTTTTTGTGACTAGATTGTGTGGTTTCTTTTTTTTTTTTTTTAAGATAAGCTTTACAGATGACAAAAACAGCATTTCAGTGTCAAAAAATGAGACACCTCGATCAAGTAGGTATGACTATGAAAAAGGCGATTTAATAAAAATTAGAAATCATTAAAAGATTCAAATATGTTTGACAGTATAGCTTAATCATAGAGTACTTACCCAGCCCATGTAAGGTCCTGGGGTCAGTCCCCAGCACTGAAACAAAACAACAAATACTCTGGTTGTTATCAAATTGGGGATAACAGCTTGTACCCTAAGCCAGATTCAGCTGTCTATCTTCAATAAGCTAATTAAAAGAACCAAATTTAACATGAGATTTATTGAATATGAAATTAATCAATGTGGCATCATTGGGAATAAGGACAAGAACATCAAGTGAACCCTCCAAGTCCATTTTGGGGTACTGAGGTCTGATTAAAGAGAGGGTCAAAGATATCTGAACATTCCGGGTCAAGGTGTAGTCCTTCCCACCGAAGATACAGTATCTTCTGGGCTTCAGTCCTGTAGGAAAGGTGGTCTGATAAGTTCTTAGAACCCTGTGAAATCTCACTCGAGGAGACAAGCTCCCACTAAGGCTAATGTCCTTTCCTTCTTCCTCTCAGTATGAGATTTCTTGGGGGAAATTATCATTTTTTGAGGTCCACGGTTTCAATAGTCTGATGGTCAAAATGAGAGATGTAGTTGTCTCTTTAGAATTTCTTTAGCTCTCCCAAGTTCACCTTATGTTTGCTTACCTGGCTGGAGGTACAGAAGACCAGTGTGTAAATCCAACATTTTCCAGCTCCAGCAGAAATGTTGGAGTCGATCAAGTATTTACCCAACTAACTGGCTGTGGATCTTTCAACATCCTCAGGGTTAAAAATAGAAGCCAGAGAGGCTGTGACTCCAGCTCTCCTTATTTTTATTTGTCTAGTTATCTGCAGGAAAGTTCTAGATGTCACACTTCCCAGAAGATGCAACAATTGTTCAGATCATTTACAACTCTCTGTTCTTAATAGATCTTTGTGAATTGGCTTTTTTTTCTCCTTTTTAGTAACAGTTTTATTGAGACATTAATCACATGTTAGGCAACTCAGCCACTTAATATTTATAATTCAATTATTTTCAGTGTATTGACAGGCTCATGCAACGATCACCACTTTTTTTTTTTTTTTTTTTTTTTTTTTTTTTTCCGAGACAGGGTTTCTCTGTGTAGCCCTGGCTGTCCTGGAACTCACTCTGTAGACCAGGCTGGCCTCGAACTCAGAAATCCACGTGCCTCTGCCTCCCGAGTGCTGGGATTAAAGATGTGCGCCACCACTGCTTGGCTACCACTTTCAATTTTTAGAACATTTCATTACCCCAACAGGAAATTCCGTACTCGACTCTGGCAAGCACCAACATGTTTTCTTTCTGCATTGAATTGGGTGGCTAGTTCACCCAATATGTGGGCCATTTGCTTAACTTCTTCCATGTAGAATTGTATTTTCAAAGTTCATCCATGTTCTAGCGTTTATTTATGCTGCATTTGGTTTTATGCTCAAATAGTGTTTGTAGTGTAAGAGACAGTAGTTTGCTATTAGTTAGCTAATCTAAACGATACTGTTATAAACATTCATGTACATGGTTTTCATGAATACATTTTCATATCTTTAAGAATAAAACAATCATGTAGAAAATGGGTGTTTAACCTATTTCAGGCATTAGGTGTGTCTAAAAAAAAACGAATGCCAATTCTTAATTCTCAGAATGTAAATTGTCTACTTGAATTATTCATCATCTGCTTTAATGCTGTGCCTGCATCCCAGTTACTAATATAGCTCATGATAATTTAGGCCTGCTCAGAGGACAAAACAAATTATTATTAGCCCTCTCAAGAGTAAAACTAGGCCACACCTAATCATAAATGTACATATATTTTGGATAAAGTAGCAACTAACTGAGTACTATTTTTTATGTGTGTGGGTGTTTTGTTGCATGTATGTCTGTGCATCACGCATGTGCCTGGTGCCCAAGAGCCTGGAAGAGGGAACTGAGTACCCTGAAACTAGAGTTACAGACTGCTGTGTGCCACCATGTAAGTGCTGGGAAGTGAATCCTGGTTCCCAACTAAGCCATCTCTCTAGGAATGTAACTATTATTGAGCTTATACACTGTCCACTTTTTGATTAATTAGATCAGACATCTTCATTTGGATCAATCTGAAAAGTGTTGCAAACTCCACTAGGTTTGGGTTTTGGTTTTTTTTTTTTTTTTGGCTATCATTTTAGGAAGATATCAAACCAAGTAGTTGGTCTCTAACATGTTTTAAAACTTGCTTTCCACAAAACTCTACCTCACTAACCTTTTTAGTTTCCTGTGGTGTTGCCTGAGTAACTCCCTTCCTATGGCGTTCTCAGAGATGTGTTGGAGTTAGTTACTTTTAAACAGTAATCTAGAAAAGGAGCAAGCTGGATAAGTTCACAACTGAAATCCTCTATTCCTTCCCTACCCATATCCCCAAATAGAGCACTGACTTCTGTTTTTACCGTAACTGCAAACTCTGTCACAATCACACCACCTCACGAGGAGAGGAGGAAGTGGAAGGCAGAGCAGAAAAGAGTATTTTGAGATAGCTTGGTGCGGTGGGGACATCTAGAGATGACTCCTGCCCTAGGCTCCCCATCCCCTAGCCTCATGCTCTCAGTAAGGCTGTTTTGGTTACATCTGCCTCCTGTCACAGAGAGGAATCAATCTTGGGGAAATCTGTTATCTCATTAGAATTTCATTACAGGCTTTTCTTGAAGTATGTCTACACAAGAAAGCACAAACTTCATCAGACAGCTACAGTGCACTTGGAATGTTTTTGATACATTTTTCAGACTCTCTATACTAAATGCAGATGACCACAGTGATACCATTAGTCATGGGGCTAATCCAGGGGCCACTATCATCTGAGTCTTTAGCTCTTTGAGTAATTAGAACCTAGCTGATAAAATAAGACTTACCAGACTTCATTTGTGATAAGCAGAGCAGTTTTATAGACATGGCAGATAACTGGCCAACTTAGTGTTTACTTTAGTGTTAAAGTTTGGAGAACACTATTTTAAAAACTGAATCCTAATAAACTGAATCTTAAAACTCTATTAAAAAATTTGTAATCTTAAATTCTAGTTGGATGGGCTGGAGAGATTGCTACATGGTTAAAACACTTGTTCTTGCAGAGAACTCAGGTTAACAGCTGTAATTCTAGTCCTAAATGACCTGATGCTCACTTCTGACTTCCTCCAACACCAGGCATGTGCAGTCATACATGTAGGCAAAACCCCATATACATAAAAATTAAAAATAATAAATCAATCCTCAAAACGAAAGGAGAAAAAGAATTTGGCAGCCCCTAAAATTTAGTTGAACTTATATATTTTTTTAGTCAGGGCCTCACTATGTAGGCCTGGCTGGTCTTGTACCACCACACCCAGTTGTAATAAATTTTTAATATTTAGACAAAAAAGATGATTCCTTCCAGCCACATGTAACTGTGTATCTGAGACTGCAATGACTAGTCATAATTTACAGTGAACAAGGTCATGTCACTATCATCGTCCATTGACTCCTACAGAATCTGAAAGGTTAAGTACTTAGTTTATTATTTACTGATTATATAATATACACATATTCATTATAGTCAAAATCTAGAAAATAGAATGTGCTCTTTTCATCACCAATTCCATTGGTAGGAGAGTAATTTTACACATGAAATGCATGGCTTATGATGCATATGGATGTTGACTGTGGTATGGTTTACGACAACAAAGCCCTAGAAATAACAGCAATGCCTATCAGGAGAGGGAAGAGTTTAATTACCGTATCTCCAGGCTGTGGAATGTAATTAGCAGATTTAAAAGTACCATTAATGTAAATGAGCCGCTCTCAGAATGATTTGCACGTATTTCTTTATGATCAAATTGCATCTTTATCACAACCAGACATTGTTCTTCCTTTGGAGACGCTGAGTCTTGATTGCTTTTAGGAAAATACATAGTCTTAACTCAGAGCTAAGGAGATAATTTGTACTAGGAAAATCCACATAGTAAGTGTATCCCTGTTTTTGGCTGGGAGACATTTCCCTTTCTTTTATATAAATTTCCACTTCTACACCTCCCCCCTTTCTTTTCATGCAAGGATGGTCTATTTTAGTTTTTACTCAACTAACATAAATGTAACGTTAAGCTATATAATAGTACATGTTTTGTTGTTTTGTATTTATTTTATTTTGTTTTGTTCCTGGCTCTCCTGGAACTCACTCTGTAGACCAGGCTGGCCTTGAACTCAGAAATCCACCTGCCTCTGCCTCTTTATCCATCTATAATAAGCTCTATTATTTGAAAGACCATAAGGTTTAAAACACTCAGATATGATAAATAGTTTTAATAATTTAACTGTGCACAAATTAACATTCAAATATCATTATACTTTACGTATGTGCTGGCTAAGTACTCTATGATTAAGCTATACTGTCAAACCTATTTGAATAAGTAGAATTCACACCAAAACTCCGCAGAGAGATAAAAAAATGAAGCCCTCAATTATTTTTGATTCAATAAAGTTTTATTTTCCCAATGTACAGCTGATTGAACCTGTTCATGCATCTTCACCGGCAGCCGGGCCGTCTCCACCCGTTGTGTTTCTGGTGCTCTGTGCTTTGCAACCAGCTTGATAAGTCCTTTACTAAGCAGCTCCTAAAGGGCTGCCCTGGCCAAGGAACCTCCAATCTTCAGTCTCTCAGAGACCACAGCTGGAGTAAGAAGCTTAGAGTTGGGAACTTCCTTACAGAGTTTGTCGTATGTAGCTTTGTCAAACAGGACGAGATTGTTCAGCTTGTCCTGAACTTTGCCTTTGAACCACTTCTTCTTGGCCTTGTCACCAGATTTATTTACTGGGTCTTTGTCTGTTTTGGCGGACTTTCCATCATCTTTCTTCTTGTTGTCGTCCTTGGGTGGCATGGCGAAGCTCAGAGAGTAGTGTGGACCACTGCAGACTCAAATTTTTATAGAATGACAAAAGTCAGAAAATAGGCAAATGAATACTTGTCAAACAGGCAAAGCAGTGTTGCTCAGAAACTATAAAGCAGGAAGTGCTTTTCACCTGATTTTCACTAATATTCCAAA
This sequence comes from Rhynchomys soricoides, assembly GCA_019843965.1. NCBI lineage: Eukaryota > Metazoa > Chordata > Mammalia > Rodentia > Muridae > Rhynchomys > Rhynchomys soricoides. The sequence goes on along the minus strand of JADRCH010007490.1, from coordinate 631,892 downwards.
GATATCAGAACCAATCCTACTTTGGTTGATGGAAAAACAAAACCCAAATGTAATATTATTTATTATATGAGATACATATAATTTTGAAGGCAAGAAAAATCATTTTATATTAAATTATAAAGAAGTTATCATTAGCTATTTTGAAGGTATATGTGTACATAATTGTGGACCTGAGGACTAAGTTGTATAAGCTGTTACAGCCATTAATTGGGAACTTGCTATTTGCCTTTCATCAAGTCTCTAAAATGCCATTCTGTTTATTGTAGTCAACATGGGAATACCACTGTCTCTCTGAAATCCTGGTTTTGACTCTCTAGATTAGAAAAAAATTACCTGCTCCTTTTTTATTTTTCGCTAATACTACAACTCAGTTTATTAATTCCAAAACCAGAGATTTTAACTGCCAGTCTCTATGGATTTGAACTAGGTAACTGTGAGGTTTTAGGGGTTGGGGAGGTGGTTTGGTTTGGTTTTGCCTCTGCCTCTTAAATGCTGGAATTAAAGGCATTAACTACCACGTCTCCACTTTATTATTCTTTGTTTGTTTGTTCACTCCTTTATTTACTTATTTATTTCTTTTTGATCTGGGGTCTCTCTATGTGGTCTTTCTTATGAAGACCAAGGTCGTCTGGAACTCACAGAAATCTGTCTTCCTCTGCCTCCCAAGTGTTGGGAATAAAAGCATGAGTCACCACATCTAAAACATTTCCTAAACTCTGCTCATGACCCACTACTCCTCCAGTGCAAACCCGCATTCAAAGACTCAACCTGTGCCAGATATTCGTATAATGTAAAACATCAGTCTCCTGAGTAATTCCGGAGATAGCCCCTCCTTATGGGAAACCATTTTCTTGTCCTTTATATTGTTTAAATCAATGAATATATTCATAGGATTAAAAAATAAGAAGTCTCCTTTCCCCTTTTTTTCTGCTGCTCTCCATGTGTTTATTTATTTTCTTGTTCCACAAAAGTAGATCACATTAAATAGTGTCCTGTACATTCCTTTAGAGGTGTTTTATTTAGAGTCACTTAATGATGCCTAAGCTCTGGACACAGACTATCCTTGTAGACTTTTCCATCTGAACCCCCATATACATGCAACTTAAAATATTGGTAAAATTTGTGTGCTTTTCTCTCCTCAAATATTTTGATTTATATTTCAGTGCTTATTTATGTATTTGAGATAGGATGTCATACATCTCAGGGTGGCCTTACACTAGCTATATAGTCAGTGATGACCTTGAACCTCTGATCTTCCTACCTCCACATCTTGAGTGCTGGGATGTTGTGTGATGCTATGCACAGAACCCAGGGCTTTGTGCATATCCGGCCAGCATGCTACCAACTGAACCATGACCCTAGTCAATTTTATTTTATTTTTTTACAGTTTTAAATGATATACAAAGGGTGGGAGTGGGTGGATGAGTGGGGAGCACCCTCGTGGAGGCATGGGGAGGGAGGTGGGATGGGAAGGGGGACAACATTTGAAATGTAAATAAACAAAATAACTAATAAAAATTAAAACAATGATATATAAAATATTAAAATTACACATATTCATGGAGTACCATGTGATTTTATAAGACATGTACACAGCATACATAGTATAATGCTCAACACACTGAGCACTTATGTCTCCCCAAGCATTTACCATATCTCTCCCCAAATATTTTTATGTATACTTTAGTGTTTATTTATGTATTTGAGATATGATGTCGTATATCCCAGGGTGGCCTTAAACTATTTATATAGTCAATGATGACCTTGAACTTCTGATCTCTCTACCTCCACATGCTGAGTGTTGATATGGCAGTTAATGTGATGCTATGCATGGGATATGCACACAGAGTACCATGTGATTTTGGAATACACGTATACAGCATACATAGTATAATGCTCAACATATTTAACACATATGTCTCCCCAAGCATTTACCATATCTTTGTGGTAAAAGCATTAGAAATCTTTAAGTTTTGAAAATATGCGGTACATTATTGTATATAGTCTCCCTGCTGTGTAACAGCACACCAGAATTTCTTCCTCCCATCTAACTATAAATTAATTCCTGTTGACCTATCTTCTTCTATCTCTCCATTCCGTCTAATTGCTCCTGCCTCTTTTATTCTTCTACCATCAAGTTCTAGAGATAACTTATCTTTTTGTACCTAGCTTATGTCTCTTCACAGACTCTAGTTTCATCCACATTGTGATAAATGACAGGATTCCATCATTCTCATGGCCAAATAATATGACTTTATATGCCATATATATATATATATATATATATATATATATATATATATATATAT
>JADRCH010007490.1:601847-629483 GCA_019843965.1 Rhynchomys soricoides | reverse complement strand
AATTAGATTGCTTCTATTTCTTTATGAGACATGGTGTTGCTATGTAGCCCTGGCTGTTTTGAAACTTGTTCTGTAGACCAGGCTGGCCTTGAACTCACAGAGAACGGCCTGCCTCTGCCTCCTAAGTGCCTGCTGGGATTAAGCACATGTGCATACCCCTGCTCCATTTCCTGACTGTTGTGAATAGGGCTGCAATATCCACGGGATGTAGATGATTTCCCCTTGATTGACTGCTTTTATTTTCTTTGGCTATATTCCCAGGAATGAAATTGCTGGATCATACGGTGGATCTATTTTTGATTTTTGAGCAACCTCCATACTGTTTTTTATAATGGCTGCGCTAATTTACTTCCCCTTTCCTTACAGCCTTACTTACGTGTACTATCTTTTCTCCCTTTTTATAATAATCATTTCTAAGGAAATTAGGTGAAGTCTTATTGTGACTACTGTGTCTATACTATAGATATTGCAAAACTAAATCTAGTTAGTCTGTTAATCTAGTCTGTATATCTAAAAAATTAAGTAAAAAAAAATGTAGTTTGTAACGTGGGAAAAATAATTTCGAAAGGAATGCCCGAAAAGATCCTTGTGTTTGAAACATATAGAGTATATTAGCAGCCAGCAAGAAGGCTCAGCTCCCAAAGACACTTGCTGCCAAATTGATGACCTAAGTTTTTTTATTCTCTGGGACCCACATAGTAGAAGGAAAGAACTGACTCCATAAGTTGTCCTCTCAAAACAGACACACTCAGACACAGACACACACACACAGAGAGAGAGAGAGAGAGAGAGAGAGAGAGAGAGAGAGAGAAACAGAAACAGAGAAAGACAGACAGACACAGATAAATAAGTGTACCTTTTTAAAAAGAAATGAGGGCTGGAGAGATGGCTCAGTGGTTAAGAGCGCCGACTGCTCTTCCAGAGGTCATGAGTTCAAATCCTAGCAACCACATGGTGGTTCACAACCATCTGTAATGGGATCTGATGTCCTCTTCTGGTGTGTCTGAAGACAGTTACAGTGTACTCACATACATAAAATAAATAAATAAATCCTTGGGTCGCAGAGAGTGGGGCCGGAGCAAAAAGAAAAGAGAGCAAAAGCAAGAATTAGAGTACTGGGTAGAAGTATCAGACTTAGAAAAAGATTATGGTGCTAAGAGGTGGCTCAGTAGTCAAAACACTTGCTGCCCTTGCAGAGGACCCATTTCCTACCAACCATATCAGGAAGCTCAAAACTATTTGTAACTCTAGTTCCAGGGGGTCCAACACCCTCTTCTGGCTTTTATGGGCACCAAACATGCATGTGATGCAATACATACAGGCAGAAACTCACCACAAATAATATAAAAGTAAAAATATAAATCTTAAAAAAATAATATATTAGAAGCCAATTGTTTTATATATAAAGAGCCAGTTTAAAAGTAAGGGAGAAAATCTCTGAAGATTTATTTTAAAGGCATCAGATCCCCTGGAACTGGAGTTACAGACAAGTGTGTGCCACTCATGGGTGCTGGAACCAACCCTGGTCCTCTTCAGGAGCAGTAAATGCTCTTAACCATCAAGTCATATCTCTAGCTCCAATGTCTATAATTTTAAATAAGATTGTAGTAGGACTCAGTGGCAGGCCACTTCCAAATGATATGTGGGTCCTAGGGTTTGATCAAATATCACAAAAATAAGTCAGTACCTGATTGTGAACATATAGTCTGAAACACTGATGAACTTTTGTCAGTGGAGATGTATAATGGTAGACTCATTTTGGAAGAAAATTGGAAGTCTCTTAAAAATTAAACATTAACCTTCTATGTGATCTAGAGAGTCCATTCCTTTGAGTCTACCACAGTGAAATAAAATATATGACCATACAAAGAGGAAGATGACCAAGTGGTTGAAACAATGTGCCACAACATATCCTGCCTGTGAATGCTCAAGTCAGCAAAATTCTTCCTATCCAAAAATATGAAAACATTCTGTGGCTATCAAAGGTTGAACCAATTATGAAAACACAGTATTCTGGGCAGTGGATTATGACTCAGAATCTTTGTTTAAAAGAGACAATATGTGAATTTTTTTTGAATATGTGACTATCCAGAACACCGCCCTAGGTAAAACAAGCTATATCCAAAATAGCATGTAGTTTAGAACCTCTTTGTTGGGCAACGTCAAATACAGGCAAGTAGAGAGAATGATAGGGAGGGGATTTGTAAGTCAGACCTGTAATCTCAGCCCAGGGAGATTGAGGCCAGTCTGTGCTTTGTAGAGAGCCAGTCTCCAAAAAGGAAACTGTGGGAAACGAGGTGCAGTTGAATAAGTTAAGACTACTAAAATGTAAAAGTTCTTTTAGAAGATAATAAAATCATCTCAAATTCTCTTACAATAATGATTATATAACTTTACCCTAAAAACACTGAATTAGATGATTGCCATCAAAACATGGCAGAAGTCCTAATACCCTCCTTCCCATGACAGCCACCTCAATTGAATATGGAGATAAATTCTCTGTATGAAATACACATTTGAGTGAAAAGGTGCCCGTGTGGCATAGTGCCATATAATTGAGAAGCCATACCTTCTCCCAAGAGAGAAGGAAAGAACCAGACAATGTCTACCTCACTCTCGCTTTCCTGTGAATGCTTGGGAGAATAGTTTAGCTTTGCCTGTATTAGAACATTATCAAGAAATGAGCACAGGCTAGGACCTTTTGACAATAAACTCTAATGAATATATATAACTCAAATTATAAAGAAAACTCAAGGGACCTATAAACATGATACTCAAAAAAAAAAAAATTACACAGGGCTCCAAAAAACAATCTTAATGAAGCAGAGTTGGTGACAATTACAAAAACACTGTATACATTAGAGCATATTCAGAAGATTGCAAGAGGGGGCACAAATGTGGGAAAACAGTCACCTAGATCAAGGAGAGCCAACAGAACAAAAATATGATGAATCAGATGACAATGGCACCAAGGCACATTAAATCAAACTGTCAAACCCAAATCAAAGAGAAGTTTGAAAGCTCCAAGAAAAAGTAATATTTTTAGGACAAAGGAACTCTATGAATCTATCATCTGTGGATTTCTTAGAAGAAATCTTCTGGTCTACAAGGGAGTGGCATCATGTATCTAAAGGGCTGAAAGCTGTCAGGAGGCAGAGGACAGAGGATTGCCTTGAGTTCAAGGCCAACCTGGCTTTCCTGGTGAGTAACAAGCCAGCCAGGGAGACATAACAATATCCTGTTCCAAAGAAATGTGCTGGAAGAAGAAAGCTCTCAATGAAGAATAAATACTATATACAGCAAAACTGTCCTTCAACAGTAAAGGACAAGTAAGGGCTGGAGAGATGGTCATTGATTAAGAGCACTGGATGCTCTTCCAGAGGACATAGGTTCATCCTAGCACACAAGTAAAACCAAACAGACAAATACATTCAGACAGGCACCCATACATATCAAATAAAAAATAAAATAAAGGACGGATAAAGACTTTCCAATATGCCGGGCAGTGGTGGCTCAAGCCTTTAATCCCAGCACTCGGGAGGCAGAGGCAGGTGGATTTCTGAGTTCGAGGCCAGCCTGGTCTACAGAGTGAGTTCTAGAACAGCCAAGGCTACACAGAGAAACCCTGTCTCGAAAAAACCAAAAAAAAAAAAATGACTTTCCAATATTAAAAATACTCAGAGTTCATTGCCATGATACCTGATAATAGCAGTGAGCAATAATAAGTTAGTTCTTGAAGTCGAACCTAAAGATACTAAATAGTAACACAAGATCATTCAAACAAATGGAATTCTTGGGTGACAATATAGAGACAAATGTAGGATGCTTTGATCCTGAAATAATATTATATAAATTATCTGTAATCCTAGTGTGGAAGTTTACAGACAAACTATAAAATAAATGCAATTATAAAATTAAGGGATTCACAATCAATACCGAAGTAGATTGTGACACGAGACTTGTAACTTTTGTACGAGAATGAGGATGTCATAACAACTAAACTTTTTTTGTATAAGCTCCATAAGCAAGCACAATAAAGGTATTTATGAGAGATAACAAGAGACAGTAAAGGGTGAGGGAGGAAAAGAAATGTTTCCTGTTTTCTTTCTTCTGTGAATTCTGTATTTAATTCAAAACGTGCATACCAACACATATGCATGTATTCATAAATGCACACATAGGTGATGGGAAAGAAGAAAAGAAATATAAGAAGGGACCAGTAGGAGAAAGAGGAAGAGCAAAGAAGAATAACGGCAGGTGAATATGAGCAAATACAATGATGTATATATGTATGCAAATATCATGCTGAATATACTTACTTGTACACTAACTAAAAGTTACATAAAAAGAAAATATCTGTAGAAGAATAATAAAGAGAAAGAAGTCAAAAGTATATTAAAGTTCATAAAGTACCACCCTTAGCTGAGAAGTTATTGGCAATTGATGGCTCCTAGAGGGCAGTCAGTTCTTTTCAGGGATGGGGCCTGTGAGAGGCTACCCATGCTCTAGTAGATGACCTCACACTCATGTGCATACAGGTAGAACTAAATGGACTCAGTGGTTTAAAAAGCAAAGAGCACATGAAGTTGGGAAGACAAAGCTGTGGATGGATATGGGAGGATTTGAACGGGAACTAACAGGAGGTAGACAATCAGAACACATATGGATATATGAAACTCTTAAACAAGAAATGCCAAGAAATGCCGAGAGTGGTGGGTGCGTGGGTGGGTGGGGGAATACCCCCATAGAGGCAGGGGAGGGGGAGGGAATGGGGAGGTTCCAAAGAGGAGATCTGGAAAGGGGGAAACATTTGAAATGTAAATAAAGTAGGAAAAATAAATTTAAAGAAAGAAATATAATTTTCTGTATCTCAAGGACTGGTGAGATGGGTTAGCATGAGTTAGAACCCTGGAACTTATGTAGAGGTAAAGGTAGAGAACCCAATCTACAAACTTCACTTCTGACTTCGATGGCATGGTCGCACACATACACACAAAATCCCCTCACAATGATAATATCTTTTAATAACAAAATTATATCAACACAGAAATAACTAACAAAGCAAAGCAATATAGTAACAGATTAGTACAGGCAAAAGTACGAAAGAGCTACAGAGATGATTCATCGCTGGTAACGCCAGGTCCTGGGGATCACTCTCTTCTGGACCCCATGGACATCTGGATATACACGGCATAAACTCACCTGATGCATACACATATTTTTAAAATGTACAGAATGTCAAAAACTACTGAAATAGCACATATTTTCCTATCAGAGATGTCTTTAAATGTAAATGGGGTGATCTCTACAATAGAAAGACATCAAGTAAAACTGAAGGATAGCTCAGTTTCAGTAAAGTACTTGTTATACAATGATGAAGGGGAGTGGCATGAGCTAAGATTCAGGTGCTGGAGATGTGGAGTCAGGAAGATCTCTGGAGCTCGCTGAATTGCCCCAGTAGCCTAATTTGTGAGTTCTCAGTCAATGAATAGATAGCTCTGTGAAGGAAATGAACAGTATTTCTGAGTACTCTCCCTCAGACTCTCCCTAGAGTTTCAAGGAATATTCCTTACCATGTCATGACTTTTCTTATTGCTGTGGTGAAACACTTGTCAAAAGGAACTTTAGGAAAGGGGTGTTATTGGTGCTCTACCACTTGATATTACCCTTAAAGACCTATGTCTTAGTTAGGGTTTCTATTGTTGTGATGAAACACCATGACCAAAAAGCAAGTTGTGAGCGAAAGGGTTTATTTGCATTACTCTTCCACAGCACAGTTCATCACTGAAGGAAGTCAGGACAAGAACTCAAACATGGCAGGAACTTGAAGGCCTTGGAGGGATGCTGCTTACTGGCTTGCTTCTCATGGCTTAATCAGCCTGCTTTCCTATAGAACCTAGGACTAACAGCCCAGGGATCGAGCCACTACAATGGACCGTGCCCTCCCCTATCAATCACTAATTAAGAAAATGCCTTACAACTGGATCTTATGGAGACATTTTCTCAATTTAGGTTCCATCCTCTTCAGATAACTCTTGTTTGTGTGTCAAGTTGGCATAAGATTGGCCAGCTCAACTTACTAGCCAAATTCTTCCTTTTTGTTTCACAGCTTTTCTTCTCTTTTGGCTTACAGGTCTTGGCTCAGAAAGTACCATTTAGTGGGAAGTTTGGGAAGTTAAATTTGTTTTCTTGGGGATATGAGATGGATCAGATGATCAACATATTCATTCACTGTACAAGCTTGATGATCTGAGCTAAGAACCCATATTTAAAAACAAAACAAAACAAGCTGGATTCCGTGGTGCACATTTGTAATTCTAGGACTCCTGTAAGGAGAAGGGATATAAGAAACATCAAGAAGCTTGAGAGCCAGCCAGCCCGGAAGTGCAAAGCAGCAGAAATAAGAAAGAGCCCACTTTAGCAAGGTGGAAGTACAGAAGCCACACGTAAAAATTGTTCTCTGAAAGACAGGTATGGGGACTCACATCTTTGATCCCAGCATTTGGGAGGCAGAAGTTGGTAGCTCTGTGAGTTTGGGGTGGCCAGCTTGGTCTACATAGTGAGTTCCAGGCCAGCCATAGCTGTTTCAAATACAAAACAAATCAACAGCAGAAAACAAACAAACAAGCCATGTGGCTGGCTATGGTGGTATACAACATTGATTAAAGCACTCAGGAGGCAGAGGCAGGCAGATCACGCTGAGTTCAAGACCAACTTGGTCTCCATATAAATTTTCAGGCCAGCCTGGGCTTTGTGACACTCTGTTTCATACAAACAAACAAAAAAATCAAAGCAACAACAACAAAAACTTGTTCTCTGACCTCTTCATGTATACTGTGGCACATTTTCACTAACACACATACACACACACACACACACACACATACACACACACAGAGAGAGAGAGAGAGAGAGAGAGAGAGAGAGAGACATAAACACACACACACTCATGCACACACATACCAATAATGCACATCTTTAAATGTTTTATTTCATGTGTATGGATGTTTTGCCTTCTTATGCACCATGTGTGTACCTGGTATCTGAACTGGATGCCAAATGTCAGATCCCCCAAAACTGGAGTTATAAATGTTTTTGAGCCATCTGGTAGCTGCTGTAATTGGACCTGGACCCTCTGTTAGAATCAGTGCCCTTACCTGCTGAGCCAACTCTCTAACCTCTAAATAAAAAGCTTTTTTTTAAAGATTCATTTATTTAATTTATATAAGTCCACTGTAGCTGTCTTCAGACACACCAGAAGAGGGCATCTGATCCCATTACAGATGGTTGTGAGCCACCATGTGGTTGCTGGGAATTGAACTCAGGACCTCTGGAAGAGTAGTCAGTGCTCTTAACCGCTGAGCCATCTCTCCAGCCCTAAATAAAAAAAATTTTGAAACATTTGAAAATTGTGAGCTGTTCCTCATCCCTCCGAGTCAACGTGCTATGGAGGGAAATACAGTATTGGCTGAGCTGGCTGATCTTAACTAAAGAAGTAACAGTGCACTGTCATTTGGCAGTTGAAGAAGCGTGTGACTAAAAGATGAGCAGTTCTTCAGACTTGATCATATTTCTATGTCCTGAGATTAGGGTAAGTGGAAAATTAAGACAACCTATCCTAGGAAGGACTTCTAATGGGACTCTACAGAATGAAGATTCAGGTTACAGCACTAAGCGAAGAGTTGTGTCCAGCTGGGATGTATGCCAGAGGTGAAGGGAATAGAGAAAGTGGTTAGAAAATAGCCATAAGTACCAGCTCTGACTGAGTGCTCACAGAGATGAAGACTAGTCTATTAACAGTTAGGAATACATCTATATAACTCAGGGTAGCTATGAACATTTTTGTTTTCTTCTGTTAATTTTGCATCTTGTAACAAAGACATTGACTATATTGTAATCTTTTAGTATTGTTTTTAAAAGTGTGATTTCTATTTTTGTTTCTGTTGTTATTTACTGGTGTTGGAGGGTACCCAAGGAAGCAAGAAAAGGGTGCTTGATCTATTGGAACTAGACTTACTGGCAGTTGTAAAACACCCAGTGTGAGTGTGGGATTTGAACCCAGGACCTCTGGAAGAGCAGTTAGTGCTCTTAACCACTGAACCATATCTCTAGCTCCTTAGTATTGCTTTTTAACACTGTACTATTTGAGTTATGGTTTATCAAGAAAAATAAATCTCACTCAATAATTTTGCCTCCAATTTAGAGCAAGGAGTCAACATGTTTTAATTGAACACACTGTCAGAAATTAATTTACAACCTTTTATTGTCCTGATTTGGAGATCATAGCTTAATGGTATGCACATGGGTATCCAGCTGGAAAATGGTGGATTTTTTTCTACTTTATTTACACTTCAAATGTTTTGCCCTTTCCAGATCTCCCCTTTGGAACCTCCCTATTCCCTCCCCCCTCCCCTGCCTCTATGGAGGTATTCCCCCACCCACCCACCAACCCAATCTCATCTTTCCTCCTTGGCATTCTCCTATACTGGGGGATCTAATATCCTCAGGCCCAAGGGCCTCTCCTCCCCCTGATGGCTAACAAGACCCTCCTCTGCCACATATGTGGCCAGCACCATGGGTCCCTCCATGTGTATTCTTTGGTTGGTGGATCAGTCTCCGGGAGTATCAGGGGGTCAGGCCAGTTGACACTGTTGCTGCCTCCCTGAGGCTGCACACTCCCTCAGCTCCTTCAGTCCCTTCTCCAAGTCCTCCATCTGGGACCTCACACTCAGCCCTACTGTAGCTGTGAAGTGGCTCTTGGGTATTTTGAACTTTGGGGCTAATAACCACTTTTTTAAGATAAAAATTATTTTTTATTTCTGGACTTGATTTCACCATGGGATATCTATATTAAACATCATGCCTGCGTGTTTTTGTGAGCATATGTCCATGTGAAGTTCGCATGTGAATCGGTTTGGTCATTACTCTCCCCAATATGCATGGGCATTCCACCATCTACTTAGGATCTAACAGAACAAAAAAGCAGAGGCATGGAATTTGACCTTCTCTTTTTGCCTTCCTGCTTCAGATGGTCCATTGATCATCTCCTTCCTTTGTACTGGGATTATTACTGGATCCCCTGGTTTTCAGGCCTTAGGATTCAGGCTAGAATTCCATCATTGACATCATTGGATCTCAAAGGTACCAAAGGCAGATTGTGGGACTTCTAAGCTTACATAATCAGGAGAGTAAACAAATTCTTCAGGATATATGCCTGTAAATGTATGTGCATGCACACGCGCGCGCACACACACACACACACACACACACACACACACTTCCTCTACTGGCTCATTTCTCTGGAGACTACTGACTGGTAAACATACATTTGTGTGTGTGTATCTGAGAATTTATCCCTTTCTTCTAAATTCTGTCCTTCCTTCCTTCCTTCCTTCCTTCTTTAGTCTGGAAAGGCGCATGCTTGACAAGGCATGGGTATTGAGGTTAGAGAACAATTTTCAGGACTCACTTCTCTCTTCTCACCATATGGATCCCAAGGGTGTTGTTGAACTACAGTCATAAGGCTTGGTGGCAAGAACCTTAACTGGCTGAGCCATCTTGCTGGTTTTACCCATTTCTTTCACTTTATCCATTTTGTTGGTGTTAGAACCCAGACCAGATTTTGCTCAGACTACACACATTTGTAGCTGTGTCTCTCATCCCTCACACCCAATGTTCTGTACAAACCCTAGGCTGACAAACTTTAAAGTGTCAGTGGTTTCTGATTACATACCAGCTATGATGGATACACATTAACAAGTGGGCCCTAAAAGATTTTGGATTTGAAGTTCAAGGGATACACTGAGACAGACTGTCCTTCTTAATAAGAAATTTATTAGAAGAGACATTAATATCCTGGACAGAAAAGCAGATAGCAGCATGGCAGGGACTTTGAAGAGAGTTTGACCCATGTGACAGCATAAAGGGTACCTTATACTCTTCACAGGAAGTGTGGAATAGGAAGGAGATTTGAAAGTTTCCTTATTTAGTTTTTACAGTTGTTCCAGCCCACCTTGGGCGGTTCCATCCCTAGGCTGGTTGTTCTGAGTTATATATAAGAAAGCAGGCTGAGTAAGCCATGAAGTGCAAGCTAATAAACAGCACTCCTCCATGGCCTCTGTAGCAGCTCCCGCCTCCAGGTTCCTGCTTTGACTTCCTGCCTTGAGTTTCCTTGTTGATGGCCGAATAAACACTTTCCTCCCCTAGCATGATCTTGGTTAGTTATTTTATGACAGTAGAAAACATCAAACTAGGACAGTGATTGATAAACTTCTTTCCTAGCTGACCATGACAGGCTCAACAGGAAGCAAGAAACTAGAGAAACAAGTTTGCTACCAGGTCCAGGTTCACACAGGTTCTAGTAATCTGAAATCAGATCCTAATGCTTGCACAGCAAATGCTTTATCCACTGGATCGTCTCCTCAGCCTGAGATCTTACTTTAATGTAAGTATTTATTAATAGCACATTTCATGTTAGTGTATTTTGCTCATCCTCTATAGGTTTTGATATATTTTGATCTCACTTTCATTTGCCTGGAGGTATTGTTAGTTTACTTTTTGAACCTCTTTTTTTTTTTATTTGACCCATTGATTATTCAGGAATATATGGCTTAATTTCTATTATGGATTTTCCAACTTTCTTAGATTTCTGATAGATTTCGAGTTCTGCTTGATGTGAATACCTTCTTCTTAAATCAACTAAGGCTTGTTCTGTGGACTTACCATATGATTTATTCTGGAGGGATATTTTATGTATACTTGAGAAGAATGTGGATTGTACTGCTATTGGATAGAATGGTCTATATATGTCTTCTTGGTCCATTTGGTCCAAAATATAGCTCAAGTCCAATATTTCCTTATTGAGTTTGTGTCTGGAAGATCTATCTATTGTTGAAAGTATAGTATCAAAGTCCTCTACTCTTAGTGCATAGCTGTCAATTTCTCCCTCAGTCCTATCAGTGTTTAATATATGTAGATGCTATTGTGTTGTGTGCATATGTATTTATAGCTGGTATATATTTCTGATGAACTGAACCTCTTACCGTTATAGAATGCCCATCTTTGTCTCCTGTGACATGTTTTGAATTAGAGCTCATTTTGTCTAAGTACTGTCGATCATGCTCTCCTTTGAATTTCATTTGCATAAATATCCCTTCCCATCCTTTTACTTCCAGCCTCTGAGTCCTTAAAGGTACAGTAGGCTCTTATAGATAGCATGTAGTTATGTCTTTTGCTATACCCTTTCAATCACTTCATATATCCCCAGATTGGAGAATTGAATTCATTTACATGCAAGGTAATTATGAAGCAGTTACTGTTGTCATTTTATTCATTGTCGTTTTGTAGATCTTTTTATCATTTCATCTTCTTGTGATGTGACGGTCTTCTGTAGCGTTGTGCCCATTCCTTTATCTCTTATGTGTATCTACCATTGGTATTTTTCTTTGTTATTACCATGGGGCTTATATAAATATCACATAGCTATAAAAAAGCTATTTTGAATGAATAACTTTGATCACATTTGAAAAAAACTCCTACTCTTTTATTCCCACACACAATTTTCTCTTTTCTATGTCACGATTTAAGTCTATTTTATGCTGTGTATCCACTAACAAATTATAACTGTGAATCCTAGCAAAATACATAGCTACCATATAATTGAGTTGAGTGTGCTCTAGGACCCTGCAGGACAAGTTTTAATAACATTCCTCTACGAATTAACTTCTCAAATTCTCCAGAAATTCAGCAGTACATTTTATTTGACCTTTTTGGTTAAAAGCACACTTTCTGTTCTATGTTGGAATCAAAGGTTATCAGAAGTATAGGCTACCATAGGAAGCAGTTTTCATCTTTAGCTGCAACACTGGTGAGCCAAGGAACCGATCTTCTCTTTGGCAAGAAGCTGAATCTCATTTTAAAACTTTGCTGCTTTATAAAGAGCATTAATGCGATGTGGTGTTTAGTCAAATGCTCTAGACTCTGATTTGAATCCCCGTAGGCTTGGCTTTATGGCATTTATTATTTTTACACTGAAATGGGAGAATATGAATGCTTATGTTTCTCTGTAATGATTTCTGTCAATTATTTGGTTAGTGAGTAAAAAAAATAAAAAATCACAGCTTCCCTTATTTGTTGGGAATACTGATGGGCTTCCTGCCAATTCAGTAACAATTATCTCACATTGTTGTCTTGCCATCTGACAGAATCCTGTTTATGGTCGCTTATGAAGAAATGTCTACTGTGGGAAGGAGTGATGTGTTTCTCTCTCTCTTTTTTATTTCACAAGTCGTGGAGAATCATAAACAAATGCTTTATATCATGACTCGGTTGGCAAGAAATTAGTCTATCATCATTTAAATGACCAGTCAGATACCAGGAAGCAAATGAACAATGCCATAGCAGGAGTTTTTACAAGTGTGGGTTGTTTTTGCTCCTAGTCAAGGACAAGGGACATTAGATTCTAAACCCTAAAACCAGGCAACAATGAGGGTTCAGCATTAAAGGTATCTGGTCTGATGTTTAATATCTTTCTTTACTTTCGACCAACCTCTCCAGAGCACACGTCCTGAATGTGGCTTTCATATTGCATTGGAATATATACATGTATTTATAAGGGTCTGTTTCTATCAGTTTTTATTTACTTAATGTGTGTGTGTATGTGCATTTTGTCTGAACATATTCATGTGCACCATGTGCATGTCTGGTGCCCATGGAAGTTGGAACATGGCATCAGATCCCCAGGAACAAGAGTCACGGATGATTATGAGCTGCCAAGTGGGTACCAGGAGCTGAACCCACCTTCTGCAAAAGCAGCCTCCAGGTCAACTCTCCAGCTCCCTAGCTGTCTTTTATATAATGCTGGGAAACCGACCCCAGGGCCTTTCACTGGCTAGGTGAGCCGTCTCTCTCTATCTCTTAGGGCAGTGTTCTCCCACTGTGGGTTGCGATCCCTTTGGCAAAACCTTATCTCCCAAAGGATTTGCATTACAATTCACAGCAGTAGCAAGGTTACAGTTATGAAGTAGCAATGGAAATAATGTTATGGTTGGTGGGGGAACTGTATAGTAAAGAATAGTTTCTTAAAGCCTCAGATTGAATTGCCCTTCTCCCAGCCTTGAGTAGGATAAACAACCTGGCTGGAGCCAGTCTGGCCTCTCTGCATTTGCAACTTCCTACAGGAACCTTGAGGGGTCGACTGCCCGCTGAGCTTGCTGAAACAAAGGATAGGGTCTTTGGGCTTTCCCTTTAAAAGCAGTACGGAATATTAACTTTTCAGCCTTGATCAGAAACGTTTGTCTTGGCTTCATTCTTCTCTCGCACCCCGTCCCTTCTTCATTTCCAGCCCCCCTTTCAGGTAGACCCAGTTCATCCATGGCTGCTGGACGGCTACAGAAGTTACACAAAAGCTTATGGCTCTTTGTTGCCCCTTGCAAGGGGAGAAAGAGGATACAATAATCCTGACAAAATAGTTTAGGAAGTGATCATAAGAAGACAGTCGACCCTTAGCAAATGTAGCAGTTGGTGAATAGAGAAGACCACTTTTAAGTTTGCCTGCTTTCTTTTCCTTCCTTCCTTCCTTTCTTTCTCCTCGGTTTCCTTTTTCAGGGACAGGGATTTTCTGCAGAGCTCTGGCTGTTCTGGAACTTGCTCTGTAGGCCAAGCTTGCTTTGAAATCACAGAAATCTGCCTGCCTCTGCCTTCTGAGTTCTGAGATCGGGGTATCTGGCATTTTTATTGCTTTCTTAAAGGCTTGGACAGTTGAAGTCCTTGCCTGACTTCTTTCTTACCTTACTAGACTTTCAGTACTGTTTTTCCTCCCTTCTTAGGGAGTATATTGAAAAGAGTATAAACACAAATATGGCCATCACCTAGACTTGAAACATCAAAGCATGCTCCTGTCAATCACCCATGGAAATATTTGGTAGTCAAATTCATTTTTTTCTACACTGTTCCTGCTGTCTGAATTTCTAACCTGAGTTTGGAACCTTGTGTGGTTCTGTATCCACTACTACCCATGTTGCCTGGTCTAGACACCCATTGCTGCCAAGTTCTGAAATGGCTGCTTCCAAGTCCTTTTGTCATTGAGTCTGTTTGCATAGACCTTGTTTGTGTTGAAAAACTTAGAAGCACTTGAGTAGCGAGGTTTTTATGATGACTAGCAATCCTCATAGGAATTATTCAAGAAATGAAGAGATAAGGGCTGGAGAAATGGTACGGTGATTAAGGGCACTTGCTGCTCTTGCCGGGGACTGGAGTTTATTCACTGTACCCAGCAGCAGGCAGCTCACAACAGCCTATACCTCTAGCTCCACAGGATCTGATGCTCCTTTCCGACCTACAAAGGCATTCTCTCTCACATGTATATGTGCACACAGACACAGACAGACAGATACACACAAACATACACACGTGAAATAAAAATTTAAAGTAATTTAATTTATTTATGAAAAGAAGGGACCGGTGAGTGATAGGCACACCTCTATCTCATTCTTCTACTTGTTTCTAGCATTGTTATCTCCATAATTCAAAGTAGAAAAGTCCCTATAATACCTAACTCTGATGGTGATGATGATGATGATGATGAAGATCACTACGACGAGGATGACCACAATATAATAAATATCATTCACTGAATAGATACAAGGTGCTTGGCACTTTATATGGACCCATGCTCTATTAGTTCCACTTTTAAGGTTGAAGGATGTGAAACCCAGACAAATACAATACTTGCATACTTCTACAGCCCAGCAGGAATTCAAAACCAGTTCCAACCAGATTTGACAGCAAGAAAGCAATATAAAAATATCTACCAATGTTTCCCCTCAGTAACAAGGACAGACTATGATTTTTGATGAAAATACATTGGAGAATTTTATAATTTAATTTGGAAGTTGACATAGGAGCTGTAGAGGTAGCTCAACAGTTAAGAGTGCTTTTTGCCCTTCCGGAGGAGCTGACTTTGGTTCTCAGCACTCATGTTAGATGTTTCACAATAACCCCTAACTCCAGATCCAGGGATCTAATGTCTCTTCTGGCATTTGAAGGTACCAGCCCCTTGTGTGCTATGCACAGAGAAGCACACACCAAAAAAAAAAAAAAAAATTTTTTTTTTTTTTTGGTTTTTGGTTTTTGGTTTTTTGAGACAGGGTTTCTCTGTGTAGCCCTGGCTGTCCTGGAACTCACTCTGTAGACCAGGTTGGCCTCGAACTCTTCCTCCCGAGTGCTGGGATTAAAGGCGTGCGCCACCACTGCCCGGCTCACCAAAAAAAAATCTTTAAAGAAATAAAAATAAAAAGGAAGTTGATGTGTCTCAGAAAAGCACAAAATTGAACAACAATGTTAATGTTTCAGTTTACCCACACACGCTCCTTCCCCAAGTGTTCCGGCTCAGGGTTTCAAGGAATCCACCTATTTGGCCCAGGACTTCTCCCACTAGAAAAAGAGCAAAGAAAGCACATAGTCAGCATCCTTACCCCTTAAAAGCACAGTCCAACAATCCCTTAGCTAAAGAGGGTGGACAGCTCTGGGCAGCCTGCAGAAATTAAAAGAAGAGACATGGGTCAGGTGTGGTGATGCATGCTTGCAATCTTAGGTAAAAGGAGGAGAATCACGAGTTCAAGGTCATCCTGAACTTCAAGGTGATCTTCAACTACACACTGAGTTCAAGGCAAGTCTGGGCTACATGAGACCCTATGTCAATAAAATAAAATAAAATAAAATAAAATGAAACCTAGAGAAGCACTGAGGAGATGGCCCAACAGTTAAGATGACTTAATGCTCTTGTGGAAGCTCTGAGTTCTGTTCTCAGCACCCACACTGAGCTCACAACTGTTTGGAAACTGTCACCTTCTTTTTGTCTCTCTAGAAACTGGCTCAAACATGAATACACACACACATGCACACACACACACACACACATGCACACACAGAGAGAAGGGATACACACACACACACACACACACACATGCACACACACAGAGAAGGGATAGAGGTAGCAATTTCTTCAGAGGTAGCCATGTTCTGCATGGACAACAAGGTAAGCTATCACAAATATAAAGAATCAAAGCCATATTTTTCTTGCCTTTGTGTGATGTTGTAATAACATCATAGATAAGGAGTGATTTATGAGGAATGCAGTTTCGTTTCTTAAAATCTCAAAGGCATGAGGAGTGCAAGGTTGAGAGAGGTCTCATGTCTAATGATGTCGTGTATACATGCTAGAAAACAATTACAAGAGTAGGCCCAATTTGTTTTTATGCTATCACTCTCACATTAATGAGCTCAGTTCTGAAATAACAATAGTAATCTATTCATGGGAGAAGAGTCCTCATGTATTGGCGCTGTTGCATTAAGGATTAAGTTTCATATACAATATTATATTACCAATGGAACGTAATAATGATTAGCTAACAATAAAGAAATTCAATAGATAGTGAGATGGCTCAGTAAGTAAGGACACTTGTAGCTAAGCCTGATGACCAGAGTTCAGTCCCAGGAGAGCTGGAGAGCTGGCTCAGCGGTTAAGAGCACTGACTTCTCTTAAAGAGGTCCTGAGTTCAATTCCCAGCAACCACATGGTGGCTCACAACCATCTGTAATGGGATCTGATGCCCTCTTCTGGTGTGTCTGAAGACAGCGACAGTGTACTCAATCCCCAGGAGAAACAAATGCCACATGCTGTCCAGTGATGTCCCAAATATACACATCATGGCATTGCTTCCCAACTCTCCAAAAAAATAAATGTAGAAAAAACCATTTTAACAAAAGAAATACGCTAGTTCCTTTTTATCATCTGTGTGATCTGACAAGAAGCAACGTAATGGAAGAAGGATTCATTTGGCTCATGAGCTAAGGGCATAGTCCATCCTGTCAGAGGAGGCACAGTAACAGGAGTGTGAAGTGGCCCGTCACATTGTATCCACAGTCAAAAAGAAGATAACTAGAAATATTTATGCTCCTTTTCCATTCACTCTGGGACCCCCATCCCTGGTGATGGTACCACACACATTTAGAGTCTTCTTTAATGTCTTCCCTCTCCAGCTAAATGTCTCTAGATATACCCTCACAGACACACCTAGACTCTCCTAGGTGATTCCAAATCCAGTCAAGTTGACAATGAAGATTAATCCACGTGGAGATCTAAGATTTACATGACAAATAATTTAACATAGTTCTGTTAAAGAAAGTCTTTGTGACGTTGTTCTGGGTCTCCATGATTTGCAGTATCCCTACATCTCTGAAACGCACATACACCACTAAATACACTCAGCAAGATGAGAAGTGAACAAAATAAGAATACCAAGAAATATGGCTGCTATGAACATAGTGGAGCATGTGTCTTTATTACATGTTGGAGCATCTTCTGGGTATATGCCCAGGAGTGGTATAGCTGGGTCCTCAGGTAGTACTATGTCCAATTTTCTGAGGGTCCACCAAACAGATTTCCAGAGTGGTTGTATCAGCTTGCATTCCCACCAGCAATGGAGGAGTGTTCCTCTTTCTCCACATCCTCGCCAACATCTGCTGGCACCTGAGTTTTTGATCTTAGCCATTCTGACTAGTGGGATGGGATAGGGGATTTCTGAAGGGAAAATCTGGAAAGGGGAAAACATTTGAAATGTAAATAAAGAAAATATCAAAAAAAATACTAAGAAAGATGGAGAAACCATACAAATCTTAAACAACTGCGAGAGCTGAATTGAACAATTCAGCCCAATGCCTCTAAAGCAGGCAAGACCAGCAAGGAGAAAGAATGACGAAATTCAAAGACAGATTATTTAAAATTATCCTCTCAGACCAAAATAACATATGAAAAAGAACAAAAAAAAGCTTACAGAATTTAAAAGAAATAAATTAGCCAATATACATGCACCACAGAAATTCCGGGGGGGGGGGGGACAGCCTTTTAAAAGAAATAATGAGATAGTAGCTGTTATCAGCACTATGACTGACCAGAAGTGTCTGTGGCATTTGTCTCCCTAAAAGAAAAGCAGAAAAATGAAATGTAATTGCTAGTCCACAAGAATTTTTAAGGGAAAGTACTGGAGGGAGAAGAGCTGGCATAGAGACGCTACA
Organism: Rhynchomys soricoides; assembly: GCA_019843965.1. Classification (NCBI taxonomy): domain Eukaryota; kingdom Metazoa; phylum Chordata; class Mammalia; order Rodentia; family Muridae; genus Rhynchomys; species Rhynchomys soricoides. The sequence goes on along the minus strand of JADRCH010007490.1, from coordinate 611,408 downwards.
GAATATGAAGGCCTTATAAAGAATGGGACAAAATACACAGCATCTACCATCGTATTGCCCCAGATAAATTCAATCCTGAACCAAGAGGGACATCACATGGTTGAGAATTGGATAGACAGAAAGCTCCCAGAATTCCCATTAAGCCATCTACATCTGAAAGCTACTGAAGAAGCCTGCAGCTGTCTCGGTTGCTAACCATAGTTTGGGAAGTTGCAGACAAATCCAAGTTATTGCTTGCAATTTCTTCTACGCTCCAGCACAGTCCCTTCATAGATAGATATACCCAAGAGTGAGAGAGTTGGCTGGCATGTGGGTACAAATTTAAATTTTTTTGTATAGTATCTAGATCGTTTATAGAAATGTTATATGTTATGTGTGCCTACTTGCAATGTGCAGGGTTCAGGTTTCCCCACATCTTCAGCAATATTAGTCATTTTTTTCTGTTTTCTTTTTTTTTAAAAATCACAGCCATCCTAATAGATTTTTAAAACTTATTTATATGTGTCTTTGTGCATATGTATATGGTGGGGTGCATGCGCCTTTGCATTCACCTGGATATATGTGTGGAAGACAGACATGACACTGGATATCCTCCATTGCTCTTTACCGGTTTCTAACTGTGGCTTTCCTTGAATTTTGGGTTCTGTGTCTCAACTAAGCTGGATGCCAGCAAGCTCTAGCACTCATCCTTGTCTCCATATGCCTCAGAGGTGGACTTACAGGCATCTGCAGGGATGCCTGGCTTCTTACATGGGTGCTGAGATCTGAACTCTGATCCTTAAAAATTCGAAGCACAAAACTTAGCGATTGAGCCATCCCCTTACCTCCCTCAGAGGGGAAGGGAGGTGACTATAGTTGTATTTTTTGTTTGCTCCTTGTTTCACTTTGCCTAGGAGTTAAAATAGCACCTCTTATACTTTTCACACAAATTTCATCAACCACATGGCAGGCAAAAGCTTCTCTCATTTCTTTGGCTTTTTTTTTTTTTCTGTGCCAAAACATTCTAGACCAAAATAGGTCCACTTGTCAAGTTTTCTTTGTATTTTCTATGTTCTTTGTTTCATAATCAAGAAATCAAGACTAATACCAACAAGCATTTCTTTCGACTCCCCTGGGACTCCTTGTCCCTCCACCATCACTCAGGCCTGCTCCTTCCTATCCCATAGAACTGCTGAGTTTCTCTGGGACTTGCCTTGCCTGCTTCTCTGAGTACCTCCTTCCATCAAGTAGGCTCTGCTCCCATAGGCAGTATCTCTGAGCCGCTGCTGGTTAGGCATCACTATACCCTATGCTGCAGGGCTCTTGACTCCTCCAGGATCTCCAGGCTCCGTACCTCAGACTGGGCTCCCAACACTTCCAGGTACACCCTGCCTATGGCCACCCTATAGTTCTCCTGACTACATACGCAGCCTTTTGAGCCCTCCTTCTTCTAGCCCCAGTTTGACCAGAGCTTACTCAGGGTAGAGCAAGCATATTTGAAAGGGCCACATCAGAAGTCATCAAAGTAGAGGACCACCAAGGGAGGCACCTTGGAGAGTGTCTGTTGTTGCAGATAGTGGACTCTCAAAAGAAGACTGGGATAGAATCTTCAGCTCTCAGTATCATTTCCAGGAAAGAAAACTTCTCAGCCATCTGACAACAGAGTCCTCTCCTGAACATCGTGCGTGCCTATACAGAAAGAAGAAAGGTGATCTTAGCAAACAGAAAGGCATGACTAGCAAAGCCCAAGCCCCAGCACAGTGACAAAAGTAACACAAAAATCCAGTACAACATGCCCCCTTCCAAAATTACCAATGCCAGAATAATGAATCCTAATAAGAATGACTTGGAAGATCTTCCAGATAACAAGTTCAAGAGAATGATTACACCTATGGTCAAAGGACTCAAAGAAGATATAAAGATATCCAGAAGAGCAAAAGCAAAAGTTGAATCAAATGCTGAAGTTGATCCAAAATATGAAAGTAGAATGCACTATTTAGAATTGCTGAAGTGATGCTAGAATAAATAACCCAATAAGGCAAAACAACAACAACTCAGTGGAAAGAAAGCCTTCCCCCCCCCCCCCCCAGCCTGGTCTACAGAGTGAGTTCCAGGACAGCCAAGGCTACACAGAGAAACCCTGTCTCAAAAAACCAAAAATAAAATAAAATAAAGCAAGCAAGCAAGCTTTACCCACAGAATGGACCATGTTGAAAACAGAATGTGGAATAGAAGACAAGTTATAGAATTCGATCATTCAGTAAAAGTTAGTGAGGAATTTTAAAATATATATGAGAAAACCCACAAATGAACTTTGGAACACCAAGAAGAGACCTAACCTTCAAATTATCATCTGACTTTTTTTTTTTTTTTTTTTTTTGGTTTTTCAAGACAGGGTTATCATCTGACCTTTAAACACACAAAACAAAACACACATACACACACACACACACACTATCTCAATAGTAATAATAATAGCAACAACAAGTAGATCAATTATTTCTTGTTTGATCAATCCTGGTGTGGTTATATGTCAGCTTAAAGCTTCCTGCTCAATTTTTCAAGTGTTTTTATTATCTGTGTTTTCTTTGCATTCATTGAGTTTTCTTAAAACAATTGTTTTATTCATTTAAAAATATTTGTAATTGCAATGCTGGGAACTGAATCCCAGTCCCCAGTGCAGCTGTTACATATTCTTTGAGAGTTCTCCCATGCAAACCCATGCCTGCTCAGTATCCAGTGCATTGTTTTGAGCACCGGATGATGCCATAGCTTTTCAAAAGATAGTCGGGATTGTTGACATGTGACATCATCTAGACATTGAAGAATCTGATATCCTTTTTGTCTTCTCAGAAATTCTAAGTAGGCTGCTTTTCTCCCAGACTGAAGTCAATTCCATCATTTCAACACGAGGTGGCGCCAAGGTCCAGATTTGCTAATAGCCAGCTGTTGCCCTGAGGTCTCAGTTTCAACACTAGGAGGTAATCCCAGCTCAGGTTTATCCCCAGGCCTCTATGGGGACTCTAAACAAGAGACTGTTTAAAGAATGGTCTTTTCTCATAAACCTTGGGGCCAAGATAAGCCTAGATGGCCATCTGCAGTTTCTAAGTCAGGCACTGTAAAATTTTACCTAGATTTAGACCCCAGCACACTCGTGGTCACCAAACCCACCAAGCAGTGCCATACCCTAAGCTCGCAGCCTTCAAAACCAGTCCAATACTGTGTTAGGCCAAGGCCCACATGTCTCTCATCTGAGTAGCATCCAGGCTTGACCCTGTTTAGCTTTGAAAATAAGACCTATACTTCTATGGAATGCTTATTGCTAATTTGGGAATCTGAGCTCAAGTCCTTGCAGCCAGTCACAAGTGACGTTAGCTAGAACAGAGGTCTGATAACCCAAGGCCATGTGACTTCCTCTAGCATTGGAGCTCTGCCAGACACTCTGTTCATAAGTAAGCCTGGGAATGAGGGGCTTTTATTCTTCCCAGTGTGAGTTGTCCTTAAGCCTGGCACTAGATTTCAGAACAAAGTCTTGTGATTGTTACCTAATCCTATTCCAGAATATAGGGTCTTGAATCATGCTATGTTCCTTAAGGTTAGGGTAGCGTGGATGCAAACAGGTCTTTAGCCATTGGAGAGGATGCAAGGCTGAACTGTACCTGAGTCTCATGGCAATAAGGACCTTTACTCATTCAGTGGAGCACTGAATCCCATGTCCCAGCCTGGGGATACAAGCTGAGACATGGCTCTTTCCCACTGGAGCACAGCTCTCTGCCTAGTATTGGAGCCAGTCCAGAGTCCTGTTCATGGTACTGGTCTGGAATAGCTGTGCTAAGCTAGATCTTGTGTGGATCTTGCATCCTAGGGGTTTTCACAGTCTCAGAAGGAGGGCAATAGTATACTACCACCTCTAAGACTGGTACAGATCTCAGCCTGATTCTGGAGCCACTTTAGAGTCTCTACCTCTGAGCACTAGTTATATAAAGGGCCTACCATTTCTTCTCTGTGTGTATGTACGTGTGTGTGTGTGTGTGGTCTCACCACAGTGGGTCTAGCATGGGCTCTGCTTCCCGGGATATTAGGGTAGAGGTGTTGTTTTAACAACTCAACCTAACACAGTTCCCAAAGTAATGTCTGCAAGTTCGGGGCTTGCAGCAATGATCTGGGAGCTTTGTGTGACGCCAACTTTCCCTATGGTGGGCCAGGTACTGGATTTCTTTTATATTGACTTATTGATTATATATGAGTGTGTACACTACAGTAGAGATCAGAAGACAACTTTCAGGAGTCTCCCTCCTTCCACCATGTGGGTCCAGGGAATTGAACTTAGATTATCAGACTTGCTGGCAAGCTCCTTCATCTGTTGAGCCACTGGTTCTAAGTTTCAAGTTTCAGGCCTTCATTTAATCCTATCTCGTCCCCAAGGGGAGGCACCCCTCCTTGTTCTGCAGGGCTTGGAGTTGAGATGCACGTGTGACATGAGAATGCGTTCCTGTGTGCTTTCTTCATTAAGTGGTTTCATTTTCTAACGTTAAAAGTCCGTGCTATGCTCCTCTCTTGACTCCATTGTCTTGTTATGAGAGCTTGTTAGGGGAACTTCGCCACTAGCTTAGTCCCAAGCCTTTCTCTTTCCCTTTCCCCTCTCTTCTCTTCTCATCTTTCCTTCCCTCTCATTTCTTGGTCTAAGAATAAAACCAGCCTCAAAATCAATTGGAAAAATGTTTCATCTATTTCTGTCTTCCAGAAGAACGTCTCTTAATCCTCTAAAGATTACATACAGGTCTCTGTGGAGCTTGAAGTGACCTTTATAGGTGTTTTTAAAATGACAAATTCATGTTGCTTTGGACCAGTTGGTTTTCCCATGTTGGGTTTGGTGTTTGTTTCTGTACACTTTCATTAGTTCGTGCTCCGGCTTTATTATTTCTGTCCTCTTCTGCATGCTTGGGGTTCACGTCTTTCTTCTTTCCCAGAATCTTGAGATGGAGGGCTCTCTTTGTGTCCTCCATGCTGTACATTTCTTCCTCAGCTCCACCTCTGCCTCTTCTCACAAATTTTCACGTGTTGCATTCCATTGGTTCAGTGAATGTCTTCCGGACCTTCACAGAGCTGCTAGGTTCAGATGTGCACTATTTAATTGCCAAGAGCTTGGAGACTCTCCTTTTATCTTTCTGTTGCTTTTTAGCATGTAACCATGATGGTCAGACTTGAAACCCAGCACCGGACCTCCCCACCCCTATGGTGAAAGCTAGTGTTTGTCAGAGTCCTGGATCCTTCCTGTCAGGACAAAACCATTATAGTTCCTACTTTTGAGGAGTTTAAAAAGGATTTTCATGATTCATTTTCTGGTCAATTTTCATCCTTATGCCATGCACTTTTCAAAAGATAGCATGCTCTGTGGTTGCTGGCAATGCATTAGACACAGTTGGCACAGTTTTTCAGTAACTGCACTAGTTTTCTATGTCTTATATAAGAGTTACTACAGGCTAATTGGCTAAAAACAACACAAATTTATCATTTGATATATGGAAGTTTAAAGTCAAAGGGAGTTCTGTCATCATGACTCTTCTATAAGAGTTTCATAAGAGTTGCTATAACCCTGGAGAATCCAACCACCAAGGAGGTAGAGACTGGAAGATCTGTGGGGTTCACTGACTAGTCTGTATTAGCTACTTTTCTATTACTGTGCTGAAACAACATCACCAAAAACAACTCACAAAAGAAAGAGTTTATTTCAGCTCATGGTCTCAGAGGGATCAGACTCCATCATGGCAGAGAGTCACGGCAACAGTTGGTAGGCATAGCAACAGGAGCAGAACGCTGGGGGCTCACCTCTTCAAACACAAGCAGGAAGCATGGAGAGAAACAGAAATAATATACATGAAGGGGGAAGGGAAAGAGGAGAGCACTGGAATGGCACAAGCCCTTTAGTTTCAAAGCTCTGCCCCTGACCTACTTCTTCTTGCAAGGTCTCGCTCCTTAAGCCTCCCCAACAGTACCCCCAACTAAGAACCAAATGTTCAAACACTTGAAACAGGGTAGGGATGGGGGGCATCTGTCATGGAAACCACTGCACAGTGTAATCAAATTGATAAGCACCAGGCAAAGGAGAGACCCTGTTTCTCAAAAGAAAATGGATAAAACTCTAGAAAAAAAATGATGCCTCTACATGCACACATGTACACACATAAAGTGAAGTCTGAAACAGGTCTCGCTAGGCAAATAACAGGGCTATATTCCTACTGCTCTCGGAAGAGTGCCTTCATTTCATACTTTCCAGCTTCCAGAGGCCACCTATGTTCCTTGGCTCATGAATATGAATGTCCGTAGGAGATGTGTTTCTGCCAACTCACCACAGTGGTGTTTTTCAGTTCTTCCGTGTGTATGCCGATAGCCCATCTAATAGGTCTATCAGTTGCTGCAGTTGTTAAAGAGGCAATGAGAAGTGTGAATTTGTTTATTCCTCCTTTAGGTTTGTCAGTTTTTGCTTTGAGTGTTTTGAAGCCCTGATCTTTGGTGTACTCTGTGGATCACTGTGTCAGCTTGGCATATTGAACCTTTTGTCTTTATGCAAGGTATGTCTTCATCCCTGGTAATATTTGAATATATGCCCTGAAGCTTACTTTATCTGATTTTAATATAGCTGCTCCTGCTTTGTTTGATCAGTGACTAGGTGGCTTACAATTGCCTTCCTTTCACTTCCCGCCTTCCAATATCAGTATATTGGAAGTGGCTTTTTGTAGAGAGCCATGTTAATTTACCCACTCTGCCAGCTTCGGTCTTTCAGTAGATGCACCTACATTTACATTTAATAAAAAACTGATACACTGGAGTGAAACTCGTCATTGTATTGTGTATTTTCTTTCAGTTTGGGTTTCTTTTTTATGAAGGCAAAACTCATATCATTTTAAATGAAATATCTCAAAGTGTACACTTCAATACCATTTTGTACATCCACACTGTTCAACCACAGCTACGTGTCATTCCCCCATATCAGTAAGGGAAAGAGCCATGTTTCCACTAAGCAGGCATTCTCTATACCCTGCTCCTCCAAGTCCTTTCTCTGCCACTGATCCACACTAACCTTTTCTTCCTCTGTGAATTTGCCTGTTTGAAGAATTTCATATGAATGAAATGACATAATTTGGGAACTTTTGAGACTACATTCTCTTGATTACTATTCTGTTTTCAAGGTTCATCAGCAGTCTATATCAACAATTTATCTCTTTTAAAAAAAAATTTTTTTTTGGTCTTTCAACACTGGATTTACTCTGTGTAGCCCTGGCTGTCCTGGATCTCTCTGTAGTCCAGGTTAGCCTCAAACTCACAGAGATCCACCTTCCTTTGCATCCTGAGTGCTAGGATTAAAGATGTGTGCCACCACTGCCCAGTTCTCTTTATAATTTTCTTATTAATTGTTTATGTGTATGACTGTTTCTCATGTATGCATATATATGCGACATGTGTGTGCCTAGTACTCACAGATGTCAGAAAACAGTGTCACATCCCCTGGAACTGGAGTTACAAATTGTGTGAACCAACATGCAGGTGCTGGGAACTGAACCTAGGTCCTCTGAAAGAGTAGTAAGTATTCTAACTACTGAGCAATTTCTCTAGTCCCAAGTTAAATATTTAAATAAATACAATAAACATTGGTAGAAAGTAAATATAAACACCAAATAATTCTTAGATTGGATATTTTAAGTTTAATCAATATCACAAAACTCTATCTGTCTCTTTTCCTGGTGCTAGTGAAGGAACCTAGTACCTGCTTCATGCTGTCTAAATGTTCCACCAATCTACTTGTAAGACAGATGAACCCAATTAACCTGTCACAGTGTACTACCACTTCTCAATGCTATCTAGCTACTCTCCTGTCTCAGTCTTTCTCAATATTTTGAGCCAAAAGTACGCGTTTTAATCAGAAAATAACCATATTTAGTTTAAGTAATATATATTGTGCATATATATGAGTTACAAGATAATGTCTTGATAGTTATTATTTTATCATGGAATATACATATCAAGCTATTTAATACATTTATCAACACATGAGAGTCTTTTCTGTAGTAAGAACATTTAATACATTTTCTTAGGTCAACTTTAAAAATGTAATTATTTTTAAGTATGATTCGTATGTTGTCCAATATTTGGCAAAACCCGAGAAGGATGGCCCTGGGGGTGTAGATCTGTTAGAGTGTGTGCCCAGTGTGCACAAAGCCCTGATTTAACTCACTTGTACTGCATAAACTGGATGATGGCACTTAGGAAGTAGAAGCAGGAGAAACAAGCCTTAAGACCTGTGGGCATGCTTCATGGAGCTACATTAATTGGGTTGTATTATCTACCACCATTTAAACTGTTATTCCAACCCAGTCTCTCTTATACCCCTAACACTAAGAAGGAGAGAAACAAGGTTAGAGAGGAAAAGGGGTATAGGACTCTTTAGACTACTTCCAGCTGATTACGGGCATTAACTTCCTTGGGGCAAGTCCAATCTCCTTGGTCAGGATGTAGCCAACCAACAAAGCAGAGTCCAGCAATCCAGCACTCCAGAACTCCTGCAACCAAGAAACTCAGCAATCCAGCAGTCCAGCACTCCAGCACACAAGTAATCCAGCAACCCAGAAATGCGGGAATCCAGAAGTTCAGCACTCCAGGAATCCATCAATCCATCAATCCAGCAGTCCAGCACTCCAGCAGTCCAGCAGTCCAGCAACCCAGCACTTAGGCACTCCAGCAGTCCACCAGAACAGCACTACAGAATTCCAGCAACCCAGAAACCCAGCAATCCAGCAGTACAGTAGTCCAGTATCCAGCAATCCAGCATTCCAGCACTATGGCAGCCCAGCAATCCAGAAGTCCAGCAGTCCAGCAGTCCAGCAATCCAGCATCCAGCAGTCTCCAAGTCCAGCACTCCAGCACTCCAGCACTCCAGCAACCAAGAAACCCAGCAATCCAGCAGTCCAGCATGCCTGAAATCCAGCAATTCAGAAACCCAGCAATCCAGAAGTTCAGCACTCCAGGAATCCATCAATCCATCAATCCATCAATCGATCAAGCCAGCAGTCCAGGAGTCTAGCAGTCCAGCAGTCCAGCACTCCAGCAGTCCATCAGTCCATCAGTCCAGCAGTCAATCAATCCATCAGTCCAGAACTACATCAACCCAGCAGTCCAGCACTCCAGCAGTCCAGCAATCCAGAAACCCAGAAACCCAGCAATCCAGCAATCCAGATGTCCAGCAGTCCAGCAGTCCATCAATCCAGCACTCCAGCAACCAAGCAATCCAGTCCAGCATGTCAGCACTCCAGCAACCCAGCAACCCAGAAACCTAGCAATCCAGCAGTCCAACACTCCAGAAACCCAGCAGTCCAGAAGTTCAACAGTCCAGCAATCCAGAAACCCAGAAACCTAGCAGTCCAGCCATCCAGAAACCCAGAACACCAGCTCTCCAGCACTCCAGCTTTCCAGCACTTCAGCAGTCTCCCAGTCCAGCACTCCAGCACTCCAGCAATACATTAATCCATCAATCCATCAATCCAGCAACCCAGCAGTCCAGCAATCCAGCATTGCAGAAACCCAGAA
>JADRCH010007490.1:577425-601837 GCA_019843965.1 Rhynchomys soricoides | reverse complement strand
ACCCAGCAGTCCATTAATCCATCAATCCAGAACTCCAGCAACCCAGCTATCCAGCACTCCAGAAACCCAGAAACCCAGAAACCCAGCAAACCAGCAGCCCAGCACTACAGCCGTCCAGAAGTCCAGCACTCCAGCAACTCAGCAATAGCAAGCACAAAGGCAGGGACCATCAGCAGGAGCAACAGCTGCCTCAGGCCCTCTCAGGGCTCTTGCATTCTTATCTTCTGAAGAGTCCCCAGAATTCCATAGGTAAACTATCACAGCTGGTAAAAACCACGCCCCTCCTAGAGCACGAGAAAGATCATAGCATAGTTAGCAGCCCCATTTCCAACACTTGGGGTTAAAACAAAAACATATTCTCATAACATTACTAAATTTTTAAAGAAACCAAAATTCTCACACTCAGACCAATCTTTGGTTCAAGATCAATCTGGACTCAATTAGACTCTTATCTGAAACACACACAGCACTAGCACCAACACCCCAAAAATCTAAAGAAGTTTATTATCACGGAATCTTGTTTTTAAAAGAAAGGTCGATTTAGGTAATGGAGAGAGGGCTCAGCAGCTAAGAGCAGTTGTTGCACTTGAAGAGGAACTAATGTTACAATCTCTCCAGTTCTAGAAGATTCAATGCCTATGCTTACTGCTTGCATGTGATTATATATGTGTATGTGTGTTCTATGTGTCTGGGCATGCTGAACTGTAAGCTGAAAGCAAAGGTGTACTGCTGTTGGAAGGGGGCACTAATCTGCATTTCAGACACATAGGATCTTAAACATATATCCCACTAGCTTCCCATGGACCACACGCAGCCCAGGACAGGTCTGAATATGGCCCAACATGAGATCATAAACTTAAGTAATCTATTTAGAGATTCATTGCAATTTTTTTTTTGTTATTTAGCTTGATGATGAAGCTCTGCAGTGTGAACTCTGTAGATGACAGACTACTGTTGCAATGCCAGAAAGTTGGACACCTCTGCCTAAGGTGACCAAACTTCATCCCAAAGTTTACAGGAAATGGGGGATTAATTAACTTTAAGGGTGAGAGCCTCGTGCTACATGTCTTATTTTCTAACCAGTCTGAAGAGTGGGGAATAAGTTGGACAGAAGCAGAAAAAACAGTAAAGAAGAGGCCACATGAGAATCTAACAAAAACCTCTGAGAATCCAACATAAAAACTCTGAAAATTGTATCAGAGTCTTTTGACATCTAGTCCTGAGGCATCAAAGAGCATGAGGACTTGACCAAGAGAGAGCTGTAGCCTCTGGGGGACAGGTTTTATAACAAGAAGGATCCAAACAAACCTTAGCTCTTTACTCAACTGAATCCCAACCTTCCAAAGCTCACACTTGGACTGGAGCTGACTGATCAGACTCATCCACTCTTCCTACCTAGTGGGAAAACATCCTAAGGGAAGTCTGAGCACCTCCTTTTCTTTAAAATTTTATTTCATTGAGTTATGTAAGGTCATTTTCATGCAAGCCCTTAATGTGCCCTGAGCATTTTCTACCTCCATACTTGACTATTCTACCCCATTTCTCTGGCATCTCCTCTTCATTGTAGCTCTTTGCTCCCCTAGAGCAGTCATTCTCAACCTTCCTAATGCTGTGATCTTAATACAGCTCCTCACATTGTGGTGACCCTCAACCATAAAATTTTTATCATTTCTACTTCATAACTATAATTTTGCCACTGTTGTGATTAAGAATGTAAATATCTGATATACAGGCTATCTGATATGTGATCCCCAATGGAGTCGAGACCCTCAGGTTCAGAACTGCTGCCTTAGACATCTCATTTCTACTTTCTGATCTACTGTACACAACTGCTGTTGTGAAAATAAATCTTGGAGCCCCAAATGAGAGAAAACATGGCTCGTTTCTCTTTCAGAGACCGGTTAGATTCCCTTCATGCAATTGTCTCTAGTAAATGGCATTTCTGAAGTTAAAAATGTTCAGCAGAGGAAAAGAAATAATTAAGCAGTGAAGAGATAGCAACTAGAATGTGAAGAAATCTTTGCTGGCTACACATCTGACAGGGGATTCACACCTAGAATAGACAAAGAACGAAATTAAAGACCTGTGGCAATTAACTCATGGTGGCTTACAACCATTTGTAACTTCTGTTCCAGGGGCTCTGACATCCTCTTCTGATCTCTGTGGACAACAGGTACCCTAGGGCATATGTGCATGCAAAACACCCATACACATAAAGTAAAAAATAAAATATCTTTAAAACTAAGTGGCAAGAAATCAAACAACTCAATCAACAAATAGTTTAATGAAATGGGCAGACAGTTCTCAAACAAGAAGTACAAATGGCCAATAAACATATGAAACAGCTAAGAAAGCTGAATTTTCTGAGAGTTCATTCTAGAGGTGAGACCTGGGAGACCAGGCTAAAGGCCAGGTGATGTTACAGCATATCTGGAGTCATCCGCTGACAGAGTAAAACCTGTAGCTTCATCCAGAATCAGGGAGCAGTCGTTGGTTTCCAGAAGAATGATACAACTCCTGTGGAAGTTCCTAGTTCCTTGAGGTTTCCTTTGACAGTTGCTTGGTGGTGAGTTCTGTTAGAATTCTTTGTATTCATAAGTTCACAGATCTCCTTTGTACCTGCTTTGGAAAAGCAGCCAGTGGGGGAGAGGGAGGAGGTTCTTCATCAGCCTGGCTGTGATACCTGGGAGAGTGGAGTGGATAGTGAGGTAGTCTAAAGTCCCATGCAATAGTCAACTTTATTCAGAGCATCAGACAGTTTATCCTCTAAGAGTTAAGAGGAATCACGTGAGTAAAGTGTCCAATCACAAGAGGAGCTGCACTGCATGTGATGGGCAAGCTACATGTGGCAAAAACATGCTTGGTTTTTTTGTTTGTTTGGGTTTTTTTGGTTTTTCGAGACAGGGTTTCTCTGTGTAGCCCTGGCTGTCCTGGAACTCACTCTGTAGACCAGGCTGGCCTGGAACTCAGAAATCCACCTGCCTCTGTCCCCCAAGTGCTGGGATTAAAGGCATGCGCCACCACTGCCAGGCTAAAAACATGTTTTTTTTCCATAGAGACATATAAACAAATAACAATATCCAATAGTAATGAATAATCTGAAGTAAACTCACTTTTTTTCTGCTATACCTAGGAGAGACACAAAAACATAATCTAAGAATAATTTTGTGATTTTGAAGAAGCTGAGGACAAAAGATTCTTGTTTTGGTTTCTTGGAGTTTTCTCATAAGCACTCAGATATCTCTTCATAAGAGTCTATTGTTGGACCATGTTCAGACACAGCCATAAAAGAAAGAAATACAAATAAAAACTACATTGTGATTCCATTTCACCCCAGAATGTCAGCTGTTAACAGAACAGTAAAATCCACAATGCTCACTGGGGTGGGTGGTGTCTCACAAGGTCCCATCTCTAAATAAGGAGCATTCTCACATTCTTGATAGGTTATTCAAGCCCGTATAGTCAGCTATAATCACACACACACACATACAAATATAGATGTATAAGTAAAACATAATAATAATTAAAGAACACATGAACTTGGGAGGGAGCAGAAATGATCAAATATGGGACCCATGTACGACATTCTCAAAAAAAAAATTTTTTTTAGAAGTCTTGGCTAGAGAGATATCTCAGTGGATAAGATGTTTGCTGCACAGCGTGAGGGCCTAAGTTCAGATTTCCAGTGCCTATGTAAAGGCTGAGTACAGTTGGGCCTGTCATTAACCCAGCATGGGAAATGGACACAGGCAGATCTCAGGGATTCACTGGCCAGCCAGTCTAGCTAAGAAAACAGCTGTCATCTACAGTTTCTGAGTCTCTAGCTCAGAAAAATAAGGTGGAGACCAACAAAGAAAGACACTGGACATTGACTCAACCTTTGTCCTTTACACATACTTTCATGGGTGATCACATACACACATGCATGCAAGAAAGAGTGCATGCACACATGTGCACATATGCACACACACACAAAAGTAAAATATTTTTTTCTTTTTTTAAAGTTCGATTGAGTATTTTTATGTAACTCAGACTGGCCTGGAACTTAAAATCCTTCTGCCTCCACCGTTCCAAGTGCTAAGATTACAGGCAAACACTACCACACCTGGCTTAAAGACAATCTTTGTAAAAGTAGCTACAGGGAAAAAAAAACAAATTAACTTCATAAACAGCCTACTAGGTCTTCAAACTGGCATCTGTGGTTTACCTCAAAGCCCTTTGCAATCTAGTAAAGCTAAATTTTCGGCCATATTTATGGTTGTTTTCATGCCCGTTCCCATTTACTGTCAACACAATTGTTTTCAGTGCTGTGGACTTCCATATTCTGACCAGGTTCCCCAGGCAGAGGTCTGTACTCAGCAGGAGGCATTAGGACATGGTGGAAATAGCATGGCTCTGCCTCTAGCAAGCTGGGTAACCTTGAGCGAATTAATTCTCCTTCCAAAAGCCCAGTGATGTTTCTCATCAGTGAAATGTATCCATTTTATAGGGTTGATGTGGCAATTATGTGAAAATTGCTTTTGCTGCAATATCTATTACGATATAGGTGTTCCAGGAAATGCAGTCAATGTCCTCTTTGTGTTGGTTTGTTTGTTTGTTTTTAAAAAAAGACTTAAGGCCAATTTTAGATTTTACAGCGAAACTGAGGGAAAAACAGAGACTTCCAATCCCTACTCCGCCCATCCATGTGCAGCTTCCCAGAATCTTCTTTTAAGAAGTAAAAAAATTTCCAACCGGGTATGAGGTCGTGTGTCTGCAATTCCATCATTCAAGATGTAGAAGTAGGGAGGTTCAATGTCATCCTCAGCTACATGGCTAGTTCAATGCCACCCTAGGCTACATGAGTTCTTGTCCCAAAGGCATTTATTTTTCTATTACTTTATTTACATTCCAAATGTTTTCCCCTTTGGAAACCCCCTATCCCATCCCCCTCCCCCTGCCTCTATGAAGGTATTCTCCCCCCACCACCCACTCACTCTCAGCTTCCCTCCTTGGCATTCTCTTATACTGGGGCAACTAACACCCTCAGGCCCAAGGGCCTCTCCTCCCCATGATGGCTAACAAGACCCTCCTCTGCCACATATGTAGCCAGCACCATGGGTCCCTCCATGTGTATTCTTAGGTTGGTGATCCAGTCCCTGGGAGCACTGGGGGGGTCAGGCCAGTTGGCACTATTGCTCCCGCATGGAGCTACAAACCCCCTCAGCTCCTTCAGTCCCTTCTCCTCCATCCTGGACCCCACGCTCAGTCCAATGGTTGGCTATGAGCATCTGCCTCTGTATTTGTCAGGCTCTGCCTGAGCCTCTCAGGAGACAGCTTATCATGCTTCCATCAGCAAGCACTTCCTAGCGTCTACAATAATGTCTGGGTTTGGTGGCTATATATGGGATGGATCCCCAGGTAGGGTAGTCTTTGGATGGCCTTTCCTTCAGTCTCTGCTCCACACTTTGTCTCAATATTTCCTCTTGTGAGTATCTTGTTCACCCTTCTAAGAAACACTGAAGCATCCACATTTTAGTCTTCCTTCTTAGGCTTCATATGGTCTGTGAATTGAATCTTGGGGATTCCAAAGTTTTGGGCTAATATTCGCTTATCAGTGAGTATATACCGTGTTTGTTCTTTTGTGATTGGGTTACCTCGTTCAGGATATTTTCAAGTTCCATCCATTTGCCTGTTAATTTCATGAAGTCATTGTTTTTAATAGCTGAGTAGTATTCCATTGTGTAAATGTACCACATTTTCTGTATCCAGTCCTCTGTGGAGGGACATCTGGGTTGTTTCCAGCTTCTGGCTATTATAAATATGGCTGCTATGAACATAGTGGAGCATGTGTCCTTGTTATATGTTGGAGCATCTTCTGAGTATATGCCCAGGAGTGGTATAGCTGGGTCCTCAGGTAGTATTATGTTCATTTTTCTGAGGGTCCACCAAACTGATTTCCAGAGAGGTTGTATCAATTTGCAATCCCACCAGCAATGGAGAAGTGTTCCCCTTTCTCCACATCCTCGCCAGCATCTGCTGTCACCTGAGTTTTTGATCTTAGCCATTCTGACTGGTGTGAGGTGGAATCTCAGGGTTGTTTTAATTTGCATTTCCCTCATGACTAAGGATGTTGAGCATTTCTTTAGGCGCTTCTTGGCCATTCAAGTTTCCTCAGTTGAGAATTCTCTGTTTAGCTCTCTTCCCCATTTTTTGATAGGGTTATTTGGTTCTCTGGATTCTAGCTTCTTGAGTTCTTTGTATACATTGGATATTAGCCCTCTATCAGATGTAGGATTGGTAAAGATCTTTTCCCAATCTGTAGGTTGCCGTTTTGTCCTATTGACAGTGTCCTTTAGAATATACATGGAGGGACCCATGGTGCTGGCCACAAATGAGGCAGAGGAGGGTCTTGTTAACCATCAGGGGGAGGAGAGGCCCTTGGGCCTGAGGGTGTTAGATCCCCCAGTAGAGGAGAATGCCAAGAAGGGAAGATGAGAGTGAGTGGGTGGGTGGGTGGGAGAATACCCCCATAGTGGCAGGGGGAGGGGGAGGAAATGGGGAGGTTCCAAAGGGGAGACCTGGAAAGGGGGAAACATTTGAAATGTCAATAAAAGATGAAAAATAAAAAAATAAAAAGTTTCAAAGATAAATAAATAAAAAAGAAAGCATTTAATTGGGGCTGACTTCCAGTTTTAGAGGCTTAGTTCATTATCATCATGGCAGAGGGCATGGCAGTACACAAGGCACTGGTGAAGTAGCTGGGAGCACCATCCTGATCCACAGAGAGAGAGCTGGCCTGGAGTTTTGAAACCTCCAAGCCAACACTCAGTGACACACTTTCTCCACCAAGGCCTGCTCTCTCTGATGACCAAGCACTCAAATCTATGGAGTCTGCTCTCTTTCAAACAACCATAGTATTTGTTCCTATCTCTCTTACAGGAGGAAGCTTCTTTGATGATAGCTGTGCAAGGCCCTGATTGATGAGTACAGCAGAATGTCCTAGGATTCATTTTATTGCTACACTTTTTAGAATGATAATATTTGGTTTTAATTCAGGTCCCTAGGCTATCCAGTCTGTTTCTTGGTCGCCCAAGCAGTGCTAGCTATGGTTTCTAGCTTGTGCAGTGGCTCTTAAGTTAAATTAGATACTGGTTGGTTACTCCCACAAGATTTGTGCCAATTTTGCCCTAGCAGTATCTTGCAGGCAGGACACCATTGCAGATCAAATGGTTTGTGAGTAAATTGATGTTTGTGTTTTTCCTTTGGTAGCATGTAGTGTGCCTTCCTGTATCAAAGATGCGAACATATAGGGGTGAAGACTCAGTGTATGCACCAGCTTGACTTCTCCATGGTCAATGAGTTGTATAGGTGCTGTCTTCAGCAATGAAACCTTGCTGTCAGTTTGTGGAGAGCAAGCAATAGTCTTGACGACAGCCTAGGTTGTTTGGGGGTTCCTATGGGACCCCTTTGGACAACAACTCCATTAAACACAACCCAGTCCCAGTACTGGAAGCTTCATTTGGTGAAAATAGGTGTCTGTCTCCCCCATTATTTGGCAATTTCATTTAGAGAACCTTTATATATTTTAGGATGCTTTTACTGTATTTGGTCTGATGTTATCCCCTAAATGGCCCTTAATTTTGGCTGCCTTTACCCTTATTTCCTCTCTCAATCAAAGCCAATCTAAATAAAAGCAAGTGGGGAAAGAAAGGGGGACAGAAGACAAGCAAGTCAAATGGAAAGGGGTGTTAAAAAGTCAAATGTTCTCTTTTTGCACATCTACGTTGAGAATGAAGACCACTTTCAACTGTCACATTGTCCAGATTCCAGAAAATGTCACTACTACTCTGAAGGGATGCACAGTTATGGTGAAGGGCTCCAGAGGAAGCTTTTGAAAGGTGTTGAACCACATCAATATAGAATGTGGTCTCCTTGGGAAAAAAAAAAAGAGGAGGTTATGGGTTGAATTCAAGATGGAGAAACAGAAGGGCCATTGTGTGAAAGATCTGGAGTCACTTAGAGAATGTGATGAAAAGAATTACCCTGGGTCTCCATTACACCACGAGGCCTTTGTACCCCGCCCCCTTATCAACACTGCTGTTTTTTCTTCAATCAATATTGTTACTCAAGAGAATGGATCTCTTGTTAAAATCTAAAACTTGTTTGGCTATAATTTTTATCTGCAAGGTTTGGATGAAGATGGGTGTTACGTGTTCTGTTTACCAAGCCCAGAAAGATGAATTAATCTTGGAAGGAAATGATATTGAGGCAGTCCCCATGTGATCCCTCCTTCTGTCAGGCCCCCAACTTGGGGTGTCCACCTTTCCCATGGCCTGGCACCTGGCTTTAGACTTTGCCTTCTCACTCCCATGGGAAGGAGGGAGGATGGGTCAGGAAGGCTAGAGCTGGGCTGAGTGAACCCTTGGACCTAGATAAGCTCCCAGTTGGGCCTGGAATATAGCCAAGGGTTGGACAAGGCTCAGAGGTGTTGGAGATCTCCCCATATACCCCACTGTGATAGTTTGTATATGCTTGGCCCAGGGAGTGGCACTATTTAGGAGGTATGGGTCTGTTGGAGTAGGTGTGTCAGTGTGGGCGTGGGCTTTAAAATCCTTATCCTAGCTGCCTGGAAGTCAGTATTCTCCTAGAAGCTTTCAGATGAAGACGTAGAACTCTCAGCTCCTACACCATGCCTGCCTGGATGTTACCATGTTCCTGCCTTGATGATAATGGACTGAACCTCTGAACTTGTAAGTCAGACCCAATTAAATGTTGTCATTATAAGAGTTACCTTGGGGACTGGAGAGATGGCTCAGCGGTTAAGAGCACTGACTGCTCTTCCAGAGGTCCTGAGTTCAAATCCCAGCAACCACATGGTGGCTCACAACCATCTGTAATGGGATCTGATGCCCTCTTCTGGTGTGTCTGAAGACAGCTACAGTGTACTTACATATAATAAATAAATAAATCTTAAAAAAAAAAAAAAAGAGTTGCCTTGGTCATGGTGTCTGTTCACAGCAGTAAAACCCTAACTAAGACACTCACCATAAGAGTTTTGTGGAGGGGTAGCATATTGTGGACTTCAGGTTGGACTGGGACTAGTGCCCCAAGTTGGCCTGGAGACTTTGCAGCCTGAAGGCCAGGCAGGAGCACTAGTGGAGAGCAACTCAGAGATGGCCTCCCTTGGGCACTGTACTGTCCACTCCAGTGCTGTGAAGTTGGAGAAGATGGAACCAAGTCCCCGTTGGTCCCAGGACATGAAAGCCCTGTGGACATAACTAGAGCAGTTTGCTGAAGCAGAAGAGGACCACCTTGGAGTACATGCAGGATGACATGGGGCTCACCCTGGGCGTTCCCTTGGGAAAAGTGCTCAGCCAGACCACGATCTGAGGCTGTGAGGTCCTGAAGTTCAGCTTCAAGAACTTGCATAAACTGCAGCCCCTGCTGGAAAAGTGGGTGGAGGAAGCAGACAACAATGGGAACCTTCAAGGAGGTATGCCAAGCAGAAACCCTGGTGCAGGCAGGCCTACAAGAGAAAGCTGATGAGCATTGAGAACCATTTGAGGGGGAACCTAGAGAACATGTTTCTGCAGTGTCCGAAGCTTACCCTGCAGCAAGTCAGCATCATCACCAAGCAGCTTGGACTGGAGAAGGATGTGGTCCTTGTGTGGTTCTGTAACCTGTGCCAGAAGGGAAAACAAAAGATTAAGCATTGACTATTCCCAACAAGTTCAAAGCTGTAGAGTCTCCTTTGGGGGTGGGCTATATCCTTTCCTCTGCCTCTGGGGCCCCAAAATGGGGCCCCAGGTTATAGGAGTCACCATTTAACCATATGCTACTCTTCATTACTTTTTTGTGAGGGTGAGGCTTTTTCTTCTGTTCCTGTCACTGCTCTAGGCTCTCCTATGTATTCAAGCTGAGGCGACATCCCTGCCTGGGAATGAGGTGAGACTAGGGAAAGGAGGTAGAAAAGGAGAACTTAGAGCCACCACAGCTTTAGGATTAAGTTCATTTACTGAGGAGAGATTAAAAGCACAAAAAGGGTCTGGGACGATGAAATTTAGTGATGCTGTTGAGCGTGAGCTGTCACTCACCATTTTGTTCTTGAATTTAAAAAGCTTGGGATACAGTAAAAGAAAATACTGAATTTGTTTCAAATTTAGCAACCCACAGCAGTTAAAAACAAAAGGATTTTAAAACATTTTGGACAGTGTCTATGTCTCTGCAAAAGGAACCAAGCAATAGGCTGCAAAGCAAGATCAAAGTAATCCAGATCCTTAAACAAGATCCTGGATCATAAGAGCAATTTGGAATCTTTTTCGAAACAATGAAAGATTTCTATTGAAAAAGCAAGTGCAAATGCTGTTCATTTAATTCCGTGTGAATAAACAGATGAGGAAAAATCCTACAATTTGCTGACGTTCTCATCGCTTGAGCAACACACGGGAAGCTGTTGATCTGTACACTTAATTCTGTAATATGTGAATTATATATCACTAAAGGTATTTTTAATACAAACATATTAAACATACCAATCTAATCATCCAGGTTACCAGAATAAAAGTAAAACCTGCCTATTACACACAGCATACAACAAATCCACCTTAAATGTTGACAGGCAAAGAATGGAGAGAGGTACCTTTTACTTACACTAAGCCTGAAAAGCTTGATAAAGCTGTGTTTCTGTAAAAACTTTACTAGAGATACAGAAGAATATTTCATAATGATAGAAGACTGAGGGAAACATCAAGTCTGGTTTTCAGTCATGCCATGGAGCTACCGTAAAGCCTGAAATTTTGAAACTACGAAAAGTACTAATGGAGAACACAACAGAAGCACTTCAAGATGCTGATGTAGGAGGTGCTCAGTTGGCAGAGTAGTTGCCAAATGTGTAAAGCTCTGAGTTCCATTTCCAGAATTACATAAAGCTGGAGTGCTGGTGAACATCTGCATTGTCAGAATGGGGGAGTTAGAGGGAAAAGGGATCAGGAATTGCAGGCCAGCCTTAGCTAAATAGTGAGTTTGAGGCAACCCTGCGCTAAATGAGACTGTCTCAATTAAAAAAGAAAAGATAAAAATGTAAGCAATGACTTCCTGAATGACACAGATGGCTCCAGAAATAATGGCAAGAATTGACTAATGGCATTGCAGCAAATGAGAAAGCATCTTCCGTGGACCACTGAGGTGGCTCATGGATAAAGGCACTTGCTCCCAAGCCTGAGGACTTGAGTTCAACCCCAAAGTTCACTCTGTAGAAGAAGAGATTCAATTCCCGCAAGTTGCCCTCAGACCTTCACATGCTTGTTGATGAGGCTTGTGTATCCCGCTCCAATACAAAAAATAAATAAATGTTAAAAACAATCTTCACAGTAAGGGAAACAGCCAGGTGAAGAGATAAATAGGAAAGAATCTTTGTCAGGTATTTGTTGAATATGTAAATAAGTTTAAGAAATTAGGCAGAACTAGAGAGATGGCTCAATAACTAAGAGCAGTTATTGTGAAATCAGGAGGGCCGGAGTTTGGACTCCAGCACCCATGCAACAAGCTGGGTATCAGACACACACCTGTAACCACAGAGCCTAGGAGAGTAGAAGACAGAAGGATCTCTGGGGCTTGCTGGCTTCTGGCCTAGATTTAGGGAGAGATCTCATCTCAAAGAAGTAGGTAAAACAAGACTCCCAGTGCCCTCTTCTGCCCTCTGCATGTGCACAGGCAGTCCCCACTCATGTGCATACACTCATATACAGACACACATACTTACATATGAAAATAAGGAAGAAAGAAAGAAAATAATTTTAAAAATTAGCCCAAAGAGCAAGAAACCCAATCATTAAGTAGACAAACGAACAGGTAATTCTCAAATGCATAAACGGGCAATAGATGTATGAAAAAATATTCAACATCTTGAGCCATTGCATTGCTTATTTTTCCATTGCTGTGATAAAACACCATGACCAAAAGCAATTTCAGAGGGATAAGTGTCCATCATGGTCCAGGCAGTGGTGATGAATACTGTTAATCCCAGCACTCAGGAGGCAGAAGCAGGCGGATCTCTGTGAGTTCGAGGCCAGCCTGGTCTCCAGAGTGAGTTCCAGGATAGCCAGGGCTACACAGAGAAACTCCATCACAAACAAACAAACAAACAAACTCAGAGTCCATCATGGCAAGGAGGCATAGCAGTAAGCAGCAGGCATGGTATCAGGAAGCTGAGAGCTCACATCTTCCAAAACAAGCAGGAAGCAGTGAGAGCAAACTGGATGGAGGGTGAGGTATATACTCTCAAATCCTGCCCCCAGTGGCATACTTCCACCTAAACCCCTACAGTGTTGCCAACTGGGAACCAAGTGGTCAAATACCTGAGCCAAGGAGAACCTTGTCTCATTCAAAACACCACAGCCAGCAAGGAAGTGTGAATCAAGCCTATGGTGAGAGCTGAATGTGGCAGTGCACACTGCACTCAAGAAGGACAGGCAGGAGGGCGCCACAAGATCAGGCTTGGCCTGATCTACACAGAGAGTTTAAAAAAAAAAAAAAAACACCAAAATTTCATCTTGTTCCAGTCAGAATGACAATTTTCAAGAAAATAAATATTAAGTACTAGCAAGGTTGTGAGGCTCAGAAAAGAAAATCAAATCCAGGTTTGAAAGACTTTTTTTAAAAAATTAGGATCTACGTATTTTTATTTTTGTGTACATGTGCACCATGTATGTGTTCAGTGTTTATGGAAGCCAAACGAGGGTGTTGGATCCTTCGGTTGTGAAGGACTGTGTGCTGCGAACCAAACTCAGGTCCTCTAGAAGAGCAGAAATTGCTCTTAACCACTGAATCATCTCTGCAGCCACTTAAAAATGCCTTTAGATTACATTTGTTCATTTTATGTGCATGTATGTGGGTGTGTCTATGCCATGGTATGCATGTGGAGGTGTGAGGCCAACCTATAAAAGTTGATCCTCTCCTTCTGCTGCATGGGTCTCATAGATAACAGCTCATATAGCTCCTCAGGCTTGGCAGCAAGCTCCTTTATGCCCTGAGCCGTCCCTGAAGCCCTCAAATATACTTTTGGTGGAATTGTAAATTACTCCAAGCAGTATAAAAACCAGTATGAAGATTCCTTAACAACTAACAACAGAGCTGCCATATGACCCTTCTATACTGCGCCCAGGTGTCTACCTGAAGAAACCATAGACACCTCAGTACAGAGAGTCCTGAGCCCCATTTTCTACTGGACTATTTACCGTAACAGTGCAGTCAGCCTTGGTGCCCGTCAGCAGATAAGTAGATAAAGAAAATGTGTTGTGTGTACCCAATGGAGTATTACTCAGCCAAGAATAAAAGCATGTCTTTTTCAGGAAAATGGATAGAACTAGAGATCATGATGTTGAATAAAATACAACAGACTCAGAAAGAAAAATTATATATTGATTACTGTGCGGCGTCTTGAATATAAAGAATGACATGAAAGAAGGAAGGGGATTACTGGGAATGGAGAAGGAAATCAGGATCAAAGTATGGATATGAGACGGTCGCAAAGAATCGTATTAATTTACACAGTTAATATATGCTAACTTTTAAAGACTTGGCACATTAATTTTAATATTAATATGAAAATTAAAAGTGCCAAGAATAACCAACACGATCTCAAAAATAGAACAGTATTGGCAAGTGGATTTGATTTGGTGGGGTTCTGGGAAAGGCTAAAGAACAGGTGGATAAACTAAAGAAGGGCAATAGGGCCCTGGGTGCCCGTGACAGTGGCCATGCACTGCAGTGCTACTCTGCAGCAATTAACCTAGGTTCCCAGAACCACGTGCTCCGCAGCAATCACGGCTGCAGCCTATGCCAAGAAAGACTATCAGAAGCATTATAAGAGTATCAGCAAAACCAATGAACAGAAGCCTGACTGGGAATAAAGGGGCTACACTTGCCCAAAGCAGCAACTCCTGAGTTCTTTCTGTCTTTTCTTACAATGTATGTGCATATGCTGTGTGCATGCCTACACACCGTGAACATCAAAGGAAAACCCGGAATGTTTCCTTCACCTTTTACCTTGTTTGAGACAGTCTCTTGTTTGCAGTTGTGGGAGCCAGGATAATTGACCTGCAAGCTTCTTCTATCTCAGATTCCCATCTTCCTCTATCCCTGCAAGCCTCTAGGGAGTCTCCTATCACAGATTTCCATCTTGCTTTAGGCATACTGGAATTACATCTATGCGATACTGCATCCAGGTTTACAAGGATACTGTAGATGGATAATACGGATTTTAAAAAATGATAGAGCTAATAAAAAACTGGCCGTTCAACCCAGGCGTAGGTCTATAAAGTCCTGGACTCATGAGAGCTCTTGGTAGTTTCCTTAGGGTTGATCTGGACAGTACAGAAGAGGAGAAAGAAGTGGCAATAGCACTCCTGCTTTCTCCTACTCCCCAAGAAAGGAGAGCAACTTAGAGCCAAGAAACAATGTCCCATCAGAGAACAAGAAGCAGGTATTGAGAGAGACTTGAGAAGTGATGCCTATGTGATGAAAGACTTGATAACCAAGTGAAGTGGAAACTTCTAGTTTCTCTGGAAGTTAGTTATGTCAAATGATGGTTTGCTGGGGGCACACAGGTGGAAGGATGTTTTGCTAAAGCAGACACAGGTAAAAGAATGTTTTCATGAAGCAGACACGGGTGAAGGGATGTTTGGATCTAGCAACCAGAAGGAAAGACCGGGACTGAAGGACTATGAATATGACTCCACAGACAGTGGGAGACAAATACTGAGCATTGGCTTGGTTTGCTCCACTTCACTTCTGTAATGACACCCATGTATTGGTTCGCCTTACATAGCATTGTTGAGCTCAACTTGTGGTAATGCTGCCGTTGAGAGAGACTCTCCCAAGAACTGCTCATGAGGTTCCTGAGGCAGCTTGCCTCTTCTGCAGCTTTGCTGTAGGCCAGTTGGCAAGCCTGGCAGTTTTTTCAGGATTGAACTACAGCTGCCTGGTGTCTGCCTGCTGAAAGGCCTGGTCTGTAGCTGCTGGCTCATGCCTGGTGTCTGCCTGCCTAGAAGACTGGTCTGCAGCTGCTGAATCATATTTGGTGTTTGCTATGGGCCTGGACTGCTGCCAAAGGAAATCAAACTCGCCCCCCAAAAAACTATTGCTGAACAGGTCCACTTCCCCCCTATCCTAATACATTTCACTTCCACTACCTCTGCTGGTGATGGGTTATAGGAGAGGTCGAACCCTTATTAAAAGTAGGTTGCAAAAACATTATGCCTACAACCAAGCCCTCTACCAACTGAGGTTCACCCAAAGGCCACTCAGTACTTTGAAACATTAGAACTGAATTCAGAGCAAGACTCAATCAAGATGACTTGCATTACTAATCAAGAAGCACTGTGCTTCAAGAAATATTATAGTAAATGCCTGGTGCTGTAAGAGAAAAAGGTCATTGGTGTGCAGAGAAGTCTACAGACAGATTGCCAAGGCTTCTGCTCAGATCGGCAGTTACTAAATCAAAGAAGCAAAGTGCAAGGATGCTATCCACTTCTATCACAAGTCTCTGGCTCCAAATCTCAGATATTTCTCAAGAAATGGCTGGAGAGATGGATTAGGTGCTCTTCCAGAGGACCGAGGTTAAATTCTTAACACCCACCTGGTGGCTCACAATCATCTGTAGCTCTGGTTTCAGGGATCCTGAACTCTCTTATGACCTCGGCAGGCACTGCATGCACATGACACACAGATCCATGTAGGCAAAATACTCAAACACATAAAATAAAAATTTAAATTTGTTAAAGAAATGGCAAAACACAGGGAAATACCGAAGGAGCAAGAGCTGGTGGTTTATATCAACTCCCACTTTGCTTTGGAGAAGAACAGTGGTGTCCAATACTTTTAGAATGAGGCCAGTCCCAGGCTATACTGAACTATATGGAAGCAGTTAACCAGAACCTTGAGATGCCAAACTGCACATGGAGGTGCCTGCTCCACTAACCTCCTGGTTGTTTGATCACACACTGAAGAATGGATCCATCTGGAGCAGACCTTCCTCACAGTTACACATGGAAAACAGCTGCCTTAGAAGACATAGAGGAGTGTGCAATAGCTGTGGTTTGGACCTGGACTGCAGCTGTAAAGAGGGAGGCAGAAGGCTACCAGCATTGCATGATGGCACAGTACAAACCAATATGCCATCCCTAGAGATGTAAAGAGAATGGTTATGGCCAACCTAATCTGTGCCTGATTAAGAATCACCTCCAGGTCATCCTGCTCCCCCTGGAGTAGATGTTGAAAGACACCTCCTTTTCCAGCCATTCAGAAAACACTTAAAGAATTCTATGGTAGGGCCAACAAGATGGCTCAGCTGGTAAGAGTACTTGCTGCCAAGTCTGATGACCTGAGTTCAAACCTTGGAAGAGAAAAAGAAACAACCCCATATCTGTGCTGTGGCCTAAAACGTCTCCTTCTCCCTCACAATAAATAAATAGATGTTAAAAATTAAAAATTCTTTTCACAGTCAGGTGGTGGCAGCACATACCTTTAATCCCAGCACTCGGGAGGCAGAGGCAGGTGGATCTATGAGTTTGAGGCCAGCCTGGTCTACACAGTGAGTTCCAGGACAGCCAGGGCTACACAGAGAAACTCTGTCTCAAAAATAAATAAATAGATAGATGATAGATAGACAGATAGATAGATAGATAGATAGATGATAGATAAAATTTAAAAAGAATCCCATGATGGGACATCATCATCATTTTAGGAGATCTAAAATGTGATGCAAATAGGTCTGATTACTATTCAATGAAAGCCAACTATTCCCTTCTCCCATGAGGTAAAAGAAAGTTGGGTGGGAGGCAGAGGCAGGCGGATTTCTGAGTTGTAGGTCAGCCTGGTCTACAGAGTGAGTTCCAGGACAGCCAGGGCTACACAGAGAAACCCTGTCTCGAAAAAACCAAAAAAAAAAAAAAAAAAAAAGAAAGAAAGAAAGCAAGCAAGCAAGCAAGCAAGCCGGGGATGGATGCAAATACAAAGAGAAGAAAGAAGTTGAGCCTATCCTGAGCTTTATCTCCAGGCAAAAATGGCTTATCAGTATACTTAAACAAGCCCAGGAGGAAGGCAAACTCATTCAGCCACTGCCCTGTGCTCTTGCCATACAATTGTTTCTTAACTGTAGCCCTGACTCTATCTTTTTCCTCTGTCCCCTGTCTTGGCTGCTCCCCAAAAATTGGGTATTGCTTATTTGGAGACTTGGGAACAGAAGGGGAAGAGAAAGTGTTCCTCCGAACCCAGAGTCTCCACTGTCTTCACAGAGTTAGCTCCAAGTCTCTTCTTCAACCAAAGAAATTGGTGTGACATCGCAGAACAATATTGAAGAGATCACATTGTAATACATTGAGGGCAATTGTAAATCTGGAATAACAAAACCAGGTAGCACAGAAAGATAAACAGATTAAAGACCCAGGCAAAGTACAAACAGACAAACACACACATACACATGCAGAGACAGAGAGAGAGAGAGAGAGAGAGAGAGAGAGAGAGAGAGAGAGAGAGAGGGTGGTGATGTCTTTGAATACTTTCATAATCTAAAATAAATGGATATTTATCTCTGACTTCACATTACACACAAATATCAATTTCAAATGTCTGGTGGATCTAAAGGAGAATGGTAAATCAATAAGCTTCTTTAAGAAAGCCATTGAGAATATCTTCATGACCTTGGCAAAAGGCAAGTATTCTTTCTCCAGACAGTAGCATTTCTGGTTACATTTAAGCACAAATAAAACACACACACATGAGTTCTCTATTTTTGCCTTTATGAACAGCTTGGCATTGGGATGGGTTAATCTAGTGGCCTACTCAACTGCTCATTTCCTGATGGCTTTGTAGTTCCTGGAGGAAATGTTATGAAAATCTCAACATGGTAAGATTGGCTGTACAGCAGTAGCATTTCTGGTTCCATGACACAAGGGACTGGGAGCTCTCAGAAACCACTGGCTTGCATTCTTTTTGCTCCTGTAACTGTTGTTTGACATCAGTATTTGGCCTTTAAATCGCTGATGCATCCTCTTCCCAGTGCCTTTGGGTTTTCATGCATTGTACTTCATTTTGACATGTCAAGCTGACTGATGATGTATGATCTCTTGGTCTTCTTTTTTTATTGTCTTCACATTCACAAAAGTTTTGAGCATAGTGATGATGTCAAGTTGATTGTGGCCACTTCCATGGGCAGCATAGACAAAGGGCAATTACTTAGAAAAAACAGAGGCTTCAAAAAAGCTGATAAATGAAACTCTATTAAATGGAAAAAATTCCATTTATTAAAAGAGTCTATGGAGAGAATACAAAACAGCACAGGACATGAGAGACTAAGCTGTCATTGGCTAACTGGCAAAGGGACTGCTGGTGTCTGAAATACAGAAAGTATTCCCACAGATAATTAAGAACCGTGTGGATAACCATTTAGAAATAAGGTGTGGGATTTGTGCACAGAACAGCAAATAGATTAACAAAGCAGAGCAGGGCCAGAAACTTATTCCCATGATGGAGAAAGATACATCCTGTACATGGTGGTCATGAGGAAGCTATCGTGGCCAAAGACAGCTTCCATGGAGATGCTAATATCAGCTGAATAAAACACCACGGGAAGATTAGTGGCTTGTGCCTGTAGTCCCAGCAAAGGAGGGTAAGGCTGGTCCCTTGCTGATATTTAGGGTAACTAAAGCAGACCTCCTCAGCTCAAACAACGACATCAAAACTCGAAAAGAATATTGTATATTTTTAACCAGGCTGGCAGGGAGGAGGATGTTCTAAAGAAACACTTGTGTCCTTCACGTTGGCTATCAGGCCATTGAAACAATGGACCTCAAGAACTTGGAATTTCCTTAGGAGTCTCAAGCTGGGAGAAGGAAAGGGTTGGGGTGCCTGGTGCCAGCCAGAGGAAGAACTCGTTTTCCCGTAAAAATTATTACACAGTTCTGATAACTTATGAGACCATCCTGCAGGATGAGACAAAGCCAAGACAATGGTGAATTAATGATAGGTGAAACTAGACCCTGCCCAAGACTTCCTACTTGTGCAAACCCATGCCTCTCTATATAAACCTCATTTCAGGTCCCCAAACATGGAATTGAGGAATTATTGAATCTCTTTGTTCCTCTTCCCAGTGTGACCACATGGAATAATCTTCTTTTTAAGGCTGAGTCTAGTTTGTTAGGGCTGCAAGAAACCAGGATCTGACCTTATTAATTCTAGTAACATGTTAATTAAAATAGTCATCCACCAAAAATCTCTACCAAATATAAATGTGTTTATTCACCATGAACTACCAAATTATGTGAAGTTAAAGCCAACAGACTTGACGCAATGACAATTTTGATATGTATAACTGATTTATGCTAATTAAAAATAAGGTGAAATGTATGCTGCAGCAATGGTTCAGCAGTTAAAAGCATTTGTTCTTGCAGTTGGCCAAGGTTCAGTCCCCAGCACTTACCTGGCCATTCACAAGCACCCAGAACTCCAGTCCCAGGGCACCCATGGTCTCTTTTGACCTTATTTCAATCTCTGCGTGAACATGGTGTACATATGTATACCCAGGCACACACACAAACACATACAAATAAAGAAAAATTTAAAAGATGAAATGCTTTTTAAAGAATTAATAACAGTGATGGGAGAGATGTAAAAATCCAATAGTTGGAGATTTTAGTATAGAACTTCCCACGATGTGTTGAATTAGAGAAAGAGTCAAGGAAATAAAGTCGTTTTTCAGTGTTAGGGTTCAAATACAAAGCCGTAGAGATGCTAGGCAAGCATTTTACCATTAAGCTACATGATCACTGTGTTTTTAAAGAAAGATTTATTTATAGTTATTTTATTGTATGAACATTTTGCTTGCATGTATGTAAGTACATTGCATGTATGCCTAGTGCCCTCAGAGGCTAGAAGACTTTGTTAGATCCCCCAGAACTGGAGTTACAGGTGGTTATGAGCTTCCAGATATAGGTGATGGAAATCAAACTCAGGATCTCTGAAAAAACAACAAGTGCTTTTAACTTCTGGATCATCTCTCCAGCCCTTATCCCTTAGGTTTGTTTGTTTGAGACGGTCTTACTATGTATGTACATAGACCATGATGGCCTTGAACTTACAAACACTCCTGCCTCTGATTCCAAAGTGCTAGATTCATAGGTATATGCCAGTATACCCAGATGAAATAGAAATCTTAAACAATGTAATAAATAAGGAGAAGTTATTGCGAAAAATCAAAGTACACACTCTTCTGAAGTGTTGTTCAAGATGTACCATTTAAGAGGATTGAAACCATGTAGAGTATATTCTTTGATCACAATGAATGAAGTTAGGAAATAGTAACATAAGGAAATTGTAAAATACACAACTATGTCGAAATTAAACAACATATTCCTAAGTGAACAATGGGACAAAGAAGAAGCCACAAAGGAAACTGTAAAATAGTTTCAGATGAATGAAAACGCAGACACAATCTATTAAAATTTATGGGACATGGCTAAAAGAAGATTTACAGGCAGCTTTATAGATAGAAACACTTGCTTTAAGGAAAAAACAAGATTCAGAGCTGGAGAGATGGCCCAGTGGTTAAGAGGACTTGTTGCTGATACAGAGGACGTGGGTTCTCAGCACCCAGAAGGTGACTCAAAACCATCTGTACCTCCAGTTTCAAGGGCTCTGACATCTGTTTTGACCTCTGTGGGCATCAGGTACACACAAGGAACACATACATACATGTAAGCAAAACACTCATATGTATAAAATAAAATAAATGAAATAAGATCCAGGGACCAGATGAGGCAATGCTATCCTTTAATTCCAGCACTTGGGATCTATGAGATTGAGGCCAACCTGGTATGCATACTGAGTTCCAAGTCAGGCAGGCCTGTACAGTGAGACTGTCTGAAAACAAAACAAAAACACAAGCACCACAACAAAAAAACAATATTCAAGCTGGGCAGTGGTGGCGCACGCCTTTAATCTCAGCACTTGAGAGGCAGAGGCAGGTAGATCTCTGAGTTCGAGGCCAGCCTGGTCTTTAGAGTGAGTTCCAGGACAGCCAGGGCTGCAAAGAGAAACCTTGTCTCGAAAACAAACAAACAAACAAACAAAAAAACAAAACAAACAAAAAACCCAATATTCAAAGCTGGCAAGATAGCACAATGGGTAAAGAAATTCACTCCAAAAGCTACACCCTGAGTTTGATTCCCAGACACACATGGTAGAAGGAAATCAGCAATTCCTGAATGTTGTCTTCTGATCTCCGTACAATACCACTATGGCACATGCTGCACTCACATGCACACACTAAAATAAAATAAATAAGTGTAATTTTAAAAAATGTTCAGGTGAGTATATAACTCAATAAGAGTGTTTTGTGCATGAGATAGGTATCCTCGGTTTGAGCTGCCCTTGGTTTTTTTCAGCAAAAAGTAAAACTAGTAAAAATAAAAATGAAGGTTCAAAGCAGATAATCTAGCCTGCAAGGAGAAATGAGAAACAGGAGTAGAGCAAACACAAAGCAAATAAAAATGGGTAATGTAGAATAGAAATTAATGAAATCAAGAATAGAACAAGAATAGAAACTGATGAAATGGAGAATAGAAAAAACCAATGGAGATGAAATTTTTTTTTTTTTTGCAAAGTTCAAAAAAATGAAAACATGGGGGGGAAAAAAGGAGAAAAGCTCAATAGCCCCAAAACAAGAATGAAAGCAATGAGGTCGGTTAAAGATCTTGCAAATTTTCAAAGAAGTCTAAGAGTGTCATAGGGACAACCAAAATGCCAGCAGATTTGATGACTTAGATGACATGGAAAAATGAATAGAAAGCCGTGAACCACAACTGACAGAAGAAAAAAATAGAAGCAAATCTAACTAGTCAAAGTGATTAGAGATTGAATCCATTTGAGAGTTACTCCAAAGAAAGATGTCCAAGTAGGTGTTACCAGCACCTGACAACTTCACAAATTCGTTCATAATTTAGAATCTCATTTCATGATGCTACTATCTCTCTAAAACTGAAACTTTTTTTGAGACAGGGTCTCACTATGTAGCTTTAGCAGGCCAGTAACTAGCTATGGAACCAGGCTGGGCTGGCAAGATGCATCAGAAAATAAAGTGCTCTTCCCTGCAAGCTTAGTGACTTAGGTAGATATCCAGAACCCACATGATGGAAGGAGAGAATGGATTCCCCACAGGTTGCTCTATGACTTACACATAGCCAGCTAGCTAGGGTAGATAGATAGATAGATAGATAGATAGATAGATAGATAGATATAGATACATAGATGATAGATAGATAGATAGATAGATAGATAGATAGATAGATAGATAGAGATACATAGATGATAGATAGATAGATAGATAGATAATAGGAAGAAGAATTAGAAGTTCAAAGTCATCCTGGGCTACATAATTAGTTTGAAGCCATTATGTGCTACATGAAACCCTGTCTCAAAAATATACCCACTAAATTTAATCATACTGGCATAACTTTCATACATGAATCAATATAATATCATTGGGAGTTCAGAAATCAACTCTCACATTTATGAACAATTGATTTTCACAAATATTGAGAATCAATTCATTGGGTGAAAAAAGAAATGGCATTTACACCAGGCAGTGCTGGGACAACTGGAAATCCCCAAGTGAAAGAGTACAACTGGATCCCTCCCTCCCCTCATGTTCAAAATTTGACCCAAAATTGACCACTAGTCTAAAAATATTTGAATATGAAATAAAAAGATTTTACCCCATCAGGGTCTGGGGTGTGTTGAGTGTAACCCAGTGGTAATGCATGTGCCTAATGTATATGGGGGCCCTGGGCTAAAGTGTTAGTTTTGCCATTGTTGTGACAAAATGCCTAGCAAAGTGACAAAGCGACTAAAGGGTATATTTTGGTTCAATTTGAGGGTTCAGTTTATCAAAGTGGGAAAGACATTGTGACAGACTGGTCATCTCCCTCTCTCTGTCCTCTCTCTGGCAGAGATTTCACTGTGTATCCCTGGATAGCCTGGAATTCACTATCAAGACCAGGCTGACCTTGAAGTCACAGAGATTCATCTGTCTCTGCCTCCCCAGGGCTGGGATTAAAATCAGGTGCCACCAAATTTAGTTGCTTTCTCCTTTTAATTCAGTCCAGGACCTCAGCCCATGTAGTAGAACCGCCCACAGTTACAGAAAAGCTTCCCACCTCAATCTTGAAACACCCTCACAGCTTGCCGAGAGTTTTGTGTCCTCAAAGATTCTTGATGCTATCAAATTGACAATCAATGTTGGCCATCACAACAAACAGGTTTTCAGATTTATAGGAATTATTTTACAGATCGTCCAAAAAAGTCTGTTCTTAGATACTTTCATATTACTTTTAATAGATCAGTTATTTTTCTAATAGCTCCGCTGATTCTGTAAATTCATCATACAATTTTATTCATATATTGAATCCTATCATATTTGAAATCCACAAATTACTTCTAATGGAAACATAAGTGAACTTTCTCTTTTAATTAGAGAGACTGTGTCAAGGTACAGAACTAACATGAAATTGTAAAATCAAAACTAGATTCCAATTAATTTAGAGTTGTAGAGGATTTTTGAAAGTCTTGTTTAACTTGACTGCCCTTTTCTGGTGACATTTTATTTTCAGTTCTAAAACTGTCTGATTTCCAAATTTTACATTTTCACCATCTGCGGAATATGCAAATAGAAGAGCAAAGTTTAGCTTGTACTTGGACAAGATGTCAACAATCTTTTTTGCATTGTGTATTCGGCAGGTTCTTTATGCTCTTTGTAGGGTGATTTAGAACTCACTTTTTCAAATTTTAAAAGTACCTAAAAGGTCAGAGAAACAGTAATTTGACACGTAACTTTTCATACAGTTGAAAGCATGTCTTCCTCGAGATCTGACAGAACCAGCTCTACACTGGCGTAGACCAACACATCTAATACCCTAACTTCCCTTTGTTCACACACAAGAAATGTAGTTGTGAAGCTTAAATCAGGAAATGTAACCTTACTCCATTTCATAAGTATCTGAGGGAATGGTACAACAATGCAGGTTTATTTATATGGTGTGCTTCGGCTGAATTAGTGGCCACCAGTTTCCCTTGAACATTAGTGGTTTTGTGATTTTTAATTTCAGACATCAAATAAATGTAACAGACATTTAACTGATTTGCAAGTATTTGTCGATCGTGGTGGAATTTAAAATGCAGTTTCCACATGTGCTTTCACATACTCCATCTTCCTTGGTAGAATTAAAGGGTTCAGCATGGTCTAGTTTGGTTATTGAATTCCCTCGTCCAGTTGTGTATGTCTTTTCATCTGCTATTAAAATGTGAATATTTCTTCTTCTTCTTCTTCTTCTTCTTCTTCTTCTTCTTCTTCTTCTTCTTCTTCTTCTTCTTCTTCTTC
>JADRCH010007490.1:551804-577415 GCA_019843965.1 Rhynchomys soricoides | reverse complement strand
TCTTCTTCTTCTTCTTCTTCTTCTTCTTCTTCTTCTTCTTCTTCTTCCTCTTCCTCTTCCTCTTCCTCTTCCTCCTCCCCCTCTTCTTTTCCTTTTTGAGAAATGTTTTCACTACGTAGTCCTGGCTGACCTTTAACTTTCTATGCAGACTGTACTGGCTTAGAACTCAGTGATCTGCCTACCTCTCCCCTCCTGTGTGCTGAGATTAAAAGCTGGGTAGTGGTGGCTCACACCTTTAATCCCAGCACTTGGGAGGCAGAGGCAGGCAGATTTCTGAGTTCGAGACCAGCCTGGTCTACTGAGTGAGTTCCAGGACAGCCAGGGCTACACAGAGAAACCCTGTCTCGAGAAACAAACAAACAAACAAAAAGCATGTCTCACCAATTCTGGCACTAATAGTGTTTCTTTTAAGTGTTATTGTTACTGTCTTAAATCATACCGATGTGTCAGTCTGTGAGAATGTGCACATGAATGCAGGTGCTCACAAAGACCATGGGTGTCGGATGCCCCTGAAGATGGAGTTTCAAGTCCTTGTAAGTGACCTAATATTGGTGCTAGGTAGTGAACTCCAAGCCCCTGGAAGGACCGACAGAATGTGTGCTTGATCACTGAGCTATCTATTCGGCCCCTCAAAAAAAAAAATTTGTTAGCCGGGCAGTGGTGGCGCACGCCTCGGGAGGCAGAGGCAGGTGGTTTTCTGAGTTCGAGGCCAGCCTGGTCTACAGAGTGAGTTCCAGGACAGCCAGGGCTACACAAAGAAACCTTGTCTCGAAAGACCAAAAAAAAAAAAAAAAAAGAAAGAAAGAAAGAAAAAGAAAAAGAAAAATATTTGTTGAATACCTACTCTGTGAAGGCATTCTTCTCAGCACATATGATATATAATCCAAATGATCCTGCCTTTGTATTAGTATTCGTCGTATAAGTTTTCCCCAGAAGTGAACAAATCTCTATTCTTCTCAGACAGGATACTCATGACAGAACAACAGCAAAAATTATTCCACTCAAGCGAAGCACGCTTGAAATGAGTTTTACGGGGCTATGAAGGAGCTCGGGTGACTCAAAGGCAACTGCAAAGCCCACCCCACTGAAAAGCCCACCCCAGCACGGGTGAGGGCTCACGAAGGTTCTATTTCTGGACCGCCCTTGCGCAGCTTTCAGGCGGCTCCTTGGAAGTACAACCCCCTAGGGTGTGGCCTCTTGTTTTACCTTTCTGAGCTTTTAAGTTTTGTTCGCTCTAAAGTCTCCAGAGCCTGCTTCTTCCCTCCGGATGGAAGGTTTCAATTCAGAGGAAACGGCAAAGGAATAGCATTCACCTCTAATGACTAACAATAGCATTCACAATACACCACTTTGCAGTCGCTAAGCAGAGTTGATTGACAGCTGGGTGTGACTTACACCTGGATCCAATAGTTTCCCTTCATAATAACTCTTCTCTTAGGGCCTGGAGGAAGACAAAGTGGTGGATTAACATATGAATTGATTAAAAAAATAACAAGCAGCCTGCACACTGTATACAATTAGATGCTAAATTGCTTTGTGTGGCTGTAAGTACTACCAGAAGGTACTGGAGGATGCTGGAAGGTATAAGGCAGCAGTCTTAAGACTGGAGAAATCTTTTCAAACGCAAGAGCTGTCACATATTTATTTGAGAGCACTCGACCACCAGTTTTCTAGGTGGTTGGGGACCCAAAAAGTTGTAGGATGTGATGGTCCCTTTTCTCAAATAGCCCATGGCCTAGTGGGAGTGGTGGAAGAAAGCACATGTACGTTCAGTAGAACATGGACAATTTTAAGACAGAGGTCTGGGATGGAAACAAACTGGAAGGAAACCTTACCTAGTCAAGGGGTAAGGCATGGCTCTAGGGACACATAGGGCTGCCACTTAAACTGAATCTTGAAGACTTGTGGGTCTTGTGCAAGAAAATTGTAAAAAAGGGAGCTTTGGAAAGTAAGAAGTGATGCTTAATAAAATACAGGCATTATCTCTTTATTTCACTTACCAGAAAAGCTGGGGAACACTCAGTCACTTGTACATAGTATGAGAGAAAAATGATTCCCAATCAGCAACTCTAAAGCTAACTCTTCTAAGATCCATTGAGAGTGTATGTCCAAGGGTGCAGGCATGTTCACCCACATGGAAGTCAGAGATCAACTTGTGAGAATTAGTACCCATTTGGTAGGTCTGAAAGTAAGCCCAATTCCCCCAAATCCAAAAGGCAGTCCAACTATCCAGAAATGAGCTCAACTTGGACTTTATATAGGAGGATTTCTGGAAAAGATTCCCCAGGAACT
Organism: Rhynchomys soricoides; assembly: GCA_019843965.1. Taxonomy (NCBI): domain Eukaryota; kingdom Metazoa; phylum Chordata; class Mammalia; order Rodentia; family Muridae; genus Rhynchomys; species Rhynchomys soricoides. Next base: position 575,123 of record JADRCH010007490.1, on the reverse strand, counting down.
TTTGGCTCTCATCTGTCCAAAGGAGTCATTTACTTTATCTCTAGCAGAAGGAACATATGGTTATCTGTTGCACCTATTAGCATATCAAAGCGCATGATGATAGGACCCTAAGTACCTGTTACACAGTTCAAAGTCCATGCTAGCAGCATCCTAGGCCTTCTCCCCTGCTCCTCTGCCTTAAACTCCGGCTCATAGGCTTCCCTCTCTCCAGGTACTCACCCTTGTAACCCAGCTCTGTCTCTGTCTGTCCGTCTGTCTGTCTGTCTGTCTCTGTCTTTTTCTCTGCTCCTGCTTCTCTCCCTATGTTTTTTTCTATTCTCTAACCCTTACTCTTCTTCCCTCTTTCTCAGATAGCCCTGGCCATGTCCAGCCTGCTGGCCATCATTAGTCTAGTTCTTCCTCCCTCTGCTCTGGACCCTTCCAAATGCCTCTGGCTTCCCTCTCTCTCTCTTTCTTTCTCTCTCTCTCTCTCTCTCTCTCTCTCTCTCTCTCTCTCTCTCTCTCATCTACAATTAAAAACCTTCCCCTTAACCATGCCATGCCACGGAGCAGTTGTGTCCTCAGCTTATACAGTACCCTCCTCTTTACTGAATGGCTACTGAGGAATGAGCTCAGAAGTTTGGAGCTATCTGCCTTTACCCATTTTGTTGGCCTCCTAAAACTAACTCTTGTAGTTAATATTTGAAGAGTTCTATGGGACAGAAAATGTCAAAAAAATTCTTTAAAACTAAAGTTTATGTTTACCTTTAAATGTGTGTGTGTGTGTGTGTGTGTGTGTGTGTGTGTGCGCTGCACACAGGTGTATGAGTATGTAAAAACAGTGCTCTCAGGTCTCCTGAAGCTGGAGTAACAGGCAGGTGCGAGCCAATCACTAATTGTGTGGAGTTCATTCTACCCTCTGCCTTCTTGTCTTGTGATTCATTGGGAATATCAGATCCCTAACAAATATTGGCCAAATACAATTTCTCCCATATTCTAGTTTTATCGTTCTACAACCCTTGAGGTGGTGTAGATCTGTCAACCTGGTCATGTTATATAACCAACAATCAAAGTAGGACCAAAGCCAGTGGCAACAACACATATTAGTGTGTATCCTCACTAAATTCTGTATTTGGAGATGATAATATATTGAACGAAGTTTCTTGGGACTTCCAATGTTACCTGAGATTTTATATGTATTACACTCTAATGGAGGCCAGTCAATGACTCTCAACTTTTATGTTCTATGTGCATCCTGGATAAATGCTAAATGCTAGATAAATGCATAACCCCCGGGGCTGGAGAAAGGACTCTGAAGTTAAAAGCACTGGATGCCCTTCCAGAAGACCTGGGTTTGATTCCCAGTACCTACAAAAGCAGCTGTAACTCCAGTCCCAGGGGATCCAATGCCCACTTCTGGCCTCCTTGGACACCAAGCATCATGCATGTGGTGCACAGACATATATGCAGAGAAAACACCCATACATGCAAAATAATGCAATAATTTTTTTTTTTGAGACAGGGTTTCTCTGTGTAGCCCTGGCTGTCCTGGAACTCACTCTGTAGACCAGGCTGGCCTCGAACTCAGAAATCTCCCTGCCTCTGCCTCTCAAGTGCTGAGATTAAAGGCGTGCGCCACCACTGCCCGGCATGCAATAACATTTTAAAAAGAAAATTGTAAAAAGGACCTCTAGGAAGTGAGGAGGGACATGTGATGAATCAAAAGCTTGCATGTCTCTATTTCACTTATCAAAAGAGTTGGGGACATTTCTATGTGTGTCATTACATGGGTGAAAGTCAGAGAACAACTTGTGGGAGCTGCATCTGCCCTCCCAGAAGCTTTGCTCTGGGCATAAGTTTTGGAGCCTTTTCAATCAGCTTCTTCCTTTTGTTGTCTCTGTGATCTTCAAAGAGTTATTTTTTAATTAATTAATTAATTAATTTCGTGTATGTGGGTACACTGTCACTGTCTTCAGACACACCAGAAGAGGGCATCAGATCCCATTACAGATGGTTGTGAGCCACCATGTGGTTGCTGGGAATTGAACTCAGGACCTCTGGAAGAGTAGTCAGTGCTCTTAACCTCTGAGCCATCTCTCCAGCCCTCAAAGACTTACTTAATTGCTCAACAATCTATTCCTGTGTAAAATGCAAAAAATGACAATCCCTAAGTGGAAAAGAAGAAAGGAGATGCAAACAGAAACTAGTTTGTTACATTGTAACTGTCGGTCACATTGTCACTGACAATTCATTCCTTATTTTGGAGACTATGCTTTTCAGTTACTTCCTTGGTATCTTCATCAATATATTAAGTTCAGCTTCTGTGTTTATTCAACAGGACTTTACTGGGTGTCCATGTTCCCTGAATCATCCCTCTGGCCACCATAGCTAGTTTCCTGGGCAGAGGCTATGTCAGACTGAGCCTCGAATTGCCAAGCAAAGAAAGTGTGTCAACAACTAGGCCTATTCAAAAACTTAGCTCCCAATCAGGAACCTAAAGAGCCGCATGGACGGGACAGTTTTAAGAATGTTGCAAAGCCTCGATGCTAAATTTTATGGAAGAGAAAATGAGTTGCAGAATACTGGGAGCTAACACTAATGGGGAAGTGAAGTACAGTGTAGTTACTGGGTGCTATAACAGCCAGAGAAGAAGTAAAAGCTGTCATATTTGTTGGGGAAGAAACATGACTTAAATCATTATCTGTCTTTGTACCCCATTAGAACCTTTTGACTGATGTAGAAATTAAGGCTCGGAGTGGTCAAATAATGGTTCACATTGAGGCTCCTTTTTCTCTTAGACAACTTCTCAGACAGAGGAATCACATGCTTCCTCACAGAAACAGCTACAATATTTAACCCAGGCAATTTTAATTTTTAAAAAAAAAAATGAGAAAAAAAAATAAAAATGTTTGGTGTAAAAACTACAACTATGACCAGGAAGTGTAGCTCGGTGGGTGGGGGTTCAATCTCCTCTGCCACTAAAAAAAATATCTTTACTCTAATTTTCAGTTTTATTTCAACTTCTAGTTAAATGAAACCTAAGTAAAAGATGTGACCTTTCTGTCATGGGTGAAAGTTCACATTTATTTGTGTGCTTCCTCAAGGTAACCTCCTCCACTGCACCAGAATATACCTACTGAGTCCATTTTTAATCTAAGGAAACTTCAGAAGAAACCAACACAGCATCCAAGTGACAGATCTAGGGAACTATTATTGCTTTGAGCAGATGAAGTTGGAAGATTCAGGGCTGAAGAGATGGCTCATTGGTTAAGAGCATGCTGCTGGCCGGGCAGTGGTGGTGCAAGCTTTAATCCCAGCACTTGGGAGGCAGAGGCAGGTGGATTTCTGAGTTCGAGGCCAGCCTGGTCTACAGAGTGAGTTCCAGGACAGCCAGGGCTATACAGAGAAACCCTCTCTTGGAAAACAAAAAAAACAAAAAAAAAAAAGAGCATGCTGCTGCTCTTGTAGAGACAGGTGTCCAGGTGTCCAGATCACAGAACCCATGTGGCAGCTCATAACCACCTGGAACACCTGGAAGTCCAATATCAGAGAGCCCAATACCCTTGTCTAGCCTCTGTAGGCATCAGGTATACATGTAGTGCACAATACATACAAGTAGGAAAAATACCCAGATGCATAGATAAAAACCAAACAAATCTTTCAAAAGTAAGAAAAGATGGAAATTTCAAGTCAAGTAGATAGCCCAAGTGTACAATGTAATTGATATGGAATGAAAAAAAAAACAACTCAAGAAACAGGGGAAAAGATTCATCATGGGCTTTGAGCACTGAATCCTAGTGAGTGGACTTAATACATCTTTTACATGGAGAATTCCTTGAAGCTAGGACCTATGTCTTTGTCTCTATTTTCGGCTCTTCTTTCTTCAGTTTTATTGAGATATACTTCAAGAATACTTTATATATTTAATATATATTTAAGTTGTTGATGAGTTTGTGCGGATTTTTTCTCTTATTTATTTTTTAAAATGTATTCATTTTATTTTATGTGTATGAATATTCAGCCTGCATGTGTGCCTGTGTACCCTGTATATGCCTAGTGCCTTTGAAGTTGAGAAGATGCTGTTGGTCCCTTTAGGACTCTTGTTATAGGTGGTTGTGAGCCACCATGTGAGTGCTAGGAACTAAACACAGGTTCTTTGCCAGAACAGCCAGTGCTCTTGACTTCCGAGCCATCACTCTAGCTGCACATTTATTTTTAAGTCAGGGTCTTGCTGTGTATCCCAGGCTAGCTTAGAAATCTCAAGATCCTCTTGCCTCGAATTCCTGAGAGCACGATGAGCACCCTCAGTCACATCCAGCCTCCACTTGCTATGTTAGTAAGGAGCAATGCCGAGTCCCCTTTCAAATCTCTAGAATCTCCCATACATAAGCCATCTGTAATGTCTGCTGAATAAATGGCTGGAGAGTAACTGGAGGCAAAGGGCAGTGGAAGCAGATGAATCTTTTGGGAGTGAAGGCAAGCTAGCGCAAAGCAACTGGTGCCCCAGGGCAGAGCAAGTGGATCAGAGCGAGATGGATGTATAAGATGATGTTGGGACCTTTGCCGAGTATGAAGTACAAAAAAGAAGCAGTAACCAGAGCCTGGAGAAGGGCAGAAGAGTATTGGTACTGGTGAATTAGTAAGAGGTCAGTGTGGCCTATGCTATATCCCCAGGCACTAAGAGCATGAAATAACAGGCTGCATCCATCAGTCATGCTAATTGGGACTGGTCACCACATCTGGGCCTGAAGGTAACTGAATCCACTGATAACTGTCTTGGAACTCTGCATTTACTTCTCACTGTCTGTAAGGTACTTACTGCTAACATCTCCTGTTGTAGCCATTTATCTTTTTCTTACTAGACTGTAATCAGTTGAAAGGAAAAGCTGTGTCTTAATCGTTATTGTGCTGTAGCTGACCACAGTGCTTTGTAGACATCAGGCAGTGCATGTCTCTGCCTTAGGCACCGTTAGCACATCTTTCTGTATTGGTTTACTTGATGGCCTCAGTATTTAGACTGTGAACTCAATGGACTTGTGTCAGATTAATCTGTTTCCTTTCTGTTTGGAACTTAGTTTTGCTTAAAGTGTGTTCAAGTGAGTGCATGGATGAAAGACAGATGAATGAGTGAATGAATGAACTGTGGGACTAGTGCGGCAAAAAGACCACATGCTGTTCAGGCACAGCATTTTCTCTTACATATTTATCTGTGTCATTATGGCATCAATAAGCCTGTAAAATTTGGAAGATGGTGGTGAATGGCCTATGATTTACATAGAGTTTAAATGGAATACACATTGTGGATCTTCCTATGCAAATATCTAGTCACTGCCTTAGAGAGTAACCAGAGGCAAAGGGCAGTGGAATCAGGTGGATCTTTTAAGAGTGAAGGCAAGCTAGCGCAAAGCAACTGGTGCACGATGCAGAAGGAGCTTCCAGACTTCCAGAGCTTGGGAGAGATGCGAATTAAGTGTGGGGGGAGCACAGTTCTGATTGCTAAAATCAGGACCGACAGATATAGCTCAGCACCTGCACTAAAGGAAGATACCTTGTAGTTAAATGATTGATTTGTAGATCCTCATTGAGTTCCGTTTGAATGAATCAATCTTGCACCACTATGGTTACTGTTTTCTTGTGCAATGGAATTTATGGTTGATCTTGAAAAGAAAAAAAAAATTAAAGATTGATGAAACTGTGTAAAAACATTGGATCCAGAGTGTAAATCCACTCCCATTGCCAGAAGCACAGCTAGATCAAAGAAGGCTTTTTAAAGCCTTGCTAGTTCGTTAGATTTTTTTTTTCTTAAAAATGGTTTTCTCTCACAGAGGTCAGCAGAAAGTAACAAAAGTTGACCCTCACATAAGGTATACTACGTCCCTAGGCATTATTCTAATGTGATTTGTATATATTAACTCATTTGTCACAACATTTTGTAAGGGATACCATTGCATTCTCCATTTTAGAATTGACAAGTCTGAGGGACGAGAGGTAATGCAACGTGATCAAGGTCATAGAGCTAGAAGTGAGGGAGCTGAGATTCACAGTCAAGAGTATGGCTCCAATAAGCAAGAGAGAGAGAGAGAGAGAGAGAGCGAGCGAGAGAGCGCTTAGGTATGTAGCTCATTTGTGTGGAAGATAAAGAAAATCGCTCATCTTCTTTTTTATTATGGCAACTCCAGCATTTACAAAGAGCCAGCCAGCTATTACACCAGGGACGGTAATACATGCTTCAGTTGCATCCTTAGTTCACAATAAACTTGGGAGGTATTTCATCCTCATTTCCAAGACATTCCTCCCTCCAAATAATAATAATAATAATAACAATAACAACAATAATAATAATAATGTTGAGCGATTAAAATGATTAGCCCGAAGACGGCCATGCAAACAGGCAAATTGCACTGGGAGCTCTGTCTTTGCTGGCAGTGAAATCAGGCGAAAGGAGGACCTCACAGGGATGCCAGGAGAGTACAATGAAATAATGGATGTAAAAGGGCCTCAACGAACAAGTGCAAGGGCTAAGGCCTGTGCATTTGCGTCGCGGGAAAACCGGTTCCCCAAGACCTGGTCCCAGGCTTTCTGGCCCCAACCCAACGCCTTCTCCTCCCAGTGGCCAGCTTTCTCTTCAAATCTCTTTCTCCGTCTCCTCCGCTCCTGCCCCCAAAGCCTCAGCCGGGCGGCAGAGGGGAGAATAGAAGGTACGCGCGCGAGCAGGAGGCGGGGCGCTCGCCCCGAACCTTTCGAGGGGCTGGTCTGCGCGCGTGCGCCATACTTCGGCGGCCTCAACCGCCCCGGCTCGGTGGCCAATCAGAGTCCCCGGCGCGCTCGAGACGTCTCAACGTCCTGTGGGTCGAGTGCGTACGGAGGGAGGCAACGTAAGGGCGCTCGGCGAGCCCGTCTCTCCTCGAATGAAAGGAAACAACCCCTGGCGACAGAGCCCCGCTCTTCGGCAGTGCCGGAGAACCGACTCCCGCCTTCCCCGTCTCCCCTCGTGGGCGCTGTCCTCCCTTCGCCCAGCTGTGAGCCCCACTGGTGAGTTCCCCGCGGTAGTCAAGGGCCCCCCATTCTCTGTCTGGCGGGAGAAGACGAAGAGGATGGCGGTGGCCAGGCCGACGCCCCTGCCCGTTGTTAGGGGGGGGACCTCGCGGTGGTCTCCTTCATTGTCAGGGACCCCCAGAGGCGCCGCGCATTGTCGGTGCTCCCTACAGAGGCTGGCGACCTAGCGCCGCGGGGGCGCTGAGGGACTTGCTAGGCGGCAGTCTGGACTTCGGGGGAGGGGGCTTCACATCGGAGGAGAGAAAAACTGGGATGAGGGTTCAAAAAAACTCTGCTGTCCCTTAGATCGTTTCAGTGGTGAGGAGGGCGACTCTACTTTCGAAGTGTAAGAGGGGGAAAAAATGGTTAGGATGGCATGAGGGTGAGCCTTACGGAATGAGGGGGAGAAAAAGAAAAACTCCCCGGTAAGGGGAATCGGGTGAAAGTGATGGATAAGGAGATGCTTTGGAGTCAGGTCCTTAGAGGAAGAACTCCTGGGGAAGGGAGGAGTGTGAAGAAGGTGATATTTTCCTGAATTCCAGAGACTTGGCCAAGGACAATCGGGGGGGGGGGGGGGTGGACACGACCCGACTTTCTGGCTGAAAGGAACCTACTGAAGTGTTGGGAAGGAAGAGACTTTTTCGAGTTTATCCAGCGCCTTGGTTAGAGGGAGATCTAGGAGGCTAGTGTGCGATTGGGGAATAAATAACGGAGAGAATCCGCTCTGTTTCCTGCCTGGTCCTTTATTACATGGGCGAACAGCACGGCGTTCTTTTGCAATTTCTATTCGTTTCGATATTCTGTGTGAAAGTGAAAAACAAATCTTTTGATCTTTGAAAAGCCTTTAATTTTCCTCTGGTTCCTACGTAATATCGGGTCTTATTCATACAGTTCAAATTTCTTCACTACCCTTTGGCTTGAAACAACTGGAAAATTCCTTTAGTTTCCTTTTGAATAACCGCAAAAAAAAGCAGTGCGAAGCATGTAATAATATCGTGCAACCAAATTCAGGTGCCCTTCCGGTACATTTCCTATTCATTTATTTCTCTTCACTGCAACTTTGCCGATAGAAAGACCCTGTTCTCTTTGGAGGATCACACTTGTATCTGTGAATCTCAACTGGCTTGCAAGCGGAAGGTTTTTCATCTTCCGGAACTGCAGTTTTTGTTTTGTTTTGTTTGTTTTTTTCGGTAGAAACCGTTCTTTTCAGATACCAGCCATTGAATGAGCTCTCGAGTTGGTTCTCAAATGCCCTCCTTGGTCATCCAGGTGCTTTCTACCTCGATGCCTCACAGCATCTTGGAAAATTGGAAATGCATCCATTGTTTCAGCCGGGTATATTTTTCAGACATTTAAAAACTGTTTCCCATTAAGATACTGTTGTTCCTCTCACCTCTGTACATTATCCATAATGTTACCTTTCTTTGAAGGGAAAGGTCTCATTGTTGCGTTAAAGTATTAAACTTTGGGCTTTGCCTGTTCTTGAAAAACCTTTAAATTAAAACGAAAGCGCTAAATAGATGTTTTTGAACCCCATAGGAATGCTGATTGAATGTCCTTATTCTGCTTAACCCTAGACCACAAGTGTGACAGCAGTAGATAAAAATCTGTATTTTTTTGATAGACAGTTTTGCTAGGCGTCATTGTTTCCATGATGGGCTCTGCTGCTGCATGTTTTATAAGGCAGATGTAAAAAATCAGCAAGCTAGGCACACATGCATTATTTGAATTTTAGTGGAAAAATCCAATTAGTCATTGCATAGCAGGGCAAATTTTTAATCGTTTGTTGCACATTTGTGTGTTTCTGTTCACTTTACAAATAAAATATAAATTACCGAGAAATATATGAATGTTTTACAATGCAAAGTAAGTTTATATGTATATATCTATTCTTTTTTAGATTTTGGAATCTTTAGCATCTAGAAAAGTGGATTCTGAAAATTAAGATGAAAAAATACATTGTTTATTAGTCAAAAGAGGCAATATTCAATAAAGATAGAATGGGGTTACCATTTCAGAGTCAAGTTAGGGAATAAAGAGTGATTTTCCCTCTAAGAATTTTGCTGATCTTCAGCCATTTTTTAAAAGCTAGTGCAAGGATTGTATAGAAATGGCACATTAAGGATGCGTAGGAAGATTAGCTTTATAATGTACCATCCTTCAGCCGGCCTGGGTGACCTGGAGGAATCTTGACTACATCATGGTGACTTACCAGTGTCTATAATTCATTGCATGGTAGTAAAGAAATCACATTTAGAACTCCAGGAGCAGATCTGGGTGCTATTTATGAATCTTGGTGTTTTTGCATAGCTCTAAAAACTGGAGCAGCTATATTTTTCATAAAGCAAATGGACATACACTTGCCGGAGCAAATGCAAACGTACTTCCTCTTTTGTTTCTTTTGTTTCTCTGCTTTCTTTCTTTCTTTTTGAAATGCTAAAAGATTTGCTGCCTATTTCCAATCAGTTTCACAGTTTATAGCCAGTGTTCTGAAATCAGTATTATTGAGAAGTTCCCCATGGCACTTGGGAGACTGAGGTATTTAAAATGATAGATAGCATTAAGAAAGAGTTTGTTAAACCCATCAAAGGAGAGACAGCAAGACCTTTGAAGTCTTGTTCAAAAGCAAATAGTGGCTATAAATTAATAGAAGAAATGTTATCTTTGTGGCTTCATATTCCGTTACGTCCTGATGAGCCACCGTGAATCTCTGAATGGCGCATTACCTTGCCGCTACTGCTGGTGGTGGTGAAGAGAGTTACCAACTGAGTTAGCGAGCCAAGTCGCTCAGCACAACGCCCTGAACATATTTAAATATATATATAAATGGCAATAGCTTAATAAGCTAATAACACTGATTAGAAATTTGTTGACTGATGGTATTAAATAATCTGTGTTGAGAATGATGATCCAAATCTGTAGACTTCTGTGTTACAGCCTTTCTTCCCTTTTTTGGTTTGACCGTACAACCTATAATTATAATCTGATCAAATGCAAGGCTCATTCAGAATTTTCCTTCCACTGCACAGCATTGCTAAGTTAGGTATGGAAGTTACTGCAAGTAGGAGACCACTATCAGATTGGCTTTTAATAAGTAGACTTGGGATAAATCTCAGCCAAATAAAATGGTTCAGTAAATATTGGGGTCCTAAAGACTGCATTTTATGGTACAATATTAGAAGCTTTATTATTTCATTACATGAAAAAGGAACATAATAGCAATAGGCTGAGGCCAAAACCCATGATTTTCTTAAATTTGAAGTATTTCAAGTTTTAAAAATAGTTGTTTCAAAGTTATGCTTAATTTGACTTTTAATACTTCAGTATGTGAACTGGAAGAAATTAAGCAATTAAAGAATTCAGTTATCTCAAATTTTTGTAGTTTTCTTTGTAGTTTTAAATTGTTCTTAGACCTTTATTCTGTTTCCTAGGTGGACATATACCTAAACTTGAAAATTATTTTTTATCTTTAATTATATTAGTGGATGATTTAATTTTGTGATTTTGGTTTTTTGTATGTTTTGGACCCAGGTTCTCAGGCTCACCTTGCAGCCCAGGCAGGCCTCATACTCATGACTTTTTGCTTGAGTCTCCTAAGTACTGAGATTACAGCCATGCACCACTGTATGGAGCTGTGTTACACATTCTTATCACACAAGAGTAATTTTACTTCACAGATCTTCTAATTTTAACTCATTTTGATTTCTCTCAATTACTCTAGATTTGATTACGTTCTTGCCACTTCTCTTTCCCTTTCTTAACATGTATTGCATATGGAAAGCATCTTGGGTTTTTGATACTTATCTATACTAATATTTAAGTAACTATATTAAAACCTAGGTCAGACGGTAAACTACTTGTGTGGATACATATAAGCTAATTTTTTAATTGAAATTAACCATTTCGTTGCCGTTCTTATTCTCTGTAGCATTTCTTGAGGCTTAAAGTGGCCTTCTCTAAACAATTTAAAAATCATGTCAAGCTCAATTGAACAGAAAAAAGGGTCTACAAGACAGCGTAAATGTGGCTTTTGTAAGTCAAATAGAGACAAGGAATGTGGACAATTACTGATATCTGAAAACCAGAAGGTGGCAGCACACCATAAGTGCATGGTGAGTATATTGGCATCCATCAAGAGACCTCAAAACCATTCTTGAGAAAGAATCTTTTTGTTTTGTTTTGATTTGTTTTTCGAGACAGGGTTTCTCTGTATAGCCCTGGCTGTCCGGGAACTCACTCTGTAGACCAGGCAGGCTTCAAACTCAGAAATCCGCCTGCCTCTGCCTCCCGAGTGCTGGGATTAAAGGCGTGCGCCACCACTGCTGGGCGAGAAAGAATCCTAATAACTAACATATTAGTGTTGCTGAATATGAAAGCAAAAACAGATTTTTAAGAAATGGTTTAACGCTGTACAATGTCATTTTCATAGAAAATTCATTTTTAAGTGTAACATCTTAGTCATTGTCTTGCTGTAATTATATGTGAACTATAATTTTTTCAAATGTTATTTATAGCTGTTTTCGTCTGCTTTGGTATCCTCACATTCTGATAACGAGAGCCTTGGTGGATTTTCGATTGAAGATGTCCAAAAGGAAATAAAAAGAGGCACAAAGCTGGTAAGTTGGTATTTCTGCCTCTTAAGCACAGAATTACTTAAAGCTCAGGAAGAAGGAAATTACTTACTTTAAAGTGTATTGCTTTGTAAATTTCCTATAATTTTAAATTGTGGGCTGTTTTTATTTTCTGGCGCGTAAATCCAAAGCTTGATTTGTTTACAACTCAACAAAAAGGAGTGAATCAATATCTTGAAATATTTGTTCTCAAAAGGAAAATCTTCTTAAAGCCTGTGATCACTTACAAAATAAGCAGTTTGCTTAATTTGCATGTATTATTTTTAAAATCTTCATTCAAATGTACTTTTCATAATTCTGGTATGTCTTCCCTTTTCATCCTAAAGTTAGTATAGGTCATCACAAACTGAGATGACAGTGGACCCCTCAGCAGGAAAGTGATAACTCTTGCTAACAGAGTCTTGTCCTGGCTTTGGCTATATGACACAGTGTGTATGACTTTGGATAACTTTTGGTGAATTTTCCAGGAGTTTTTCCAAAGCTGCGCTAGAGTTATGTTCCTGTAGTTATCTTCACCACCAGTAACCAGACTGGCAAGATGTTATATTGCTCCTTGGGAAAAGTAGCATCATCTCAGTTGGTATTTACAACACCTGACTTATCACGAAATACTTAATTGATAATTGATTAAAAGATTTCTTTTCATTTGGCTGGTTTTTTCTTGCTTGATCTCTTAATTGAAATTACATCCATTGTTGTAGTGAGCTCTGAACTGTGAATGTTATCATCCCAACCCTAAACTGCTTATAAGAATAGCGAAGATCTGGGGTTTTTCAGTGTGATTTCCCTTTGATGACTTTTCATTGCTTCATGTAACTCTAGTCTGCTGATCTTTTTAGAGAGACCAGTAAACCATATTTTTATTTCCTGGTCCTTAAAACAAAGTCAGATGCAATAAGAGAATGCTGTTTACTTGAAAGTAGTGCCGTAAACCTTATTGCATCGATTATTCTTTGTCATTATAAGTAAAAAATCCTTCCTCTTCTTGATATGTTAAAACAGGGCCCACTTAACAGTGCCTACTGTAGTCAAACCTGGTATTGCCCCTCCCCATACTGAAAGAGGATTAAGAAACTTGGTGCCATCGTTTTGAATGTTACATGAAGCAGAAGTATACATCTGTCAGTGTTGCTGTATTCAAACAAGATTTAATTCATTTGAACCTCTTTGTACAGAAAATACCAGAACTCGATACAAGTTTTACTATTAGGAACTGTTTTGTTTTGAATGTCATAAACTGGTGTGTTAATTTCTCCTCCAACTACCACCCCAGGTGTAGTGTGCTATACATAACTCAAATTGCTCGTTGATCTAGTGAGTGGAATAATATTGTTAAATGCCTAGAAATAGTAATAGACGTGGGCTTGCATCCCATCTCTGCCTCTATCTGGGTGATCCTGAGTAAGTTATTTCCTTTCCTAAACTGTGCATTCTGATATAAGGGATAGTGAGCACACTGCCTCACAGAGTTGTTACTAGGATCAATGGTAGCCACCTCTGTGGTTATTCCTTTTTTTTTTTGAAACCAGAAATTTATTTTATGACAGCTTGAAATTTTCATGATGAACTGGGTGCTGTAACAGCTGCCCTCTTGGGTTTAGGAGTCGTTCCTTCCCGGAATCCATGTCTGAATCTGCGATAGACAATCTTTAGGTGTCTCATCCGACCAGTCCCGGGAGTGTCTCGTCTCTTAGCCTTGGCACTCCAGTTACACTTTCTCTTGTGCTTGGCAGGGCAGCCACATTTGCCACAGATCGACTTCTGAAGGTGGTAGGCCTTGGAGCCACAGCGGCGGCACAGCGTGTGCGTTTTATTGCGACGCTTTCCAGAGGATGACGTTCCTTTCGTCATCTTTCTTCTACCGGCGAGGCCAGAGAGACCGGAAGAGCGGTTATTCCTTATTGATAAAAATAAGATCCTGCTAATGTCATTGAAGACTAACAAGTCATGAGATCAAATATTTTTAGATGCTTGAGGTTGAATCCATGTCTTAAATATGCAGAGCATATGCTTTACTCCTAAACTACACCTCCAGCCCTATGGCTGTTTTTCTGGAAAGTTACCATGGACACATTAATGTTATGTTAGACAAGTCACTAACTTCCTTGTCTTTTGCCATCTATCAGTAGATGCTATTTTATCATCACAAGAAATTGTTATAGAAGGTAGAAAGATTTGCCATAGGCTGGTGGGGATGACTCATTGGTAGAACATTTCTCAAGCATGCACCCGAACATTGCCGAGCACTAATCACTAAGTCATAACTAAGAGTTATGACTTGTTTCCAAAGCTGCTTGAGCAGCAGAAGAGGAGTGTATTGGAGCCCGGGCTTTCTTCTTCGTCATCCAAAGTCTTAGAATTTACATTACTTATGTAGTGAATTGGAGAGCAGCATTTATACATTTCGGTTTGAAATGATTTCTTAAATTTAAAATTTTTTGTTTATTTAATATGCATGAGTGTTTGCCTGCTTGTATATATGTATGTGCACTATGTGGCACATGGAGACCAGAGGAGGATATCGGATTCTCCCAATATTGGAGCTGCCATGTAGGTAATCTTCTGAATGGATCCTCTGAAAGAGCAACAGGTGCCCTCAACTACTGAGCCGTCTCATTAACCCTTTAAATTTTCCTTTAAGGTTTAGTTTTGTTTTACTTCTGTGTATGTTTGCTTCTGTGTACAGGTTTGTTTCAATGAGTGCAGTTTCCCATGGAGGCCAGAAGACGGCATTGCTTTCCCTGGAGCAGGAATTATAGGCAGTTATGAGTTGTCTGATATTAATACTGGTAGCAGAACTTGAGTCTTCTACAAAAGTAGTATATTCTCTTAACTGCTAGATTCTCTCTCCAGGCACTGAAATAACTTAGCTTTTGGTTTTCTTCTTTATATTTTATTGTTTTCCTTTTAATGAGGTACTGCCAGTTGACCAATATTTGTGATTTTACTTTACTTTCCCTGGTGTAGCTTTGTCTAAGCAATAAAAGGACCACATATCAAATAGGAAAGAATAAAAAATAGCTTTATATATCTAAAGTACATATAAACCACATAACTGGCTTCCCTGGTCAGTTTTTTTTTTTTTTTGCATTTGATTCTTTGAGCCTTTTTTTGCCCTGGCTCTGGTTCCTGTGCATCGTGAGATGAAAAAGGTCATGAATACCCACTGAAAACAGTCAATAGCAGGAGCCCAGGCTGCTGTGTGCATTCATGGTAAAATGCAGTCAGTACCCGGTGTTGCTCCTGAAGGTGTTCATTTGCCCCATAGAAGAGGGGCTGACTTGGGCTTGAAGCAGGGTGCAGGTAGCTGGATGGGAATCTTGCAGAAGTGGGAATGCTCAGTAGAGCAAGAAATATGGGTATGTGCTTCCTGCAGGTGTATGCTTCCTGTACCCAATAAGCACTTTTCCACACATGTCCATATCAGCTTCAAGGACCAGAGAGGGAAAGCTATTTTGTATGTATGTGTTTATCTCTTTTCTCCATTATATTAAATATATAGACCCAAAGCTGTGCTCGGTGGAGCATGTCTTTAGTCCCAGCACTTGGGAGGCAGAGGCAGGTGGATCTCTGTGAGTTCAAGGCCAGCCTGATCTACAAATCGACTCCAGGAAAGCCAGGGCTACATAAAGAAACCCTGCCCCCCCCCCCCCCCCCCAAATAAACTTAGCTAACTAAATATATAGGCACAAGATGTTGGAAGAGAAAAAGAAAAAAACTGTATTTCCAATTCTTATTTATTTTCCCATAGTGACTTCCAGTTCTTAGGGAAGACATATAGGATATAAGACACCATATCTGTACCCTGTACCAGCTATATTTTGCTTTGGTTTTTATTTTTGAGTCAGGGTTTCATGTGTCCCTGGAGGGCTTAAAGCTCACCGTGTAGCTGAGGATGGCCTTGATTAACTAATCCTCCTGATTCCTCTTTCCAAGTGTTGAGATATTATAGGTATGTGCTATAGCTACCTGTAAAATCTATCCTTCTTGTCCACCATATAGTCAAAAATGTAATTTCCAAGTAAAGTTATAAGTAATCTTTGCTTTTTTGAATTTGTTGTGAAGAGACACTTGCGAGTGGTATTTGAAGAATGTATTCTTTCTGAAGCAACTTGGTTAGATCACGAAGATCTAACACTGATAGTTACTTTTACTAATTGGTACCTGTGTCAGATAACAGATGTCAAAAGAATTCACAAGGTCTTGTAGTTCACCTTCCTTACCCCTAGGCGAGATTTACCTAAGTCACTCAGGATGATGTGTTCCTCTGCTTTGGTGTTAGGAAAGTGATTGTGCTCAAGTCACACGAAATAAGAACAGTAACGTATTTGAGAAACTCATCCCTCTGTAAATCAAGTACATCTCTTAATTTGAAGCTCTTTATTCTAACTCTGTTTCCATTAGAGAAGTATTCAGGTTTTTCCCCCCTTTATTTAAAAAGAATCCTTCCTATATTCAATGGCCATCCTCACATGATTCCCAAACTCCTGTTTTCAAATGGGAATTTTCTACCGTACCTTATGAACTCACCTGAATGACTCTTTTATACCTTTTCTAGCAGTAGAGCCAGCTGACACTTGCTGAGTACTTGATACGTGCTAAGGACTAGGCTGTTTTAAATACATGATCCTAATTAATCCTCACAATCAAACTACAAGAAAGGAAACTGAGGCTCAGAGAAGTAAAGTGTGTGATCATATAGCTAGCACATGGCAGATCACAGATTTGAACCCACGGCCAGAGCTCCTATACTAGCTGTTCTTTTAACTTGCTCCGTGCCAAATCACATTTTTAAAAAGTAGGATAGCGGTCTAATGCAGATTGCAAAGTTTGGGACCTCGTCAGACTCCTACTTAATGTATTTTGTCAGTAACATTATCTTGCTACATGTTAGGACAGACCCTATATGCATGCTAGGTAAAAATGGTCTGTTCTTACACTGAAGATATTTTTTGTAGTCTCTGACTATAAGAAAACACATTCTACATAGCATTTACTCAGTAGGAGAGGCTGTGTGGCATGGCAGAGGCAGAGTGTATATAGTTATGATCTCAATAGACAACTCCTAGTGAAGGTTCATTCTTTTTGGAGGGTATTCCCTACTTTTAAAGGCTAAGACTTCTTTCTAGAGATAGTCAGGTACTGGAATGAATGTAGGAAATGCTTTGAGTTTTACCAGATTAAAGTTGAGAAAGAATGGTTACAAGGTTTTTTAAAATATCAGACAAGGATTTTAACTCAGACTGAGAAAGGCAAATAGGTTTTTTTTGGGGGGGGGGGAGACAAGTTTTATAGAACAGCTACTGTGGAGAATGAAGCATAGTGATTGCAGTTTACTGACCTGCTTTCTGTTGATGTCCTGCAGGCATGTTAAACTCCACCTGTCTAAACAGTATTTATAAACTTCCGCCCTGAAATCTGATTCTTTCTTTCTGAATCCTTTACCTTCCACCCTTCCACATCCATTGTGTGGATTCTCTTTCTGAGCTTGCTTTGACTTTTAAAGATTTACTTATTTATTTTATGTATCTGAGTACACTGTAGCTGTCCTCAGACTCAGCAGAAGAGGGCACCAGATCCCATTACAGATGGTTGTGAGCCACCATGTGGTTGCTGGGAATTGAACTCAGGACCTCTGGAAAAGAAATCAGTGCTCTTAACCACTGAGCCATCTCTCCAACCTGTCTTAATGGTAAAGTGTATCAAGCTTTCCTCTTCTTGTTTTCTAGTAAACATAACCACTAGTACTTGCTTAATTGCTTTTAACGGCTACTGCCAGGCTTGTGAGATGGTTCTACTCTGGTAAAGGTGCTTGCCACCAAGCCTGACAACCTGAGTTCGATTCCTAGGAAGCTCATGGGAGAAGGAAAGAACCAACATGATCCTGAGAAATCCTGTCTTAATGTACTTTTTCCAGTCTGGTCTCCTTTCTCAGCTTTTCAGTGTGTTCCTTCACAAAAGTTCCTTTTGTATGGCTCAGCTGAAACTCATGCTTGTCTATGCCATATAGACCAGCATTGCATGCTTTGTAGTCTCAGGACACATGGGCAGGCTTTTTCTTCCATGGTGAACTGTGGTCTCCAAGCGAGCTGAAAATATATTCTCTTTGCCTTGTGTAGCATCCCATGGGCATAGTGCATGGAAGTGTTTGGCACAGTGCTTTAAATCTTTTTTGTGCTCAGTACTTTTCAAATAAGTAAGTGGGCAGTGATCAGTCCTTGCATTTCAAAGAGGAATGGGTCTGGATAGGAGAAAGTGAGAAGCCTTTAATAATGGGGTAGGTATAAACTGGAATACCATAAAAATTCCTGATCTGGTTAATCGGTGTTGCAGTGCTGTTAAAAAATTATCCTGATATTCAGTATGATGGGGAATGTGTATTTTTCAAACATGAGAAATGCTTTCAAATATCTCTTAACCATCACTCACCCAGTGTTGTTACTTTTGTTATATTCTTGGGCATCGTATTTGTCGGGTAAACTTTAGATTTCATCTTTATATGTGTTTTTCAAATATTCCAGCACCTACTTCGTGCCAGGCACAGTGCTAGATACTTTGGAAATAGACTTGAAATAAAAGCCTTAGAAGTAAAGAGGGCCTCGGGAGAGCTGGGAAAGGAGACCAGAGCTGATGCACCTGAGAAGTCAGGAGGCATTGTGGGAAATGACATCTGAGCCTAGTATCAGTAATGCCAGCACTCAGGAGGCTGAGGCAGGAGGAGGAAGATGGGAGTTCCTGACAAGCTTGGGCTACAGAGGATAACCTTTTCCTATTTTTTTTTTTTTTTTAAAAAAAGGTGGTCTGATACTGTGGAAGAGGTGTTGGGTGATGTAAGTTCTTTTAACAGTGATCCCTCACCAACTTGACTAAATGAGAAAAGGGTTGGTTTTAAGGAAAGCACACCTTGGCTTTTCTAAGATAAGAGTCTCGCTCTATTCTCTAGGCTGACTTTGAAATTCTCCTGCCCCAGTCTTCTGAATGCTAGGAGTACAGGTGTTTGCCACAAGGCAAACTTTTTCATAAAAGACCAGATACTAAAGTTGTAAGGCTTTCTCCCAGCTAATTGGGCTTAATTGTTATGAAAGGCAGCAAAGAAACAAATGCTTATTGCTGTGCTGCAGTTAAACTTCATTTACAAAAACAAGAAGTAGGTGATGCTCTCCCAGGACATTTGCCATAGAGTATTTGGGGAGGAAAAGAGGTAAATTTTCACCATGAAGATTTTTCTCTTCATCTTTGTAACTGTGTGCACACACACTATGAATCTATTCACGCAAGTGGGAATTCTTTTTAAAAGCCAGTTATGGCATGCAGGTTAATTTTAATGTCTGTAGGTGTTTTATCAGAAATTTCTATTACAGTGAACTTTACTTTCGTGGTGATAAAGTAGAATAAGCAGTGATGGAGAAAGCGGTCTTTGGCTATTATGGAAATGCGTTTATTTAAATGCAGTCTTTTTTCTTTGCCTTCCTGTAGTAGTTTTGTAATTGGGAACACTGTAACATTATATCATAGAATTCTCACTTGTGTTTGTTAATGGAGGAGAACCAAAACCAATAATATAAAACCAGAGCTTTAGGACGTGCAGCTCACTGCTAGATTGTTTGCATAGCATGTTCAAGGACCTGATTTCAATCCTCAGAACTGCAAAAACTGACCAATTATGCCAAATAATTTCTGTGTGGCTTGGGGGACTCTCTTGGTGCTTACCTGAGTGTGCCTGTGTTTTGGGCATTCTTCATAGATTAAATATAGCAAGTAGCCTGGCAGTTCACAGTATTCTCAGCTGCAAAGACCCATAGCTGAGAAAAATCTATACAAAAACGTCTGCACTTGCAAAATGCCTGAAAATTTCAGTCGGAAGAAAGGGAAACAAGAAACTTGAAATGCTCCAATGGGAGAAATGTGTTTTTCTTATCAGACATGGTTTGGGTAACTGGATTGAGTTGAAATAGAGGAGTACTCAGCAGAAGGTCAGGGGGGTAGACTAGGAAAGAACTTCAAGTCCAAGTTTACTGCCCTTCAGTTCCCAAGTGTCCCTCAGCTACTTCCATTTAGTCTGTTACTTTGGTAAAAACAGATGACAAGTGCTTTTCATTGGCTCTATTTTTAAGAGGTACCTGGAATTTGAAGTCCAAATCTGTCTTGTAAGCAACTTGTCACTTTTCAAGAATGTGAGAGTGTTCAGATTTTTTGAGGGTTTTTAGCTTCCGTTTAGACCACCTAAGCAAGCTTTGATTTGTGATCCCCTTCGAAAAGATTGGCTTTGAAGACACGAACGAGTACAGCTCTAATACCACATCGAAGCAGTTTGCAATTCATGCCCGTCCCTGGCAGTGGCATTGTTTTTTAAACTTGTAACAAGTGATTTGAAGACTGTCAACTAACTAACTAAGGAAGCCAGAGGCTGCATCTGTCTGTTGCCTATGTGAGGTATTATTATTCTCAGCTATGATCCTGGAGTTGTGCAGCAATATTGGCAGATTTCTGACTATTTGCCCTAACTGTACTGTCCTGCTTTCTGGTTTTTATGGGAGATAGTGTTCTTATAGCCAAAAGAACATGCCAGGCCACTGTAAGGTGAGCTTGTCTCTTGTGAAAGCACCCTAGATACGGGTGTCCCTTTCTTTAGGTGCTTTTGACAGTTTGTGTCTTTGCCTTACAGGCTCAGGACCATGACTTCTTTTCATATCTTCCTTTGCATTTTCTGTATTCAAAGCAGTTTTCTGAAGCGAGTGTCTCCAACGCAGTTAACCACATTGATCTGCTGTGAGAATGTGTGTGTGCTGGGAGTTCCTCTGGTTTCCGTGGGCCCACTGGATTCTAGCTTTTCCACAAACGCTTTCTTTTTCTGCCTAGCCATGAAGTTGGCAAAGTCTTTTTCGTTTTCTTCCCCATGGCTACTGAGAAAACAGTGTTTTTCCTTTTGATCCTTAAGAGTTTGTGGAGACTTGGATTCATTCTTGGCCTTGTTTAGTTGACTGAAACGCAGGTATGCTTCGCCGTCTGCTTCCTACAGTCCAGCTAAATTTTAGTCTTTGAGTTCTTTGTGTGGCCTCTCATGCGTGACTTGGTTCCTCTTTCATCTGTGGGGTCAGCTTCTTGAGACCTGCTTCTGTGGTACAGTTTAACCCATGTTAACATACCACAGCTTCTGGCTGTTACCATGGCTTCTGAGCATACTGCAGAGAGGCTGTACAATTCCCCATGATAGGAAAGGACCTCCTTTCCCAAACTCTCGTGCTTTGGAGCTGTAGATTCATAATTGAGGTTTCTCAGGTCTTCCAGGAGCAAGGTGAAGAATGGGTAAAAGAAAAGCATTATTAGTGACAGTGTTTTTGCCTATTTAAAACAAAAACATGGACTAGGATACAAGCAGAGTAAGCTGAGAATTAACATTTATACCTACGTTGGGGGAAAAGAAATTAGCTCTCAAGAGAATATTTAGTAGATAGGTCAGCCTCCCTCCTTTTGAGCAGGGAAAGGACACCATTGTTCCTGAAAAACATGTTCCTGTCAGATTAGGTTTTGTTTTCCCACATTTGAAGGCAATGGAGACACATTGGAAGTATAATGGAAATGGCAACTGACACTCTTCTGGATGACAAGTAGTGGTAAAGAGTGTGACAAACTTCAGAGCAGATATTCTCTGTAAAGGCAGACACTGGGTACGGATCTAGGCTCCATCTCCAATACTTTGCTGTGTTGATGATGGTGGCGATGGTGGGATCTCATTCATCTCTTGTTTGAGAGAAGGAAGAGTCTCACTTTGTACCCCAGCTGGCTTAGACCTCACAGTCATCTACCTAGCCCTGCTTCTTCCTCCCTGGGGCTGAGATTTAGGCGTGTGCTATTGTGTCCTACATGCTTTTAAATTAATTTTTCGTTCGTTGAACATTTCATACACTTATGCAATTTATCTTAATTGTATGCATCTACCGTTACCTTCCTCCATCTGCTAATGTCCCCCACCTTGTCACCCTGCTAACTTCATGGCCTTCCTTTTGTTATTGCTAGCCCCGTGAGTCCAATTATTGCTGCCCATATGTGCATGTGTGTGAGGCCATCCACTGGGGTGTGGGGAACCTATCAGCAGCCAAGTCCCCGAAGGACAGTGCTTCTCCCTTCCTTTCTCGTGGTTTTTGTTTTAGAAAAGGCCTTCTCTTTTATTTCGATATGATCTGCCATAGCATTTCAGAAATGGTTCTCCCCATCTATCTTCCTTCCTAGCTTCTTTAATTATAATATTTATCTGTAAGCTTTCAATTTTGTTTCTAGAAGAGCTAATCTGTCCTCCTTACATTTGGTGTTTATTGAACTAAATTGTCCTCAATTTTACTTTTCCAGTCCTTGATCAAGCTTGTAAGTTATTTTGTGTCTTTTGGTTGGTTGAATGTGTGAGAGTGGCATGCTTGT
The DNA here is from genome assembly GCA_019843965.1 of Rhynchomys soricoides. Taxonomy (NCBI): domain Eukaryota; kingdom Metazoa; phylum Chordata; class Mammalia; order Rodentia; family Muridae; genus Rhynchomys; species Rhynchomys soricoides. The sequence continues at coordinate 553,062 of JADRCH010007490.1, read as the reverse complement.
GTCAGACGAGAAAATTGGATCCCCTGAACGTAAAGCTAACAGATTGTTAGGAACCACTATGTTGATCCTGAGAACTGAACCTGGGTCATCTCTCTTACTCACCGTTTCTGAGCAAGGGTCTCAGTGTAGCTCAGGCTAACCCTGAACTCAGGTTGCTATCACACGTGAAGTCCTCTCAACTCAGTCTCCAGAGTTCTGCTATTAAAGGCATATACCACATCTACTTCTTAATTATTTTTAGAAATACCTGAAGGTAATTAGGTAAAGTCTTCTTAGGTAAAGTGTCTCTGTGTGTGTGCATTTGTGTGTGTGCATTTGTGTGCATGCCACAGCACGCTTGTGTAAGTTAGAAGACAGCTTTGTAGTCAGTTGTCTCCTTCTGCCTTTATGTAGCTTTTAGAGATTGAACTCAGGTCACCAGACAAGCACATTAACCTGCAGATCTATCTTGCCAGCCCAAGTGTCTTAGTCAGGGTTTCTACTCCTGCACAAACATCATGACCAAGAAGCAAGTTGGGGAGGAAAGGGTTTATTCAGCTTACACTTCCAATTGCTGTTCATCACGAAAGGAAGTCAGGACAGGAACTCAAGCAGGTCAGGAAGCAGGAGCTGATGCGGAGGCCATGGAGGGATGTTCCTTACTGGCTTGCTTGCTTGCTTCTCCTGGCTTGCTCATCTGGCTTTCTTATAGAGTGAACTCTGTGGACTACAAGCCCACAGATGGTACCACTCACAGAGGGCCCTCCCCCCTTGATCACTAATTGAGAAAATGCCTTATCACTGGATCTCATGGAGGCATTTTCTCAACTGAAACTCCTTTCTCTGTGATAACTCCAGCTTCTGTCAAATTGACATAAAACCAGCCAGTACAATTGATCCCTTGTCAACTTGACACACAAATACATCACTATTAAGTCTCAACCCTTACTTTCTTATTCATCCCCAAGATCTAAATAATTTTAAAAGTCCCACAGTCTTTGCAAATTCTTACATATCAAAATTTCAATCCCTTTGAAAAATCCAATCTCTTAAAATTCAAAGTCTTTTTACTATTAGAAGTCTCTTAACTGTGAGCTCCACTAAAATACCTTCTTCCTTCAGGAGGGAAAATAAATCAGGGCACAGTCACAATCAAAAGCAAAATCAAAGTCCAACCGTCCAATGTCTGGGATCCACTCAGGATCTTCTGGATTCCTCCAAGGGCTTGAGTCACTTCTCCAGCTCTGCCCTTTGTAGCACACACCTTGTCTTCTAGGCA
>JADRCH010007490.1:511507-551704 GCA_019843965.1 Rhynchomys soricoides | reverse complement strand
GTCTTCTAGGCTCCAGATGCCTGTACTCCACTGCTGCTGCTGTTCTTGGTGGTCATCTCATGGTATTGGCATCTCCAAAACACTGCTGTCTTCTGCTGCAACTAGGCTTTACCAACAGCCTCTCACAGGCTCTCTTCATGGTGCCAAGCCTCAACTCCTTTGCATGACCCCTTCAGTCCTGGGCCAGCAATTGCAACTGAGGCTGCACCTTCACTAATGGCCTTCCACGGCCTCTTGCAGTACCAAGCCTCAACTCCAGCTAACCAAAACCACAGAACCTTCACAGTCAAAATAGCAATGGCCCTGATAAGAGTCTTTAATCTTCCCTCTGAAATTTCACAAGTCAGACCTCCATCTTTTGCACTGTTCTCAACATTATCTTCCAAGCTCCTACAGAACATCCCACAGAGCTCTTAACATCCCAGTGGCTTTTCTGGCTCAAAGTTCCAAAGTCCTTCCACAGTCCTTCCCAAAACATGATCAGGTTGTCACAAGAATACCCCACTATGCTGGTACCAATTTGTCTTAGTCAGGGTTTCTACTCCTGCACAACCATGGCCAAGAAGCAAGTTGGGGAGGAAAGGGTTTATTTAGCTTACACTTCCATGCTGCTGTTCATCACCAAAGGAAGTCAGGACTGGAACTCAAGCAGGTCAAGGGGCAGGAGCTGATGCAGAGGCCATGGAGGAATGCTGCTTACTGGCTTGCTTGCTTCTCCTGGCTTGCTCAGCTGGCTTTCTTATAGAGCCCAAGACTACCAGCCCACAGTTGGTACCACTCACAAAGGGCCCTCCCCCTTAATCACTAGTTGAGAAAATGCCTCACCGCTGGATCTCATGGAGGCATTTTCTCAGCTGAAACTCCTTTCTCTGTGATGACTCCAGCTTGTGTCAAGTTGACACAAAACCGGCCAGTACACCAAGTCTGCAATTAAAAAAAAAACAACAAACAAATCACAGATGAGGAAAAAAATGTGATAGAAGATGTCCCAAATTTCAATAACAACGTAGAATCAATTAATTTATTGAATATGCTTTTAGTTTTCAAGTTCATTCGGTTTAGGGCTGGAGTTGTTATTCAGTGGAAGAGTGTTTGCCTACCATGCACAAAGGCTTGGGGTCTTTCTCTAGTGTTATCAAAAATAATGTAAACGGGATAATTAGGTAAAGTCTATCCATTTATAAAATAATAGCCAAATAGGGATCAAAATTATAAGAGCTAAGATGAAGATGGCCTGTGTCCTGTCCTATAGGAGTTCAGGGAGAAGAATTATAGGTGCTGGGCTGTAGCATAGACTCTTTGGGAAACACTGTGAGCAGTATAAGAGCATATGTCTAAAATCTTAGCATTTGGGAGGCTGACACAGGATGGTTGCCAGTTGGAAGCTACGCTGGCCTACAAAGTGGTACCTTATCTCAAAAAGGAAAATAAGTAGCTGGAGAGATGGGTCAGTACTTGGCAGCACTTGATATTCTTCCAGAAGACTTGGGTTCAATTCCCATCACCCACATATGGTGCACAACCATGTGTAAGTCCAGTTCCAGGGGATCTTATGCCTTCTTCTGATTTTCTCAGGCACACAAACACCCATATATGTAAAAAATAAGGAAAAATTTTAAGTAAAACACCCTCTTCCCAAAATTTAAAGCCCCAAAGAAATTCTATTCCTAATCTTGACAAATATTTTCTACTGTAAAATATTTTATTAATATTTTGTCCTATTCATTGAATAGAACTAACAATAAAATATGCTTTTGAGTACTTTAAAAACAAGGTCTTCTGGGGCTTGTGAGATGGCTCAGTGGTTTAGCTCACTGGCTAGTCTTCCAAAGGTTCTGAGTTCAATTCCCAGAAACCACATGCTGGCTCATGGCCATCTATAAGGTTATTTGGTGCCATCTGCTGGCAGGTGTGTGTACATGCAGCCGAACACTTAAATGAAATTTTAAAAATGGTCTTCTTGTGCTTCCTATGATTATTTATGCAGTTGTTTTCTGTTACCCTAGCTGCTTTAAACCACTTACTTTGGACTTACTTGAGTCTATGGACGCCCCCCCCCCCCACTTTTTCCAATATTTTAGTTTCCTTTGCTTTCTCAGTTGAGAGGCAAGCATTGAGTGCATTGGCTTCACCATTCCTGATACTTTTAAAAATAAATTTTTGTATAACAAAATACTTTGAATATTGTAGAAAAATCAGAAAATACAGAGAATTAAGAAAACCATTCAAAGATAGCAACCCAGCATTTTGCTGTATTTACTTCCCACCCGTTTTCAAAGAGTATGTACTAGAAACATTATTGAGATTGAAATTGACATAGTTTCATATTCTGACTTGGTTTTCCACTTACCCATTACTTTGCTGGGCATGCTGCTCATGCCTGCAGTTCCAGCACTTGGTAGTCTGAAGCTGCAGGATCACAATCTGAGTTCAGCTTGGGCAACAATATGAGATGCTCTCTGAAAGAAAAATTCTCAGAGGGAGCCGTAATAGAATAGTCCTTCATATGGATGTGATTTATTTAAACATGTTTCAGTTGTTTTATAATTGGGGCTATTCAAAACAGTTCTGCAATTACTGTGCGTATATACACATTGTTCATTCCTGTTACTACTTCCGGTAAATAAGTTGAAATATAATTAGTTAGAACAAGGGCTATGAACTTTGGAAAGGCAGTCTTTCTTTTTCTTCTGTTTGAAGGGGCTGAAATTTGAACTGAGGGCCTCACACATGTGGGCAGGTGTGCTATGATCTTGCTATACACCCCCATCAGCACAGCGTTTCTTTTTATGGTAATTACTTGAGTTTCAGTACTCATTTGAAGAAGGAGGTTATTTCTTCTCTGTTAATAGTGGATAGAAGCCCTCGTGTTTCTGGGAAGTACCTACATTGAGAACTTTTGTTTTTTACTTACATGGGTATTTTTGAAAATGATAGCATGAATGAGTTCGAGTGTCTGATTTCCTTAGAGGAGTGTAAGGAATCGCATTGGAATTTATGTTAGCCTCCTAACATAAATTGACATTGCCATTGACATTGTTAGGGACGACGTAGTCCAAATGTTGGATCTTACGTATCTGGTTCTTTGCTTGTTGTTTGATCTTGGTTTGGGTTTTTGGAGGTTGAGTCTCTGTAATGTAGCCCAGGCTGGCCTGAAACTCAATCCTGCCTTGGCCTCCTGAGTACTGAGATCGGTGTTTAGAGCAAGGTATCTAGCAACCAGGAAAGAAAGTGAAGATTTTGTTTTTCCTTACTGTGGCTCACTTTGATACGGCATTTATAGCTTAGGAGATAGCACATTAAAAGTCCACTGGGTATAGTACACTATGTTTTGTGAACCAAAGCTATTAATAATAATTGTTGTGTACTTTTAAAAAAAGAATTGATTTTGAAGTATAGAGCTGGTCAATCACTAATTTCAGAATATGAGATAAATTGAGTTGAAAGAATCTTTTCTTTTTTTCTGTTGGCTTGAATTCATAAAGCAGAAGGTAAGTAAGATTAAATTAAAGGAGACAGGCATATTTTCACAGTGTAATCAATTAGCTATCACAAAATATCCTCAACTCAAGGTATTAAAAGTACTACATAATTTTTTTATCCTCTATAGTGGCCTAATTTCTAATTGATTTTATCAGGTTCCCAAAATAGTGTAGGGAAGTTTTTCTCAAAGATTTTCATTTAAATCTTTATTGATCTTCCTTAAATCTTGAATAAATCTTCATTTGAATCTGATTTTAAGACATTTTTGCCGATGGTATTAAGACTGGTGGTAGGCCATTGTGGCTGTATCACTGGCTTTCTTACCAATTTAACTCGAAGCTTCAGAAAGAACATCTCATGAGGTTTTTTCCTAATCACTTGTATCCAGCAAGTTCTAGATTGCAAAAGAAATCTATGTTTTTGTACTGTTATTTATATAGAGCTCAGCTCCGTGATTTATAGCATTTCAAGTGTTCTCTTGACCACACTAGAACATCACACATTTGTAACATCTTATATATTCTGTCAGCAAAATAAAAAAGTACCATCAGAATAATTTTATTCAATTTTTTTCCAGGAAACAAGATAAGAAAAGTAACATGAATTAGACTTTTTTCTATAACCAGTTTGCTTTTCCTGACAGAAATTAGACCGTCCCTAGCCTGTTTGCTACAGTATTAGCAGAATTACATTTGAATGTTGTTTTGTTGTTTTTCCCTAGATGTGTTCTCTTTGTCATTGTCCTGGAGCAACGATTGGCTGTGATGTGAAAACCTGCCACAGGACATACCACTACCACTGTGCATTGCATGATAAAGCTCAGATCCGAGAGAAACCTTCGCAAGGGATTTACATGTAACTCTTTCATTTTGCTTGGTTTTAAAGCAGTCACGTTGTCCTTCAGGCCTTTACAGTTTCTCCATTCAAAGCATTTCATCATCATTATGAAGACTGTTTTGATACATATTAGTTAAAGAAATGATTTAGGAAGTGTCGCACTGAGGTTTATAAGAGAATTCCAGTTTGCACATAGGGTAGACCGTACTGCTCATTTTTGTAATTTGAAAAGTGAATTTAGTTTGCATAGTTCATCATTTTGTATTTCCCCCTCAGGGTTTATTGTCGAAAACACAAGAAAACCGCGCATAACTCTGAAGGTATGTTTCATTAGCCACTTTTATGCTTCCAGAGGGAATTAGAATAAAATGGAAGTGCCTTATCTGTGCTTTTCATGGTTCAGTTATCTCATGGTTCAGCTCATTGGATCATGAGCTGTCATGATCCAAAAATGAAAGTTTCCAAAAGAAACCAGTTTTAAATCAGTTTGATTATAATATATTATGGTTTTGTTAATAGTTGTTGTTAATGTCTTGCTGTGTCCAATTTATAAGTCAGACTTTAGGCATATGTAGGGAAAACCACATTTAGCCATTATTCATGATTTTGTGTAACTACTGGGAATTTGAAAACAAATCCTCCACTGAGAAATAAATGGAGACATACAGTGCTTTTTTTCTAGGGAAAAAAGAGAAGTTTGTAAGTAACTAAATTTAAAATAGAAGCGTATCAAGTTATTTTATAGTTTGTTTCCACTTAAACTTATAAAAACTAATTTAGTAATGTTTATATGTTGTTAGCCAAGTTGTATTTGAGTTTTAAAGATAAGGGAAAGTTAGTTCTAAAGTTGAATTCTGACTTGGATTAAACTTTTTAAAAAATTTTTGTTCTATTTGAAGTGTGTGTTTTGCCTGCAAGTATGTCTGTGCACCATGAGCATGTCTGGTGCCCATGAAGTTCAGAAGGGGGTGTGAAATAGTCTGGAACTGGAGTTACAGATTGTTGTGAGCTGTCATGTGGTTTCTGGGAATCGAACATAGGTCCTCTGGAAGACCAGCTAGTGTTCTTAAACAGAGCCAGCTCTCCAGCTCCAGGTCAAACCTCTTCAAACAGATTGGTTTGATACATTTAATAGCAGTATAAAATGGATTAGATTCAATCTCAGATTATCCTATGTTTTCATTTAGCTTTCATTCAATCTTTGATTTTTTTGTTAGCTTCTAAGACTGTTCTGTTCAAAATTAAAATGGATCAGATACTGATATTTTAGGAAGTTGATCCTTTTGAGACAGGGTCTCTATTATGTAGCCTGGGCTATCCTAGAACTTAGTATATAGAACAGGCTGGCCTGAACTTACAGAGATCCACCTGCCTCTGCCTTCCAAAAGTGCTGGGATTAAAGGTGTGTGCCACCATACTGGACTTTAGAAGTTTGATCTTTTTAAAGACTTAGCAGGGAGCTAGAGAGATAGATATACAGATGCGTTCCCAATTCCCAGGCTGGACAGCTCCTGGGGTCCGATGTCTCTGGCTTCTGTGGGCACCTATACTCATGTATACCTAAACATACAAACACACACACACACACACACACACACACACACACGAATAATAAAGTAAATCTTTAGAAAATCGATATACCTAATTCCTGGTATAAATATTAAAACTGGTTCCCCTTTTGATCTCTTATAATTTTCTTCATAATAGAAAAGCATACTATTTTCACATCTGAAGTCCACATTAATACAAATACTTCTAAATGCTGGTTCAAAATATAGTCATCACACACATGTATTAAAATATTCCTGTACTGTGAATACATCATACTTATTATATGTTAATTAAGATATTTAAAAGAAATTTTTTAGTAGATATACATGCTAACCATGATTTGGTCATAACACATCGTATACATGTGTTGAAATACTGCGCTGTGTTCTACAAATATGTACAAATAAATTAGTAGTTGAATAAATTCAACTCAACATTGAATATAGATGAGCAGGCACATGTGTACATAAATAATGAATTTTTAAAAACATTTTTTGTGCTTTTTTTTTTAGAAAGGAGAGTATAGGGCTGGAGAGATTAAGAGCATTTGATGCTATTGTGGAGGACTAAACTTTGGTTCCTAGCAGCCACATCAGGCCAGGGATCCAGTGCCCTCTCTGGCCTTATTGGAAATAGACTGGATAAACAATGAGAACAAAATACTTGGAGGTGAAAGACTGTGATTTTCCTGTTTTCCTCACTTAACTCTAGAAGCAAATCTAAACTTCTTTTGTGAAAAGTCATAAGGAGGGACTAGCAGTGTGTCTCAGTGACAGCTGGCCTGCTTGGCATGCAGGATGCTCCGGGTCCTAGCTCCAACACTCCACTTTCAAAAGGAACAAAACCCACTGCAAGGAAGCTTTCCTTAATTCCATTCCTAAAAGGAAGAAAGAACCATTGTAAGGAAGCTCTCCTCTATATAATTCCATTCCGTCAAGACGTTAACGGTGCTTTCATGCAGTGCCCTTTAGGATTAGAGTGGCCATCTATGTTGAGAGCTGAGGATTAAGATTCATGATCTGATTAATACAAGTATATGAATATACTGGAACTGGATACTTGAAATGCTTAAAGATGATTAATGTGTACTGATTAACATAGCTGGCTAGTTTACTTTCTAGACTTCTGAAGCCAATACTACCATCTAGTGGTGGAGAAAAGCCACTGCAGTGCAGACTGTATCAAAAAGGATGGTTAAAAACTGTGTTTTTTTTTTTTTTTAAAAAAAAACATTTATTTAATGCTTGTGTGTGCGTGTGTGTGTGTGTGTGAGAGAGAGAGAGAGAGAGAGAGAGAGAGAGAGAGAGAGAGAGAGAGACTAACTTGTGGGAGTCGGTTTTCTCCTCCTGTCATGTGTAACCCAGGATTGATTTCATGTCTTCAGCCTTAGCAAGTACCCTTTTCTGCCTGCATCCTTGCAAAGGCACAACTAAAATGATTTTGAGTGCCTTTTGCTTAGTGAGAGACTTCTAATTCTACTTCATACTTTATGAACAACTTCAAATTGGCTGACTTTTTTTTGTGGTTCACAGTATACTTCTATAGAGTATCAGGCCCTTTTGTTTCCTTGGTATATAGTGTATGCTTATACTTACATTCTGGAATTTGAGGCATAATCTTCAAGTATTACAGTTTTCAGATATATTTTTATAATCATGTCCTGTGCACACGTGCATACTGCATGCATGCCTACTGTCCACAGAGAAGGTCAGAAGAGAGCTCTGGATCCCCCAGGGCTCGAGTTCTTGAGAGTTGGAAGCTTCTGTGTGGGTGCTGGAAGAGCAGTCAGTGCTTTGAACCAATGAGCCATCTCTCCAGCCCCGGTGTTGGCAAGATTTATATTTAGAGAATTTGGCTTTTTAGCTCAAATTTATTTTCTATTGAGTACTTTGTCAGGAACAGCTAAGATTTGTTCTGATGGGAAACTTGTCCTACTTTATGGTTGGAATTTATGATGGGGGTTTAAAGGATTTCATTTCAGGCTTTCTCTGAAAACTACTTCATTGGTCTCTCGAGCAAAGGACTTGATACCTGTCACAGTTTCTTTAACATTTACTGTCTGTAGCTCAATATTTCTGATATTAATCTGTCATGTTAGCCTTTTGCAACATGAACTGTAGTGAAGCACTAAATTCAAGAATAGTTTTATAATAAAGCAATTTAATTTTCTAATCCTAAGTAAAATATTATTTCGTATTAAATACCTGAAACCCATGTCATCTCTTTTGGAAATAAAACTTGGAGGTTAAATCTAGTATCAAGATGCGACAGAGGTATCAGAGGTGACACCAAGGTTTTTGGTATAATTAAATCAGTTACTGAATGACGCTATTTATTTAGATAGTGATAGAGTTGGAAAGGTTTATGAAGAAAGTTAATGAGTTACGCTTTAGAAGGTCAAGTTTGAGATATATATGCGCTATCCTTGTAAGGTATCAGCTAAGTCCATGGGTGGATTAATATAGCTCTTTTCTGAATAGAGACCTTGGCTAATGATAAGAATTTGCCCCTGTTGGTCAGAGTATCTCAGATAGTAGAGGAAAAGTTGCCTAGGGAGAAAGCTCAGATGAGATGAAGGCCTAAGACTGAGTCTTGAACACTGTTAATGGTTGAAGGATGGGCCTGCAAAGGCAGAGGGGCCATGGGTAGAGAGGAGGAGGAAAGTCAGTGTAGAGTTAAAGCTATAGGATCGGAGAAAGGCAATGTAGCCCCAGAGGAACTAAATGGTTGGTTGTGTTCTTGGGACAGCATCCACTGGCTCATTGACAATAGAGCCATTCATTCGTGATTTTAGAGAATGCTTTGGGTTGAAAAGTTGAGCTATAAACCACTGAGGAATGATTCAGCAGCAAAGAATGTAGGTGAGTCTTAAATATGATTGCTTGTAAAGAAGCATGGGGACACTTGATGGAAACGGAAGAGAGCCTTGTTCCCCTGATGGGCTCTTTTCTTATGGTGCTAGAGATTGAGCCCAGAGACTTGTGCGTGCCAGTCAGCTGCTTTATCAGTGAACTACACCCCAAGGCTTTACTGTTTATATCAGCTTTTACATATTTTAGGTTTATTTTATATATATATGAGGGTTTTACCTGTGTGTGTGTGTGTGTGTGTGTGTGTGTGTGTGTGTTGCCCGTGGAGGTCAAAAGACATCATTGGAGCCTCTGTATCCTTGCCACTAGATAAATAAAAAGGTGTCATTGCAACCCCTGGAACTGATGTTATGGATGGTTGTGAATCTCCATATGGATGCTGGGCATTGAATCCAAGTTCTCTGCAAGAGATGGTCTAAACTTCTAAGCCATCTGTCTAGCCCCTGTTTAGGGGTAGTTCTAAGTTCATAACAAAACCCCTGTGAACATAAAGGGTCCCCTTAGTGCTCAACAGTGTGGACTAAAACAGTGCATTTGTTTGGTCTGTGACACAGCACGGACACGCCATTATCACCTGAACTCCCTGATTTTCATGAAGGTTCAATGGTGATGTGAAACATTCTGTGGATTTTCACACGTCTATAATGATGTATACCCAACTTTATATACACACGCACGCACGAGTAGAATTTTCTTTGATGTTCTTTCTTTGCATTATCTAGAGTGTGGTAGCTATGTGTGGTATTGACTAGTGTTCTTAAAAATTATATCCTGCTTTTCTATTCTTAATAGGAGGTTTATGCATTAAACATGGATCAGAGTTACCAGAATCAAGTCATGTATGCTTTGTCATGTTGTGTTGTTTTGAAACGGGATCTTACTGTGTAGTCCAGGCTGGCCTCCAGCTCAGTATCCTGCTGCTTTCTTTAGTATAATTTTTGAGCTATTCACTTTATTTTCGCACATTTTACAGTTTTTTGTATGTGTTTGTACATGCACAAGTTTGTGTGTACGTGCAGGGGCTGAACTCAGATTGTCAGACTTGGTGATAAGCATCTGAACCCACTGAGCCATCTCTCTGGACCCATTTTACTCCTTTTAAAAGCAACATTTTAAAGATTGTAAGCATGAGGCCAGAGAGATGGTTCAGCGATTCAGAGATCAGGATACTCTTACAGGACCTTGGTTTAGTACCCAGCATCCACATGTCAATTGTCTGTAACTCCAGATCCAGAAGTAATGACACTTTTTTCTAGCCTCTGTAGAAACTGCACATACCGTGGTACACTGGTTCACAGACACATATTCAGGCAAAATATCCATACACATGCAATAAAAAGAAATACAACTTCAAAAGAAGCTTTAAATTAATAAACATGGGGCTGGAAAGATGGCTGAGTGTTAAGAGCACGTGCTGCTCTTTCAAAAGACACAGTCCCCAGTGCTTGCATCAGGTGCCTACTCCTGTAACTTCAGCTCTTGTGGATCCTCTTCTGGCTTCTGTAGAAACCAGCACGAATGTGTACACATTCAAAAACACAAAAATAAATCTTTTAAAAAGCTAAGTATTAGTCATAGTGACTAGGTCTGGCTTATAAATATTACTACTAGTCTATGCTTATAGAAGTAATTTGATAGCACAAATTATAACCACTCAGCATTTGACTATCTACAAGGAACTGTGATTATGAAAGGTGGCTTCTTTAAGATAATTGTTAGGCTGCAGAGATGGTCACTCAAACCTATGGCTCCAGCACTCAGGGGTCAAGGTAGGGGGAATGCCATAAGTCCAAGGTCAGCCCAGATTACAGAGGGCAAACCTGTCTCGGAAGAAAAAAGTTTAAAAGAGGGTTGGAGCGGTGCCACAGTTGTAGAGAGTGTGAGTTTGGTTCGCAGCACCCACGGGGTGCCTCATAATTATTTATACCTGCAGTTCTGAGGGGTCCAGCGCTCTTTTCTGACCTCCTTCAGCATCAGGCACACATGTAATAAACATACATTCATGCTGGGCACATCCATACACATAGAGTAAAAAGCAAATCTTTCTAAGTAAAATTGAATAAAAATTGTACTAGATATATTCTCATCAATGATGGATGAATAGTCCTCGTTCGTACAATTAGAAAAGCAGCATATTACTTATTTAAACCACCAAATAGTACAAAGGTGTTATTAAAATTAGTTTTAAAATTTTTGTTACATTTACTTTATGCGTGCGTGTGTGTGTGTGTGTGTGTGTGTGTTGGGGGGTCATGCACATGCCTCAGTGTGCACAGACCGCTTAGGAGAGTTGGTTCTCTCCTTCTATCATATGGATCCTAGGGATTGAACTCAGGTAGTCAGAGTTGGCACTAAGCACCTTTACTTACTGAGTCACCAATTCACAGGCCCCAAAATTGGTTTCCAGTACTTCCTTCTCACCCTTTGGGACTTATTAGTATAACTTTTAAAATCTAATACTTGTATTATGCCTGAGTTTATGTGTATTTAGATATACGGATTGAGATGTCCTTTCCCATCGTGAATTCATGTCCTAAAAACATGAATTGACCCTGACCTCAGGATTGGCATCTGAGAATAGGAGCTGATATAATTTCTAATTGAAAAATTAGTTTCTAGCCAGGCTGTGGTAGTGCTTGTCTTTAATCCCAGCACTTGGGAGTTAGATGCCAGTGGATTTCTGAGGTCGAGGCCAGCCTGGGCTACAGAGTGAGTTCCAGGACAGCCAGGGCTACACAGAGAAACCTTGTCTCGAAAAACAAACAAAAGAAAAAGAAAAATTAATTTCTCGAATTACAATCAGTAGCATGCTAAAGGAAAACCAACGAATGTATTAGAGAGTTTTGCCTAAAACATTTATAGTTTGGCCCCAAGGTGAATTAATATTTGGTTTTTATACCATTTTGAATACTAAATACATTATATGATGAGATTAAAAATGTTTACTCTGTGTGTGTGTGTGTGTGTGTGATGCATGTATGTGCTAGAGAGCACACGTGGAGAGAAGGGCAACTTCAGGGTATTGTTTCTTTTCACCGTTATGTTGGTTCTGGGAATCAAACGTAGGTTACCAAGCTTGGGTGCAAGCGCCATCAACCAACATGCCATCTCATAGGCCCATATATAGTGGGCCTTTAATAAATAAATATTTATAGTGAATAAGTAAGTAAAACACTTTCTGTTAATGGGAGAATTATTTTCTTATTTGTGGGGAAAGTAGTTGTATTTCTAAGAGTTTTTCCAGACAGGGTTTGTCTGTGTAGCCCTGGCTGTCCCGGAACTCCCTCTGTAGACCAGGCTGGCCTCGACCTCAGAAATCCACTGGCATCTAACTCCCAAGTGCTGGGACTAAAGGTGTGTGCCACCACTGCCCGGCAAGAGTTTAATGAAAGTATACAGCTAACTCACAAAATGGCTTTTTCTTGCTTATGTTAGAGCTTCTTTTTGTACTTGGAACATGTTTCATTACTTGATTAGTTAGCTTAATCACAGATGGCTTTAAAGTTGACCTTGTTCATTCAGTTTTCATAATGGAGGAACTCTCTACATCAATGCTGTCCAGTGGAACTGCAGTGATGGTGGCGGGTCAGGTGTCGGCTGACAACTTGCCTGGTGTGGCTAATTAGTTTTTAAGATGTGGTCAGTGTGGCTAAAAAGTGAGATTGTTTTATCATAACTGACCTAATGATATTTAAAAGGCAAAAACCTGTATCACAGAAGCCATTTTTATAGAATTATAGAGTCAAAGCAAATAAGGTCACAAGGTGTATTTAGTTATTGGCAACATTGAATTGAGCCCTGTTGAGTAGACCGTAGACCAGGTAGGTGTCCTCATTTCTGGGGGCTGTTTCATGCTAGGAAAAGCATAGTTCCTGCAGACTCGTGGACCTAGTGCTGATTGTTAAGATTGACTCATGCCAAGCTCTTGTTTCTTTTTGAGCAGCTGATTTAGAAGAAAGTTTTAATGAGCATGAAGTGGAGCCCTCGTCTCCAAAGACTAAGAAGAAAAGTCGCAAAGGAAGACCAAGAAAAACCAACGTTAAAGGTCTGGTGGAAGACACCAGCTCCACAGCCTCCCATGGAACAGATGAAATAGAAAGCAGTTCCTACGTAAGTAAACCCGAGTGGCCTCCTGCCATGTGTTGCAACATGAATAGCTTCATTTGAACTGTGTCTACAGGTAACTTTGTCTGTGTGCGTTGTTAAAGAAGCTCTGAAGCCATTTACAAGTGTTTTCCTTCTTTTATACTTACAGCGAGATAGGTCCCCACACAGGAGCAGTCCTAATGATACCAGGCCTAAATGTGGATTTTGCCATGTAGGGGAGGAAGAAAACGAAGCGAGAGGGAAACTGCATATATTTAATGCCAAGAAGGCAGCCGCGCATTACAAGTGCATGGTAAGCATGGTTTTCTTATGTATTTTTTTAAAAAAATCATTTAGCTGGAAATCTAATACTGTACTTTTGCTTTAAACATTGTTTTAGGGCATTGCATAGTGATGTATGGTGAAGTATTACTGTCCTCATTGCTTTGACAAAATATATGAGCAACTTAAGAATGGAAGGGTTTGGGAGCAGTGGAGGGGTGCGCTTGCCTTTAATCCCAGCACTAGGGAGGGCAGAGGCAGGCGGGTCTTGGAGTTTTGAGAACCTGTCTCAAAAGATTAAAAAAAGAAAAGAAAATTGGATGGAGGAAGGGAGGGAGGGTGAGAGGGCTTGCTTAGTTTGGGAAAGTCTGTGGTGATGGGGAAGTCAGGTGGCATGGCAGGAGCATGAGGCAGCTGGTCACACTGTATCCACAGTCAAGAAGCCGAGGCCAGGGAATGTTTGTACTCAGCTTGGGACCCCAACCATGAAATCATGCCACCCATATTTAGGGTCTGTCTCCTCACCTAAGCCTAATCTAGAAATTCCCTAGCAGACATGCCTAGAGATTTGTCTCCAGGGTGATTAAAGATTGTGTCAAATTGGCAATGAATACAAACCATCACCAGTACTATGTTAGGCTCTGAAATATTTTTTTCAAGACAGGGTTTCTCTGTATAACCCTGAACTGCCCTGGAACTTGACCAGGCTGGCCTCGACCTCAGAGATCTGCCTGCCCTCTACCTCCTGAGTGCTAAGATTAAAAGCATGTGCCACCACCACTGGGCCCCAAATTTTAATGCACTTTAGACTTTTGAGAAAACAGGATTTGAAGTAATAATATAGTTACCATATTGAAATACTCTAATTAATTTATAGTATAAGAATTTCATCTTTATAATCATTAAAACCATTTATGGATGTGTATAAATGTCTTGGGCTTCAACTTATAACCTAATAAATATCACTGGTCTGGTTCTTAAGACACTGTATTGCAGTGTATTTCTCCTAATAGACCTTAAAGTTCCTTGGAGAGATTCTATCTTTATACCCATAGATCCTGACCTGATTGATCTTTTGAGCTACTCATCTCACTTAGGATTAATTTTGAAAAGTTATTTATATAAGAAGTTGTTACTTAAGTGTGAAGTCACAAGGCTGCAAACCCAGCACTTTGGAAGCTAAAACAGCGAGCGTGTTTCAAGTTTGAGTTCAAGGCCAGCCGATAGCACATAGTGAGACACTGTCTCAAAAGCCAAATAAATTGGGCCTGTGAAATGGCCCAGGCAGGTAAGGGCATTTGCTGCCTCCAGGACTTAGATGTCAGAAAGAACTGACAGCTGCGAGTTCTTTGACCTCCACCCACATAAAGAGTCACATACAGAAATATATAAGTATAATAACACATTTAAGACAATAACCCCTTTAAAAGTCTCCAAATAAACAGAATTTCTGAACTAGAATGCATATTAGATTTACCCAGAATTTTCTTTTTCAAAATATGTGTCTTAAGGAACACCCATGGAGTAGATTTTAGTTATATAATTGTTTTGGAAATAGAAGATCAGAAAGTATTCTAATTGTACCATTACTTGAAATTTGCCAATTCAAACTATTTTTCAAAAATCTCTGGGAATATTAAATAGGCAAACAGAATGGTGGTATTATTGAAATCTTTGTTTTTAAAGCAGGATCTAGCTCCAATTGGCAATCTTAGTTGGGTTTTTAATTGTTTCATTTTGGTTTATATTGTAATGAGACAGGAAAATATTTAAAATACTTGAGTTGATACTGACGTTTAGGCAAAGTCTTTTTCTCTGGGAGTCACAAAAATGTAAGAATTTGTTGTTGTGCTGTTTAATCTTTTCTTGTAAGAGCTGCTGCCTAGTGGTGATGTTCTGTGGTTTTCTTTTGTAGCTGTTTTCTTCTGGCACTGTCCAGCTCACAACAACATCAAGAGCAGAATTTGGAGATTTTGATATTAAAACTGTACTTCAGGAGATTAAGCGAGGAAAAAGGATGGTCTGTGATTTTTATATATATATATATATATATATATATATGTATGTATTTGTGTTATGCCATGATACTCTTTATTCTGCTTTAAATTTAGGATACATCCCCTATTTATCCAGTTATCAAGAATATTAATATAAAACACTAAATAGTTTTAAATATAATCTGGCCATTAGTCACTAGCTTTAAGAAGTACAACCTTAGAGTTGGTGACTGAAGAGAGGGTCAATGGAATGCAAACCTTTATCTTAAGTCACCTGTACTTTCAATTCTTGTCGCTTCAACTCTTTTAGTGTGTGTGTGTGTGTGTGTGTGTGTGTGTGTGTGTGTGTGTGTTTGGGTTGCTTTGTGCCTATGTGAGTGCATTTGGAGCAAGAGTCAGATGTTAGGTGTCTTACCCTGTCTCTCTCTACCTTGTTCCTTGGAGGTAGTTTTTCTCTGAACCTGGAGCTAGGCTGGTGGACGGCAAGCTTCAGTGGTCTTCCTACAT
The DNA here is from genome assembly GCA_019843965.1 of Rhynchomys soricoides. Taxonomy (NCBI): domain Eukaryota; kingdom Metazoa; phylum Chordata; class Mammalia; order Rodentia; family Muridae; genus Rhynchomys; species Rhynchomys soricoides. The sequence goes on along the minus strand of JADRCH010007490.1, from coordinate 536,091 downwards.
AATGTCTTATGTGCTTCTTTTCTTTTCCATTTTAGATTTTATTTTTAGGCTTCTCTCTCTCTCTCTCTCTCTCTCTCTCTCTCTCTCTCTCTCGTATCTGTGTCTGTGTGTGTCTATATATATATATTTATGCATGTGCCTGCAGAAGCCGTCAAAGCTCATTAGATTCCCTACAGCTGGAGTAACAAGAGGTTGTGAAGCACGGTGTGGATGCTTGAACCAAACTCAAATCCTCTGGAAGAGTGGTATATATTTTTTACCGTTGAGCCATCTCTCCAGCTCCTACATTGGTTCATTCATATATATATAATTTTATTTAATTTTATCTATATGAGTATTTTGGAGTATTTTGTCTGCATATATTCATGTGCATGAAGTGCCGTGGAGGTCAGAAAATGGGTTTGGGTACTTTAGAACTGAAGCTAAAGACAGTTGTGAACCATCATGGGGTTGCTGGGAATTGAACCTCGGTCCTCTGGAAAAGCAACTTGTGCTCTTAACTCCTGAGCCATCTTTGTAGCCCCCTCTACCTCATTTTCTCTGATTTACTGAAGAACACAAACTACATTTGTTTGCTTTTTGATCTTTTTTCCAGTCTCCATATTTATATTTAAAGTGGGAATTACAAAGGCTCGAGAGACAGCTCAAGGGCTAAGAGAACATAGTAGTGTTTGAGAGGACTTGAGTTAGGTTCCCAGCACCCAGGTCACGACTCCCTGTAACTCTAGCTCCAGGTCCAACCCCCTTCTGATTTCTACAGGTAACTGTACTCACTTGTGCACATTTCCACACATAGATACACACATATAAACCTAATTAAGAATAAAGAAATAATTTGAAAAATTAAATAAGAGATTAGAGAGATGAGTTAGCAGCTAAGAGTACTGGCTGTTCTTAATAGAGGAGCCCGGATCAGTCTGCAGCACCCACACACTGATGAACTGTCTGTAATTTTAGTTCCAAGGCATTCATATCTAGGCATACATTCAGTTAAAACACTCATAACATAATTTTAAAAGTGAAGTAAATTGGAAATTACACATAAGGACATGAACAAACTCAGTTTCATCTCTTGGAGCCATAATACGTACACAGGAAGGACTGTATTATCTCATGTGGGCCTATCAGGTCCATCGTGGCTGTCTTGGATGAGGTGGTCCATTTGTTCCCCCTGTTGTGAAGTTCTTCAGTCTTCCATATGCGAGCTTCAGATGGTTGTGAGCCTTGTCCAGCTCCACTAGAAATGACTGTTTCTTTGTGGAGCTTCCCATTTTAAAGTGAAAATGGTCTGTTCCTTAGATTCAGGTCATTCGGTGGTTGTTTTTGATTCCTTTGAAACTGAAATCTTCAGTACTAAAACCTAATAGGAAAACCACCTTATCCTCTTGTACAGCGAGCAGTGCTGAGTTGTTTAACAGAAGTCTAAATAAGTGAATGGAACAAAAATTTAGGTCTCTTCATGAACTTACTTCATGGCTCTGTTAAAGGTTAGGGTGCATACTCTAATATACTATATATGATCACAATCCTCCACCACCACTTCAACGATAAAAGGGTATCTGCAGTTAAGTAAACCTGCCCCGCTTCCTGGAGAAGGGCTAGGAATCATTCTGGAAAAAAGAATGTTTGCCTTCTGCTGATCGGTCTTACTGCACCATGAGCCCTCTTTTGCACCTGTTAACCTTGCAGTAGTATTTAGGAGAAGCTTATCTAGGCTATGCCGAGAAGCTTTGAAAAGATTTCTGCCCATCATTCTCCCTGCTCCACTCTGTAAACTTTGCAGGGCCTCCTAGTGCAGACATTGCTTTCCTGTTTTTCTTAGTTTTTCCAATCATAATAGGAAAGGATCTGATTTCAGGAAGGAAAAGGAGTCAAACCACTAAAATATACAATATTATTCTTTTGTGCTAGTAAAAGTAAGGAGCGTCATCTATATTTAGAGTCCAACCTTATGTGGTGTCACAGCTTTGGTTATATGCTATATAAATTTACTTTGTTGGTGTATTTTTTTTTTGCCATAGAAAATGGCTATTGTCTTTCTTCTTTTCTTAATACTTATTTTCATTTATGGGTATGTTTGTCTGCTTGTATACACATATGTATGGGGGTGACCATGAAGGCCAAAAGAAAGTATCAGGTATCCAGGGCTACAGGCAGTTGCAAGCTGCCTGCAACCCGTGAGTACCAGGTAGCTGGAGTTATAGGCATTGTGATCTCTGCAGCATGGTTGCCTGGAACTGGATTCTGATCCTCTGTAAGAACGGCAAGTACTCTTAACCACCGGGTTATTGTGCCAGCCCCTGACTTCCCTTTTCTCTGTAAACTGAAGTAGTTGGTTAAAAATAGGATACATAAGATTACCTAAACCTTGAAGTACTGCTTCTGATTATTCTCTCTTTCTTTCTTTTAACAGAAATGTACACTCTGCAGTCAGCCTGGTGCTACTATTGGATGTGAAATAAAAGCTTGTGTTAAAACCTACCATTACCACTGTGGAGTACAAGACAAGGCAAAATACATTGAAAATATGTCACGAGGAATTTACAAGTAAGATAACAAGTGTCCCTTTTCCTTAACATGTCAGTACGTTAGAGCCCTTAAAAGGGTAACACTAGTTGGTTTTTTTTTAAATGTATTTGATGCTTTTTTTTATTATTATTTTCTTTATTTTATATGTATGAGTACAGTGTAGCTGTCCTCAGACACACCAGAAGAGGGCATCGGATCCCATTACAGATGGCTGTGAGCCACCATGTGGTTGCTGGGAATTGAACTCAGGATCTCTGGAAGAGCAGTCAGTGCTCTTAACCACTGAGCCATCTCTCCAGCCCAACATTAGGTTTTTTTTATTAAATTTATTTATTCACTTTAGAACCCAATATCAGTCCTTCCTCTCCTTCCAGTACCCCCTCATGTAAGTCCTCCCCCATTCCCCTTAGAAGGGGGAGCCCCCCTCTTGGTGTCACCCTCCACCCCCATCCTGCACATCAAGTTGCTGCAGGACTAGGCACATGCTCTCCCACTGAGGCCAGACAAGGATGTCCATTTAGGATTATGGGATTCACAGGCAGGCAGGCAGGCAACAGGCTCAGGGACAGCCCCTGCTCCAGTTGTTGGGGGACCCACATGGAGACCAAGCTGCTCATCTGCTACATATGTGCAGGAGGCCTAGGTCCAGCCTGTGCTCACTCTCTGGTTGGTGGTTCAGTCTCTGGGAGTCTCCAAGGGAACACTAGTTTTTAAAATCTCTATTCTTTGATGATGTTTTAGGCCAATTTAGAATACTAATGCTATCGTATAAGCAGTGAGAACTACAGTTAGCATTTTTCTCTGACTGTATGCCCCTGAGTTAGCATTCATTCATCTGTAACCTATGTGGTAGGGCATTGTACTGGCAGCTGATTAGTCATAAGACTATCCTCATGAAGCTTACAGTTTATTGGGCTCTCTGACAGCTCTAACTTTTAATTAAATGGCCAGACAAATCCGTGCTCAATTACAAGTTCTATAAACACCTAGAAGTAGTTATAAACAGTTATATAATATTGGAGATGAAAGAGCTAACCTAAGCTGTGGTAAGAAATGCTTGAGTTGGCTTTAAAAATTTGCTGGAGCTGAGACATATAGGGCAAAGGTGAACCAGGTGCTTACATGACATGTAAGCACCCCAGCACTGAGAGAAACTCTAGCTTTAGGACTTTGATTTGGCTTTATTTTATTTTTAAGACAGGATCTCACTGTATAGCCCCTGCTGGCCTCCAGCTCACATCTTCCACCTTGGAGCTGGGATTAGGCATTTACATTTGGCGGCTACCTTCACAACTGCACACAGGTCTAAAGTATGAACAGTTCTCACCCGGATCGCTATCAATAGCCTGTTCATTCTTCGTCTCCTTTTGCTTCTGCTCCACCTGCTGTCCTCAGATTAAGGTGCTTGTTTGTTGTATGGAAGGTTCTGCTTTCACTCCTCGCATAAGAGCGGGAGACAAGGTATTCTGAAATTCAGGATTGCACATCACTCTTTGGAATGAGTCTTCCACTTATCTGTGTATCTATAATGGCTCCATTCTCTCCATCAGATGCAGAGTAATTGGATAGGAATCCCTGAACTTGATGTGCCTTTGAGACTTGTGAAACACTTTCACGGGGTTAATATGCAGTAAAACAATAACTAACATTCAGGGAAACAATTCCTTTGGGCTGTCGTGTTTGTGGATAAATCAGTTACACATTAAGTCATCAAGCCCTTTGGGTGCCCACATAACATGCTAATGCTGTCAGGCCTTTAAGCAACAGACATTTGTGAAGATGATTATATAGACATCTAATACAAAGCAGGAAATGGAAGACTTCTACTTTATTGTGTAAGCCATGCTTACCTGTAATGGCAAACAGTTCGAATCAGCAAACTGCACCTGTCTCATCAATATGAATTATAAAGTCAGTATAAATTTTTATAGAAGTCAATATAAATTATAGACATCCAACCCAGCTCTGTAATGTGATACTAAAATTTGAAAAGAAGTGTTCGTGTATTGTAAATTAGTGAAGAAAAACCATGTCACCACCTCCCCAGTAAGTAGTGAAATGACAGTTTATAAGTTTGAGTGTTAATTCAGAATCTTAGAATATTGTACAAGGGCACTTTTACTAAGTTGGGAATCATAATAGGGTGTCCAAGAGAAATCAACAAATACTTTATTTAGTGTTGAAGTAAAAGAAATGGTCCCAGCCCAGGGTTGGACCTCAGAATCACCAGACTTAGACTGGGCCTTTTTAGACTTGTCCTTGCCTGTGTCCTTCCACAGATGTTTTAATTCAGTAGGTCTGCAATGAGGGTCAAACTTGAGGCGATTCTCATGTTCATCCCTAATAGATCAATTAGACTGAACACATATTCATTCAGATTAGGAACAAGACAAAGGTACCAACACCAACATTATCTTCAACATACTCTGCAGAGTTAGCTCTTGGAACAAGAAAAGAAAGAGGAGCTAGAGTGTTGCTCAACGGCAGCTCAGTTGACCAGAACATTCAAGAATCCAAGTTTCATTCCCAGCACCACAAAAAGAAAAACATAGAATAAATACAGTGATTATTGTTGTTATGATATTATCTACTAAGAAAATGCAAAAGAATCAAGTATAAACTCAGGAAAATTAATGAAAGCACATCAAGACTACACAATATGAGATGCTTTTTAAAAGGCAATTCTAGTCACAATTGGTTTGAAAATGTAAAGGAAAAATGCTTCCCCTCTCCCTATGTGCATGCGTATACATGTACACACTTTATCTAACTTTAAAAACAATTGTAGTTTGCTAAGCACTCAAGTGAACTATGTGATATTCCTCAGTAAAAGGACTTAGCATTGAAAGATACCCAGTCACCAAATTAATGTAAAATCCAATATAATGTTAAGCAGATCCGAAATTGTTACCAGTTTTATCTAAGCACTAATCAGAGCATAATTAAACAGGATTGAGAGACACACAGAGGAAAGATGTCAGATGTGTGAGACAGTTGATTACAATCTGTTTTCCATTTGTTGTATCTGGGACATTTAACAATGCTACATCTATTTTATGATTGTATGGTTTTTTCATTGTATTGTTTAATCACCTTTTTACTGACTCCTGTTTTAGACATTTAGATTAACTTCTTGGCTGTCAGAATATCATATGCCAGGGCTGAGTTGGTTTAGTTGGTGGAGACTTGTACATGAAGCCCTGAATTTAATCCCTGTCACAGCATAAAAATGGGCGTGTATAGCACTTTGAATGTGGAGACTGATATTTAGCAGTTCAAGGTCATTTTCTGCTATATAGCAAATCCAAGATCATCTGAGGCTACATGAAAGCCTGTTGTCTCAAATAAGCAAAGAAAAAAATCATGTTTCTGTGGCCACCTCTAAAAAGTACTTGGCTGTGATAATTTAAATCGTTCTTTAAATTTCTCACAGTAAAATATATTTCTTATGGGCTGGAGAGATGGCTCAGAGGTTAAGAGCACTGACTGCTATTCCAGAGGTCCTGAGTTCAATTTCCAGCAACCACACAGTGGATTACAACCATGTATGATGAAATCTGGTGCCGTCTTGTGGCATGCAGGCTCATATACAGGCAGAACACTGTACATAGTAAATAAATCTTTAAAAACATGTATTTTAAAAATCTTTTATATATATCCTCAAATCCCTGCAACATCTGTTGCGGATAGACTGTTGACTTCAAATGGGTGTCTTCATGCACACAGTTTATGGAGAGAAATAGCCAAATAGATGCAAATGCAAAAGAATATTTCTGAATGAAGTGGTGTCTGAACCACTTAAATATGGCCTTCCTTCTTTAACAGCCATTTTTAAATTATTTATTTTTATTTTATGGACATGAGTGTCTTGACTGACTGTATGTCTGAGTGACGGTGTCAGATCTCCTGGAACAGGAATTGCAGGCTGTTGTGAGTTGCCTGGTGGGTGCTGGGAATTGAACCCAGATCCTCTGGAAGAACAGCTGGTGCTCTTAACCATCTAGCCATCTGTCCTGCCCCCTCTCACAGCTGTTTTTGAACTTTGACTTTATAGTTGAAAAGGCAAGGGAAGTTGGGCATGGTGGTATGTGCCAGATAGATGGGGAGGGGGCAGACCCCATGATGGTTCTTCTGTAGAATAGTAAATACTTGGGGTAGCTTCCACCCATTACTCTCACCTCTCCCCTCCTACTTGAAGGACCTTTGTAAGCTTCCTTGGAAGAGTTCCCAAAGCCTGTACTTATCTGCTAACTGTCCTGAATCTTATTGTGTTTCCTCTTCCCTCTCCACCTTTCCTGTAAACTTTAATTTGGTTCAAAGGTTTAAGTTAGACTGGGGCTGTGTTTGGGGGAAGATCTTAACAGATGACAGCGCTGCCTAGAGTCCTCCCTCTGGATCTCTCAATGTATGGTTTAAAAATAATTGATATACATGATGCGGTCCCAGTGTGCAGTATTTGAAGAGTACAGATTCTCTGCAAAGCTGTTAAATCTTTTACAACCTGAAGGAAAATCATGAAGAAAGCTAGATTGACAATCTGGGCAAGAATGGTATGTGTATGTTATCCCAGCACTCAGGATATGTGGGCTAGAGGATCAGGAGTTCAAGGTCAGCCTCAGCTACAATGAGTTTGAGGGCAACCCGGGCTATATAAGTCTGTCTTGGTGAAACAGATCAAACCAACAAACGAAAAAGTCCTAAATTAAAGATGGCAGGAGATATAGCTCTTTGATGTCACTCGTACCGGAATGAGTCTCAGCTAGGCTACATACAAATTCTAGGTTGGCCTCTAGGACTGCTTGTTCTCATTGGCTACATAATGGGACGCCATCTCAAAAAAAGCCCACATAGCTTGTATTCAGTTATTACAACACCCAAGCCCATCCCTGCCTTCTGTTCTATCCAAATGTTAGTTGTAAACCTTGTGGGGAATAAATGCCTATTTTTATCCAGAACTGACCACAAGAGGGTACTGCTCTATTTTTGTCTAGTGTAAAAATTAGTTGCGACCAGGTTTGATTTAGCCCACCATTTTCATCTTTTTGTTATAAATGCAGAAGTGGTTTTTGTTACAGCATGCACATAATGCACTTTAATCACACTCAGTCCTGATACTTTCTTCTGCCCCCCCCTTAGTAGTCCCCCTTTTAGTTTCGTGGTTTTTCAGCCCATAACTTCCACATACTTTGTCTTCATGGAATTAATCTTAATTAGCAGGATGGTCTCCACTTCCTTCCATTTCCCTGTACTAATACAAATGGATTCTTGTGCTTAGCAAAACTCTATTGAACACATTTTCTTCAGATCACCTTTTCTATGACTGTGCACGTGTGTGCATGAGTGTGTTTCTGGGGACTGAACCTGTACATGCTAGATAAATAAGTCTACCATTGAGGTATATTCCTAGGCCTTTTTTCTTTTCTTTTTCCCCTTCTCATTTTTTTTCTTTTTTTTTTTTTGAGCCAGTGTCTCACGGGTTTTCTAGTCAGGCCTTGAACTTGCATTCTTCCTTCCAAAGCTTATTATCAAAAGCCACCTACATTATTTTATCTTAAAAACTTCATGAATTTCAAATACACAGCCTATCTGCCTAAATCAAAATTTGCTGGAACAGCACAGTGTCAAAACAATTCACTGTAGTAACCACCTGCTTGTAGTTAAGGAAGAATCTACATGTACAAGGGCACTCTCTGCCTTGGTTGCTGCTGCCTCAATGATATGACTTAACTGTAGCATCATTGATAGGGGAAAATTGGAAATCACATGCCTGCAGAAGTGGGCAGGATTAGTTACACAGTATCCTGATTGATGGACTAAAGCTGGACCTGAAGCTGACCAAACTCAGATTTGATTCCTAGTTTATATGAAATGGTTAGAACCAAAGAAAATGGCCTTAGACAAATCCACCATATGGTGCAGCTGACAAGCTGTCTGTTTCAGTCTGGTCTTTAAAAGGTCAGGGTTGTGATGTGAATGGATACTGGAAGGTCAGCAGAGGAAGAGCGGTACAACCAAGTAAGAGTCAGGGAGAACAGCTGATTCATGAAGAGATTGTAGGGAAGGCAAGGAAGCGCAGGTGTTGGGAGACTTTGAGGAAGGCTGTATCAAAATACAGCAGAAAGTAACAGTGGATAGAGAATAGAATCTATTCCCTCCCCTCCATGTGTGTCTGTGTGTGTGTGTGTGTGTGTGTGTCTGTCTGTCTGTCTGTCTGTTGTTCGTTCATTCATTTGTGTTCTTCTACCATGTGGGTCCTGGGGATTAAATACTACTGGCCAGTGGAGTTGGAGGAAAGCACCTTTTAATGCATTCCTTGGCCAAAGAGATGGCTCAGTAAAGAACACTTTGTGCTCTTTGAGGGGATCCAGTACCCTTTTCTGGCTTTTGGGTATACATATATACAAAGACAAATGCAAAGTAAATATATTTTAAAACTGTATCTCAAAGTGCAGTTGTAAATTATGTATGTGAAATAAATTTGTGACATTTGATTAGCTCATTTTTTTTTTACCTCAAAGTTGACTTTGGGATTTTGTTTTGAATTGTTTTAAAACATAGTCTCAGTCTGGAAGCCAGGCTGGCCTCGAACTCATAAAAGCCCTCCTACCCATAAAAGTCGTGTTTTAAAGAAAATTTGTTAAGTCTATTTTATTTATTTGTTGGTGGGGGCCACATGTGTAGCGTGGTGTACAAGAGGAGATCTGAGGACAACATTTGGGTGTCCATTGTCTCCTTCCAGCATGTGGGCTTATCGTCAGGTACCCTTACCTGATGACATATTTCATGGTACTAAGGATGAAGGAGCAAACCCATCTCTTATAAGGGATCCTACCTCCACTGCTAGTAATGATATGATTATCTCCTTAGAAAAAGGATTTTGAGATGTTTGTCCTTTATCATTGTAGACTATATTGTAAAAACCATAGTGGAAACGACGAGCGAGATGAAGAAGATGAGGAGCGAGAGAGTAAAAGCCGTGGAAGAATAGCGATTGATCAGCAACTAACCCAGCAGCAGCTTAATGGAAACTAGGTATGAAAGTTGATTTAAAGCTCTGTTGTCAGAATACCATGCACACTGAAAGAGAATGACGAGATGCTGCAAAAATGTTAAGTCTAGTTTATGGAATTATGAATGTGGGGCCAGGATGCTTAGGATTGTGTAGCCCTGTAGAGTTGTATTTGCTTTTCTTTAGCTGATCAGTTTTAGAGCCATAAACAAGCTATCTACTTCTCAGTAAATGAAGCTAGAATATGACATCGGTAAGATACCCTTGTTCCTCAATAATGTTATGTGGGTTATATCACCTTAAGCATCGTATTTTACATTTTTTTATCATCTTTTAAACAGGTTCGTGGGACAGAGAGAGTTAGAAAACTGAGAAATAAGACAACAATAACTCCTGTGCTTCTTTTCCAATCTTTTCTAAAATAAAGGGTTTGTAATTTTTTCCTGCCCGACTCTTAGATCCTTCATTGAACTGCCTAAAAACACCTTGTTAGTTTTCTGAGCCTTCGGTAGAGGGCTGGATCTGACATTCTGATATTACGTAGCTGTAGTTTGCAGTTTCTGGGAAGCAGTTAAAAACAACAACAACACTATTAGCCCTGTGTATACTGTCAGCAGGTAAAACAGACGTTGAATGAAGTAAACTGTATTCCTGGACTGAACAGCGTTCCACTATTCAGAGTGTTTAAGTTTGTGTAGTAGATCCATGCTCAAAGGAAACCAGAAGCAAGTTGGACTTCATTCACCATGCAAACATGCCTCTGGTAGCAACACCTGGTAATTTGGGGACTTTTTCTTGTTTTCATACTTAAGCAATGGAAACTACAAATGAAGAGGACCTTCTTTTGATCTTGGCTTCGATAGCACATGCTCTAACCATTTCTTTGGAGAAGCGCGCTGAAGCCTTCCTTTGGGCCTTTTTCAACTTGTTCTCACTGAGCAGCATGGACTCTGGGCAACTGGTGATGAAAAGCTCTGAGCTCCAGTGCTACTGCCAAAACTCTTGACAGTACACCTCTCTGTGCTGTACAAAGAGCTTCCGGCAAAATAATGGAATCCTATCAAGATCAAAATAACATTTGGCAACATCACATTAAAGCTCTAAAGAGGTCACCAGTGCACTAAGGACTTTGGACATCATGTCTGAAACATGTCAGTTTCTCTCAAGTGCCCTGTTGTGTGGAACACTTCTCACATATTGACCCAGCGTATATAAGGAGGTCTTATGTGCTAACAGTTTTGTTTTTTTTTTTTTTAAAAAAAAAGGAACCATCTTTGTGCAAAACAGTATTTATTTTTGACTCTGTGACCACTATTTTAGAAACATTATTTAATGCTTTCAGTCATCAGTTTGCTTACATATTGAATAAGCTTTTGTGCCCTGTTTTTCTTCGAGGGCTCAGAAGTGTTTTCTCAATCACCAGATTTTTCAAAAGGCTTTCCACTGGCGTTTCTCGCCCGTGACACACATCCACTTACCTGCTGAAGCACATTTACATATTTCTTTATGGCAAAACCAAAAAATTTAGTTGCGGCCTGCCTAATATTACCACAGCACCTCAGTATGAAAGGTAAGGGTTCTGAGTTCCAAATCAATGAATCAGATTTGCAAATAAGAAATCACGTACTAACTTGACTGTCCAGTGATCTATTCTGAACAGCATTTTTAAATGTAACAGGTGGGAAATTACACTGTGCTTATTGACTGAATTTTTAAATTGCCAGTCCCTTAAGATCATGTTTGTTAAGGGGTGTATTTACTTAAGCCAAGGGACTCAATGCTTGCTTTATTTTAACCACCTTTTATTGTTATTTTAGAAGGAAACTAGCTTTAGTAGTAGATTGCCTTGTGCGTCTTCTCCTTTCACTCTTAATATGCCATGATGTGTATGTGATTAATTTTCAAGGTTCATCCTGACTTGAAGTGCAAGGACAGATCTCAGTTTACCAAGCGGTGTGACTTTATTTCTTCCTTATAACAGCTTGAAAACCGTTCGTGTTTAAATCTTTAAATCACTGTGTCTAGGTAATTTTTACATTGTGTGCCATAGAACTTACCCACGGAGAAATAGAGCTCCTTCATTTTTGGACAACTACTGTAACGATTTTTTTAAAAAAGAAAAATGGAAGGTGCCAGGGGTAGTTATGGCCAGTCAGTAATTATATAAAGGACCTCAAATACTATAGCTGTCAGTTGACGGATTTGATATGTAGTACATGTATGATTTTCTAGGGGTTTCTTCAGCCCTTTCTCTGCCACTAGCAACCAGAAAAGCACTTTACCTTTTGGTTGGTTAGATAAGTGGCTATCTACCTGTTTTTCTCACTGTGCTGTGATTGGCTAAATAACCTTCATTTAAAGTTGAAATGTAAACTGAAGTCACATTAAACACTCACGTTTGGTTGTAAACTTCCAATATTTTGATTCTTTGTTTCTGTTTTCATTCTATGCTGAGTAAAAGTGCCTTACAATGTAAAAATTGTACAGTACTTACGTTCCCAAGTAGCACCTTCATCGTCTGGCTAGTAATCACATTGTGGTATTAATATTTAGATGAGTAGACCTCAGCAGTGTATTTACTGTACAACTCTTAACTGTCCTTAACTGTAGTTTTAATAAGCATGACTTTATTTGGCAAATATATGGCATTTACATCATTTCCAAAAATACTGCCATTGCTGTCTAATGCGTATTTTTAGCCTGAAATTTTGATGCGTCTTTTTTTCTTGGTTTTTTCTTTATTTGTTTTGTTCCTTTTTTGTCATTATTAATATTAAACTGTGTAATCTTTGCAAGCGTATGTTGAAGATTATTCTGGAGCATTTATTGCCTTACCAGAAACGTTAGTAAGAAATGTTCTCTAGAGTAGAAGGGTAGAGCTGAGTTTCTGTACTTTAATAAGACCTCTTTGTTCCTGGGGGGAGGGCGGATTTTGCTTTCATCTCATGGTTTTAAAACCCACACCTGAAATGAATTTCATGTCAAGGATCGGTAGTTTTCACACTTGAGGTGGTACTTGCTTATTAGTACACGTGACTCAAGATACTAACAGAGTAACATGATCTGCAGATCTGCTATTGAATCGAATCTATGTACTTGAACAAATGTGTGACTCTCAAATATCTCAAAGCAAAAGTGTTGTAGAATGTTGTTGCTTTTTGAAAAAGCACTGAAGTTAGAGCAAGGCACAGTTTTGTTTTAGCAGACATTTAAGTTAATTGTAAAGATAAGGAATGAATGCATCATGGGTCAAAAATCAAACATTCCTCAATGTTATGTATATTTTGTTCCTGTTATATTGGCTTTATTTTCAAAATTGTAGTTTGTAGTATTAGTTTCCTTTTAATGGTATTCTTGCATATGCTATTCATTCAATAAATGAGTTGTGAATTTCAGGTCTGTGTGTGTGTTTTGTAAAGGTGTGTATCAGAGGTTTTGGTAACTGCAATGGTGCCGTGTTACTTTCACTCTCGCTTTACTCCAAGGTGAAATACAAATGCCTAGGACATTTAACAGCTCGATAATAAACAGATAAGGGAAGGGGACTAGAGACCAGGGACTAGGACCAGCATCCTCTCGGCCTTGACTTCAGTCCCCTGGTATGATAAAACAAAACACATACTCAAAAATGCAGATGGACTGGAGGGATGTGGTTAAAGAGAAATGAATATGATCAGTTCAGAGTTTCCCAATCAAGTCCACTGCCTCCAAATCAGTATGTAACTGAAAATGAACACATCGAAATGCCTGATCATTTGACAGGTAACAGGCACTCCATCCACATCATACACTTAGGTTACTACCTTTTCCACAGACTGCTTGCTGCTGGGACTTTGCACATCTGTTGGGCTTGACCCTACCCAGGTCAGAAATGAAAGTTTTGGTTCCTGGACTTCACTTTTCTCAGACATAATTTCTAACCCTGCATTCTCATGGAAAGATGGCTGGGACACACAGTAGTATGCTTTCCCATACATCCTAACTACCTGGCACATATGTATGTATGTATGTATTTAAAATCCATAATTAACTCTTAACTGAAGACTATAATAAAAACATGAAAATCAGTTATATGGTTTTCTTTAGCTAATTACACCTGTTGACAGCTTGCCTTTTGTTTCATCTACAGTTCCTAGCAACTGCTAAAAGTCATCCCAAAACCCTATTACTATTTCCTAGCAGAATTCAGTGACAAGGCCATCTGTTTATTTATTTAGAGATAAGGTGTCATATAGTATAAGCTATATACTCAAGTGTGACTGATCTACCGATTCTCCTGCCTCCACCTCTCCAAGTACTGATATTACAGGTGTGCACAACCATGCCTAGTTTACCTACCAGGTCCATTTTTTAAGGGAGTGTGTGTGTGTGTGTGTGTGTGTGTGTGTGAGAGAGAGAGAGAGAGAGAGAGAGAGAGAGAGAGAGAGAGAGAGAGATGTTCCAGTTCCCAAGGAGTCCAGAAGACACTGCCAGAACTACTCCTGGAGCTATGACCCATATGACAGATATGTACCAGGGACCAAACTTGGGTCCTCTGCAAAAGCAACACGTTAAACCACTGAGCCCCACATCTACCTTTTTAAATATCAAAAGAAAAACCTCCTCCGCGAATATTGTCTTTAGCTGTGTAGGCAAAGTGCTAGTTCATGTACCTCTCTGTTCACCTTGTTTGGGTGAGGATCCAAGTGGCCCATAAGCAGTATCTGACAATTATACTGCTGACTTTATTCAGAGGATGAAAACTATCAAGTACCATTACTTGGAAAGTTACATTTGAAAATGTCACTGAGGTAGACATGTCCATGTGGTCAATATGATGAGTCAATCAGACCTGACTTTTTGTCAAAATACAGCAGAGAGGCAGGCATGGTGGCACACATCTTTAATCCCTGCACTTGGGAGGCAGGGACAGGAGGACCTCTGTGAGTTATAGCCCAGCCTAGTCTACAAAGCTACATATTGATATGTAATCTCCTGTGAAGAGGGAAGGAGGCGGGGACAAAGTAGCTCATGGCTGTTATCTCAGCACTCAGGAGGATCACATACTTAAAGCCAACTTTGGGCTATCTGGTGAGACTCAGTCTCAAAAATAAACAGTGGTGCACAGCTGTAATCTTAGCATTTAGGGGATCGGGAGTTTAAGAGCACCTTCATCTACCTAACAGGCTCAAGACCAGCCTGGCTACCCAAGACTGAGTTCTACATTGTGCCTCTGTCTGTACCTCTCTGTAGCTGGGTTTCTTTTGTGATACTGGCAGGGAGATTAGGAAATTAGCCAGGTAGAGAAGAATTAATTAATTATTAGGATTAATTAGGTGTCATGTATGGATGAATATCCTTAAACAACGTGATGTGAAAACAAGTCCTGTTTTGGGACCCTGTTAGGAAAAAAAGAAACTAAGAAGAACTGATTTGAGTGGGGGCTGATGATCTTGGAAATAAGATCTCTTACTAGATATTAAAGAGTCTTATTGAGGCAAAAATAGATAGTGTAACATGGATGCTGGTTTTCAAGATGTGCTGTTGGGATTTCTGTAAAATGATTTGTACATAAGGGCGACGTGTTTCCGCACATTTTAGAAATCAGAACTTATGGATTTCTTTTTTAAATTTATAAAAGTAATCTATCTAGGGGCTTGGAGAGATGGCTCAGCAGTTGAGTTCCTGCATTGAGCAGCTCAAAACTTCCTCTGATTCTAGTTCTAGAGA
This sequence comes from Rhynchomys soricoides, assembly GCA_019843965.1. Lineage (NCBI taxonomy): Eukaryota > Metazoa > Chordata > Mammalia > Rodentia > Muridae > Rhynchomys > Rhynchomys soricoides. The sequence goes on along the minus strand of JADRCH010007490.1, from coordinate 520,844 downwards.
ATCTATCACCTTTTGGTCTCATTGGGCACCTGCAGTCATGCACACATACCCACATACAGATGCACAATATGCATATAATTAAAACTAGAAATAAATTGTTTACAGAAGAATGTGTAGGAGCTGGAGAGATGGCTGAGGGGTTACTGCTTGCTACCCTTGCAAAGGACCCAGTTCATTTTCCAGTACCCATATTGGGCAGTTGCGGGGAATCTCACTCCTCTTCTGGACACCTCAGGCACTTGTACCCACAAATGGACTGTCCCACATACAGACACATAATTTTAAAAACACAATCTAGGGCCTAGAGAGATGGCTTAGAGATGGGCTGGGATCAGTTCCCAGAACTCATCATGTGGCTCACAACTACCTGTAAATCCAGTTCTAGGGGATCTGGTGGCCTCATCTGGCCTGTAGTCATTGACAGCCACTGAAGTTACAAATTGCATACTTGGTTTTACATTTTTTTTCTATTTTGAGACTATAATAAAAATTACATCATTTTCCCCTTCCCTGTCCTCGTATGTAACCTCTCCTTGCTCCCTTTCAAATTCATGGCTTCCTTTTTTATAAAGACTTATTTTATACAGTTGCTTTCTTCAGACACACCAGAAGAGGGCATTGGAGCCCATTACAGATGGTTGTGAGCCACCATGTGGTTGCTGGGAATTGAACTCAGGACCTCTGGAAGAGCAGTCGGTACTCTTAACCACTGAGCCATCTCTCCAGCCCCCCATGACCCAGCCAGTATAATGCTACTTGTATGTATGTTTCCAGGGTTGACCATTTGGTATAGGATAACTGATTGGTATGCTCTTCCCTGGGAAGACTGTTTCTCCTGCTGTCAGCATTCCTCATTTGCCTATGGTTTTTTATGGAAGGTTGAGGGTCCATGACCTTTCCCCCTTCCATGTTAGCATGTCTATTATTGTTATCCTTGTTTAGCTCCTATTTGGGCAATCATATTGCTGAGACTTTGTGGGTATTGTTTGACATTCCTAGAAGACACAGTCTCACAGCAAACTCCCTATTCCTCTGGCTTTTAGAATCTTTCAACTCCCTCTTCTGAAATGATCTCTGAGCCTTTAGTTGTGACTGAATTGCCACACTTTAAGAGAAAGAATTTTATGTTGAATGAGTTTTACCTCAGCATTTCATAAAACTAAAGCTGGGAATGGCGGTACATGCATGTAATCTCTAGCATTTGCCCAGAGGAGGTTGAAGTAGAATTAGGATTTCAGGGACATCCTCAGCTACATAGTGAGCCTGAGGACAACTTGAGCTACTTAAGATCCCCTACACACACACCTAGTATGTGGTCATTACATACATTGAAAATATAGAAAGGTATATGTGAATCTCCCTTTTCCCCACAACCTAGTTCCCCCAAAGTATTACATAAGTTTCCTTGTACATCCTTCTGTGCATATATGATACACTCATTCTTTCTCCCTCCCTCCCTCTCCCTCTCTCCTCCCCTCTCTCCCTCCCTCCAACCTGTGGGTGTGGGTGGAGTGGTATGTATGTTTCAAGCTGTAATAAGAATTGCCACCCAAACATTTCATCCCATTTGTAAGTTAAGTTTGTCTGCTTTTCCACTTTCGAAAGAGACTGCAGCCATGATGGCTCATGCCTATAATCCCATCCCAGTACTTTAAGCCTAAAACAGGAGGCTTGTCATCAGTTTGAAGCTAGCCTGGGTTACCTAATGAGATCCAGCCAGCCATGCATAGAATACAAGACTCTGTCTCCAAAAATATGTACTAAAGGGTCTGGAGGGGTAGCTTGGTGGTTAAGAGCTCTGACTGTTCTTCCAGAGGACCTGGGTTCAATTCCCAGCACCCACATGGCAGTTTGCAACTATCTATAACTATCCAGCTTCAGAATATCTGACACCATCACACCAATAAAATGAAAAAAAATTAAAATGTGCTAAAATTAATGGGGAGGGGAAACATGGTATGGTTCTGTGGGTTTTGGATTTTGCCATGAAGCCATGACTATATCTCAGCAATATTATTTTTGGAAACCAGGCACTCACTGTATTCCCTTTGCAATTGAATTAAAAGGCTTTATTTGGCTGGAATTGATGACTTACCCCAGAAATTCCAGCATTTGGGAAGCTGAAGCAAGGAGAAGCAGGAGTTCAAGGTCATCCTCAGGTACACAGCTTGTTTAAGGCTAGCCTATGCTACCATGAGACCTTGTACCCACTCCCCTTAACCCAAAAAAACACTGTTTTCACTTCATAAGTTTTACTAACCATGGTGGACAGTCATTTTTCTTTCTCTAGATTTCTGAAGAGTAGCGGGTTTTGCACCGTGGTCTAGTGTTTCCACATAGGCTTGCTTCTCCACATCCAGGGTCATACTGCTTCAGTGCCAGGACTTGCGTAGCTTTATGTTGTGTCATGGCTCTTAGTCCCAGTTGTAACTGTGTCTAACAGCTGGTCACTTTTGTGAAAAAGAAAGGCATCATTTGAACTTCTAACCTTTCAGCTGTTTGTTTTGGCTTTGCATAAATACTAAGACTAGCTAGGAAATGAGCTTTTGTTTCATTTGCTAAAAATGATTTTTTTTCATGAGCAATTTCAAGCAATTTGAACTTAACAGTCTCTACTTGTCTGAAAAGAAAATATTAATTAAAAAAACCAACCAAACAGGGACCTAATATGCTGGCTAGTCACATGAAAGTATCTAAATGAAAGCAGTCAAGGCTGAATCAACACATGAAATTATTTTCTAATTGCCAAAATTACATTTTATGCTAATTGGTATTATATCCTTAGTAAAACATTTTAATTTTTTCCAGTGTTAACCATTACAAAAATAATTTTGATGTCTTTGATCATATATGTATTTATTTGATCTTTGTCAGTTTGTTAAATAATTAGATAAAGCAACAAGATAAAGTGACTTCATGAGAGTCCCTTTTGTAACTTAGAACTTCAGTAGTCATGGGAACTGCAGTCATTCATTTACCTTTCAGAGGTAGGCTAGACAGTTGAATACAAAGGCGTATGTTCAAATCTTCCTGATCCTTAAGCCCCCAATAGGCTTATGTTCTATATTTGATATTGATTTGTTAGCACTGAAAGCAATGATTCTTTTTTTGTTTGTTTTAAGATTTATTTATTATGAATATAGTATTCCTCCTGCATGTATGCCTGCAGGCCAGTAGAGGGCATCAGATCTCATTACAGATGGTTGTGAGCCACCATGTGGGTGCCAGGAATTGAACTCAGGACCTCTGGAAGAGTAGCCAGTCCTCTTAACCACTGAGCCATCTCTCCAGCATCCCTGCCCCAGCAATGATTCTTTGGAATCTGATTTTGTGCGTTTTTAGTTAGAGAACAAGCACAAAAGATACGTGGTTTAGAAAATTACTGATCAGAGAGTTGCAGAGATGGGGAGGGAGGGAGGGAGAAAAGGAGGGAGGGAGGGAGGGAGGGAGGGAGGGAGAGAGAGAGAGAGAGAGAGAGAAAGAATGAATGAATGAATATGGGCACTCACACCCTCACCTTATACTTTGTTTGCTGTTGCTTACACCAGGATAGCCAGCTTGTGAGATTCCAGGGATTCTCCTGTCTTTGCTTGATATCTTATCATTGGGGCACTGGAATTACAAGCATGTGTTCCTGGATTTTTATAGGTTCCTAGAATTTGAACATTGGTCCTTGTGCTTACATTCAAGCGCTTTATCCTCTGAGCCATCTCCCTGGGCCCTAAAAGCTGAAATTTTAACTGTGGGAGAGGGAAACAAGAGTCACTGTGTCATCCTGGCTGTCCTGGAACTTGCTATGTTGGCAGTGTCCAGGCCAGAGGAACTGCATCCACATTAGAGCTTGTGGACCTCACCTGTTACCATGGCTACCATGCGAGTACCTTGGAGAAGCAAAGTCCTGCAGGGATTGTGTCAAGGGTGCCCTTTGTGGTTGCCAGGGCTCCTCGTGCTTGATGTCATCGTGTTCTCTTTGTACTTAGCTTGGTATGATCATTTTCTGGAAGCTTCCCACTCCTCTCTGGGCACTTTGCCTGTAGTACATGATAAAAGTGATGTTTGCCCAGGATAACATGGTTTAAAAGGATTAATGATTCAATTGAACTTTCTGAAAACAGTTCAAAGAAAGGAGTGGCTAGGAGGGATATAGAGAAGTTAGGAATAAGACTGAAAAACAGCAAGACCAGGCTGGCCTCAAATTCACAGAGATCTGCTTCCCTCTGCCTCCCTAAGAGATAGAATTAAAGATAAGGACCCCTACAGCAGGATTAATTTACATACTGACTTTGCTTATTGGCAGTGTTTTCTATGTAACTGCAGCTGTCGTCGTGGGACTGCCTGTGTAGACCAGGCTGGCCTTGAACTCAGACATCCACCCACTTCTGCCTCATAAAAAGTGCTGGGATTAAAGACCTGCACTACCACCTTCCTCCAGTTTAACATGATTTGTAAGTATATTTTTTCTAAGCATGTCTTAAAAGAACTGTTCTTAAGCATGTCAGCCTATCCAATGACTTAAGGGATGCTGGGGGTGTAAGGGTAAAATGCTGAACAAAACAGGTAGTGCTTAAAGCTAGTGATGTAGCTCAGGAATCTTCAAGGAGTTCAAGGTCATCTTCAGCTACTTAATGAGTTGGAGGCTAACCTAGGTGTCTTAGAGTTTTACTGCTGTGAACAGACACCATGACCAAGACAACTCTTATAAGGACAACATTTAATTGGGGCTGGCTTACAGGTTCAGGGTTCAGTCCAGTGTTATCAAGGCAGGAGCACGGCAGCATCCAGGCAGGCATGGTACAGGGGGAGCTGAGAGGTCTACATCTTTCTTCATCTGCAGGCCTCCAAGAGAACACTGATTTCTAGGCAGCTAGGACCAGGGTTTTGAAGCTCATGCCCACAGTGACACACCTACTCCAACAAGGCCACACCTCCTAATAGTGCCACTCCCTGGCCCCAGCATATACAAACCATTACACTAGGCTATATAACCCTTTATCTGAAAAAGAAAACGTTAAGGTACCCGGAAGGAGTCTAGGGAGATAAGTGGCTCACATGCCTGATGTATAAAAATAAAGACTTAAGTTCCAATTCCCAGCATACATGTAGAAGGCAGGTGTGGCAGTGCATATATAAAATCCTAATGCTGGAGAATGGAGACAGAGGATCCCTGGGGTTTGCTGGCTAGCTAGTATAGCTGAAAGGCTAAGTCAGCTGCAGGCTCAGTCAGCAACCTTGTCTCAAATAAGGTGAGGAACAATGGAGTAAAGATGCTAGGTACTGATTGGTCTCTCGAATACCTACACAACACACACACACACACACACACACACACACAAGACAAAGTAGGAAAATGGCTCAGTTGGTAAAGTGCTGCTTGTGTAAACATCAGGACCTGGTTTTTTTCCAGCACCCACATACAAAGCTAGGTATAGTTGGCATGCACGTGTACCATCAGCTCTAGGGAAGCAAGACAGGAGAATCTCTAGGGCTTGCTGGCCAGGCAGTCTGGTTGAATCAATAAGCTCCAGCGAGAGATCATGTTTCAAGAAACAAGCTGGAGAATGATAGAGGAAGACACCCATTGACCTTGGCCTCCACATGTGCACACAAGAACTTGTATGAATGTGGGTACCTCCTCCCCATAACACAAGCAAAGAAAAGGAGTGATTTGTGCTCTTGGGTTTGGAAGTCCTAGGGAAAGATAAGTGGAGCATTCCTTTGGGTCTCTAATGAGGTCCCCCATGACAGTAGCACATAGCAGAGCTGTCTAGATGAGAATAGCACCCCACACTCTCATACACTGACTCGAGTAACCTAAAATTCTCCTGAGAGGCCTCACCTCCCAAAGCTTCCATAACCACCTAATAGCACTACCAAGCAACCAAACCACCTAACCAGACTGCCTAGCCAGCAAGCCCGAAAGATTCTCCTGTCTTGCTTCCCTGGAGCTAAGGGTACAAGCGCATGCCAACCATACCTAGCTTTGTATGTGTGCCCCTGGGAGACAGTGGCTCCATCTATAGCCTCAGGGTTCCAGTCCCTGCCATCTACCTATGTATTCCACATGGATATCCATTCCTGAAGCTCCAAGCTCTCAGCTCCTCTCATGGACATTTCTAGCCCAGGTGATGTCTACTCAAACATGAATCCCAACCTAAATGTTCCTGGCCTGAGTTCTAGCTGTCTGCTGGCTATGGGCTCCTATGTCCACCTCTACCTACTCCTAAATTTCTCAAAAATATGTCCCCCTGTCTTTTAGATCCATCCTCTCTTTTTACATCATCCATCCATCTATTCATCCATCCATCCATCCATCCAATTACATGGATGTGCACATGTAGGCATGTATGTGCCATTTGTCTTTATCTGTGTGTCTGTGTGTCTTCCTGTCTGTCTGTCTGTCTGCCTGTCTATCCTGCCTATAATCCCAACACTTAAGAGCTGAGGAAGGAGGATTGTCATGAATTTGAGGCCAGCCTGGATGACATAGTACATTCCAAGGCATTCTGAGCTACAGTGTAAAACCCTGACTCAAAAGCAAGCAAAAGCCATCTAATCTACCCATCCATCGAAGTACATGTATGCTCATGTGTGGGCATGCATGGGCCATATGTCTATATCTATCCTATATATTTATTACATGTATGTTAATGCATGAGCACGCATGTGTACAAAGGTCAAAGCACAACTTGCAGAGTTGTTGGGTTTTTTAAAAAGCCATTTGCAGAGTTTCTTCCCTCCTACTCCGTCCTTTCGTTTTCTTTTGGGGACAGTTCTTGGCCTTCATTCTTCAACTGGATTCGAGGGTTATTTGTACTGGCCTCACTTCTCCTTCCCCAATTTCCTCTACTCCTGGGTCCCACATGTCCAATTGTAACTTCTTCTTCTTCTTCTTTTTTTTTTTTTTTCCAAGACAGGGTTTCTCTGTGTTGCCCTGGCTGCCCTGGAACTCACTCTGTAGACCAGGCTGGCCTCGAACTCAGAAATCAGCCTGCCTCCGCCTCCCGAGTGCTGGGATTAAAGGCGTGCGCCACCACCGCCCAGCGCAATCGTAACTTCTTTTTCACGTCTACCTACGCAGTTTTCTCTAAAGCGCCCTCAAGCCTCACAATTTCGCTTTCTTCTTTCTCCTCCCAACTGTTCTGGCCAACTCTGCAGTGCCTGTTGCAAAGACCAGTGGCTCTTTCTAATTGTTCCCTTACTTCTTGGCTCTATTTTTAATTCCCAATAGTTTAAGTGTTATCACTGGGTCCTCAGCTAATCTGCTTTTGCCAGTGACCCAAAATAGAAGTCATATGTTAGATGGTGGGACCAAAATTGAAAAGTCTGTGATTTTACACAGACTCTTGGCCTAGCCTCTTACTTGCTGGTAGATATTTAATAGGAATCTACCCCCAAACTGGTAGTTTGTTGGCAAAGTAAAGGCAAACCTTCCCAGATATAAGGGTGGAGAAACTCCAGACACCAAGGTCATAAAGGGGAAGGACCAAATTGAGAGTAATGGAAACTGAAACAAGGTGTGTCAGGAGAAATGGAGGTTTTTCACAACTGATTTGCTTAGGGAAAATGCTGCATGGTAAAGACAGCTCAAAGCTTGAAGCCAGGTAAGGTGGCCCCTGCCCATAATCCCAACACTTAGGAGGCTGAGGAAGGACGATTGTCATGAGTTTGAGGCCAGCCTGGATGACATAGTACGTTCCAGGTCATTCTCGGCTAGGGTGTGAAACTCTGACTCAAAAGACAGCAAAAGCCAAAATGAATTCCTTGTGACGTAGGCAAGCATAGAGATAGCTTACCAACCTGGGCCTGCAGTTGGCTTGGTGTACGCGTGCACCCTTCCTTTAAAAATGGGCCAGGCAACCTAAAATGGCCCACCTTCATCAAGCTGCAGGTACACCATATTCCAAACAATGCAATACATGTTTCTCTCCCTCTAGCTTCAAAAATACTCCTTTTCTGGTCAGTTTCCACTCAAGTATGTTCCCAGGTTTATGTGAGATTGGCAGGCATGGAGGGAAGTTATCTGAACTGTTTTGGGGGTACACTCACAATAAGGTAAATTGTCCTAGAGTGAACTTTAGGGAAAAACTTTTTTACCAGATTGTACTATGCATAATTGGGTGTGCATATGGCTAAAATCAGATGCATCATGGGAATAGACAGGTACTGTGAGCAAAAGCTTACATAATCTAATAAGCTTGTCAGTCAAACCAAAACCACCTGTGGTATACACCCTTTAGCAACCAAACACCTTCTGTTCTTCCTTCAGCCCATAAAGGAAGAACCCAGATAATAACCTGATAAAGAAACAATAACAGTAAGGTAAAATAAATAAATAAATAAATAAATAAATAAGAAAGGTTTTATGGTCCAAAAAGCCTGGGACTGAATTTGAATGTTGGCAGTTAGAATCTGGGCAGTATTATGTTTCTCCTGATCTCAGCCTCCCTGAGCTCTGCGAGTTTAAGGCCAGCCTGGTGTACATAGTGAGTTCCAGGCCACCTAAAGCTACAAATATTATACAAATATTCTCTTATACCTATTAAGCTTTTTTTTTTTCACTTAAAAATTGCAATCTTTTCCTAGGTCATAAAATAAACTCTTGTGGGGCAGTGGTGGCGCACGCCTTTAATCCCAGCACTCGGGAGGCAGAGGCAGGCGGATTTCTGAGTTCGAGGCCAGCCTGGTCTACAGAGTGAGTTCCAGGACAGCCAGGGCTACACAGAGAAATCCTGTCTCAAAAAACAAAAAAAGAAAGAAAGTATAGGCGGAAAGTAAATATTGAATGCATACTACATGTCGATGTTGATATCTTTTTTAAAGATTATTTATTTGTTTATTTATTTATTTTATATGAGTACACTGTAGCTGTCTTTAGACATACCAGAAGAGGGCATTAGATCCCATTACAGATGGTTGTGGGCAACCATGTGGTTGCTGGGAATTGAACTCAGGACCCTTGGAAAAGCAGTCAGTGCTCTTAACTGCTGAGCCATCTCTCCAGCCCCAATGTTCATTTCTTGATTGGAGTCATTGTTCTGTAGGGCGTGTAGCTCAGTAGTAGAACTCTTGCCTAGCATGGGAAAGCCCTAGGATCCATCTCTAGCACTGCAAAAGTAAAATATATTGTGGTTAGGGAGATGGTTCAGCAGGTAAAGGGGCTTGCTGCCAAGCCTGACGACCTGAGTTTGATTCCATATGCCCTCTGACCTCCATACATGCAGTGTGGTAGAGTCTCCTCCCTCCCTCTCTCCCTCCCTCCTCCTCTTCCTCTTCTTCCTCCTCCTCCTCCTCCTCCTCCTCCTCCTCCTCCTTCTTCTTCTCTCTCTCTCTCTCTCTC
>JADRCH010007490.1:504015-511407 GCA_019843965.1 Rhynchomys soricoides | reverse complement strand
CTCTCTCTCTCTCTCTCTCTCTCTCTCTCTCTCTCTCTCTGTAGTCTGTGCTCTCACAATCTCTTGTGTTCTCTCTCCCCCTCCCTCCCTCTCCCTCCTTCCCTGTCTGTGTATGTGTGTGTGTTTGCATATGTGTGTGTTTCGCAGTCTCATACTCCTTCATCTGTCTCAATGTTTTGGTTGTTTTTTTTTTGTGGGGGGGGGGAGTTCTTTTTCTTTGTGCTTTTTTTTTTTTTTCCGTTTGGTTTTTTGAGACAGGGGTTCTCTGTGTAGCCCTGGCTGTCCTGGAACTCACTCTGTAGGTCAGGCTGGCCTCAAACTCAGAAATCCACCTGCCTCTGCCTCCCGAGTGCTGGGATTAAAGGCGTGCAGCACCACTGCCCTGGCTGGGTTTTGTTTTTTTTTTTTAAACAAAAAACCAAACCCTTTTATTGATTCTTTGTGAGTCCCATTCATCTCCCTGTCTCCTCATACCTGTCCTCCACCCCTGCAACCTCCCTTCACAAAATATCACACACACACACACACACACACAAGCATAGAAAACATCTCATCGTGGAAGCTGTAGTGTGTCACAGTGTGTCCCAAGTGTATCCCTCTGTCCACACATCTTCACTAGCTAATGTTCACTGCAATGAAGTCATTGGTCTGGTTTGGGATCTCTGGCTTCTGTGACACCATCAGTATTGGATGCTCACCAGGACTCCTTCAGGTTATCCTGTTGTTGCCCAGTGTCATGGAGATCCTGCAGCTTTGGTTCAGCAGCACTGACCCTTTGAAGTGCCCCAAGAGTTCACAACTGTTGCAGAATTTGGGCTGGGCCATCTCAAATGCCTGGATCTGAGCCCGATGACTCTCTTATCTGCACCACCAGAGCAAACTGTCTACTACTGCTTTTGCTAGGCCACCCAATGCCTCCATCAGCAGGAAGCAGCAGGGTTAGTTCTGCTTTCCTTCCCTGGGCTGGAGCCAGCTCCACTGTGCTGCACAGTGAAGGCATGGGGCCCATTCTCCCAAGTGCTGCAGCCAGCAAGGGGTGCATCAGCTCTCTTCCTCTCATACCCTTGGGGCTGGCTCACCCATAACTTCGAGATCGGTCCTGCTCCACTGTTGTCCAGGGGAGGTGCAAGACCCGCTCTCCCAACAGTGAGGGGCAAGGTCAGCTTTCCATCTCCCACGATCTAGGGGCCAGCTCTTCCGTGTTCATACCCAAGGGACCACAGGACCAGCCAATCTGAGCTCCCCCTACCAGGGCCAGCTCTACTGTGTTGCCTAGGCAAGGCTCAGGGCCCGCTCTCCTGAATGCTACAACTGGCAAGGGGGCAGGGCCATCTTCTCTTGGTTCTTTGAGACAAGGTTTCTCTGTGTAAATACCCCTGGCTGACCTGGAACTCACTGTGTAGACCACGCTGGCCTCAACTGACCACGCTCAAGGCACGCTGAGCTCTGCCTGCCTCTGCCTCCTGAGGGTTGAGATTAAAGGTGTGCATAGATAGATAGATAGATAGATAGACAGACAGACAGACAGACAGAGGAAGGAGGAGGAGAGGAAGAGGAGGGAGGGAGGAAGGGAATGAGAAATGTAAGAAATTTATAAAAGAATATTGTCCTTAGAAAACACATAACAAAAACAAAAAACAAAACAAACAAAAAACCACATATTCAGTGTTTAGTAACAAAGGAGCGTTTTTACATCTTTTCTGTGATTTTTAATTTTTCACAAAGTTGAATATACTAGCCAAAACAGCATCTCTTCTCCAGGGAGTCTGAAGAAGGTAAAACCTAGGGACAGCAAACTCTGGGAACAGGAGAAATCCTGAGAAAGCCATCGGAATATTTAACTGAGAAACCACATCTGAGCTGGACTTGGTGCTTCCGGCTTCACAGTAGGGTTAATGCTATTGGTTAATGCTATTTTCCCCTCCTATGACCCAGACCAAGGCTAGATGTTTATTAGAGCTCTCGGAATTTTCTTTCTGTTTTCTTTCCCAGATGTTTTCTTTAAGCCATAGTTTGTTGCTGGGCCTGTGGTACAGTGCTTCCTTAGCATCTTTAAGGCTCTGGATCCCATGCCAAGCATCTCCCCAGATGCTTTATATGGGTTTTTCCAGGCATGGTGGTTTCTACCTATAATCCCAGTGTTTGGGAGGCTGAGGCAGGAAGATTGCTATGACTGCTAGACAGGCTTGGGCTTCATTGTGAGTTCCAGGACAGCATAGGCCAAAGTGTAAGATCCTCTTTCAAAGCACATTTTAGGTTGGTGGTGGCAGTGCACACCTTTAATCCTGGCACTTGGGAGGCACACCAAGTGGATCTCTGTGAGTTCGAGGCCAGCCTAGTCTACAGAGTGAGTTCCAGGACAGCCAGGGCTACACAGAGAGAATCAATGCAAGGTGTGGGAGAAGCGGATTTTCCCTGGGCATACCAATTGGTTATCCAGTGCCAAATGGTTAGCCCTGTAAAACATACACACAAGTAACATTATTCAGACTGAATTGGTTTAATTTAAAATTGTAAAGAAATAATTACAGATTGGCATGCAGTTGAAACATATCTGAATTTTATCTTTATCTGTTTTCCCAGATTTTCAGCAGTACCCTGCAATACTTGAAAATGATATTATTCCAACTAGGATGCTAAAACCACACACACACACACACACACACACACACACACATTTAGATGGGTATGTTGGATATCCTGTTTAGTGTTTAATGTCAACTTGACACCACCTAGAGTCACTTGAGAGTAGGGAATGTCAAATGAAGACCTGCCTCAATCTGTTTGGTCTGTGAGGAATTTAGTTGTTAACTGAAGTGGGAGGGAGCAGCCTACTTTGGGCAGCACTGTTCCTGGACAGGTGGGATCTAGGATATAAAGGAAAGGTAGCATTGGCTGTGCATGGCGGCATATGCCTTCAATACGAGCAGTCAAAGGGCAGGGACAGGCAGATGTCTATGAGTTTGAGGCCAGCCTGGTCTACATATAGTGAGTTGCAGTACAGCAGAGCTACATAGTTAAAACCTGTCTCACAAAAAGGAAAGAAAGCTAGCATTGGGGTTGAAGAAACCGCTGGGTGGTTAAGAGTACTGGCTGTACGTCCAGAGGATCCGGACTCTAATCCCAGCACATGGTGGCTCACAGCCACCTGTAACTCCAGTTCCAAGGGTCCAATAGCCTCTTCTGGCCTCCATGGATATTACACACAAGTTGTATACAGACATGCATGCAGGCAAAAACACCCATACCCATTTAAAAGGTTAAAAAGTTTCAAAGAAGATAGTGTTTTCTAAAACAAACAAATCCCAAAACAAAAAAATCAACAACCAAATGAGAGCGAGCCAGTGATCAGGTTCCTGCCTTGAGTTCCTGTTCTGACTTCCGTCCATGATGAATTGTGGCAACCTCCATACGTTGCTTTTGATTGGAGTATTTTATCATAGCAATGGAAAGCAAATTACAACAGTGGATCACATTATAACCCCAGCACTTGAGAAGCCTAAGGCAGAAATATTACCACAAGGTTGAGGCCAGCCTTAGCTAGACACTCAGTTCCAAACCAGCCTGAACTACAATGAGATTTTTAAAAAACTTACTTTGGGGGTCAGAAACACAGCTTAAAGAGTAAAACTGCTTAATGCCAAGCCTCACAGCCTGAGTTTGGGATCCAGGTATGGGGAAAGAACCAACTTCTGCAAATTGTCCTCTGCCTTCCATAAGCCGGCCATGGCACACATGTACACATACATACATGCACACACACATAAACCAACAAATAAATGGATAAATAAGTAAGTAAATACACAAAGCCCTCCCCCTTCCCAGCAACCCCAGGTCCATGGCTTGCCAGTCTGAAGTAGTGTCTGCGTGGTCAAGGTCTAGCTTTGTTCCAGTGGCTTTGTTTCTACTGCACTTTTCTGACATGCAGAAGTGAAGTTTTGGCTGATATATGTCCCAAGTTTCAAACCGTCCATTTTAACCTTTTAAGTCTCTTTGTCTTGTTTATAAAAGGAAAGAAACAAGTTTTTCACCACTCTGCATCTCCAATGGCTTTGGAAAATATATAATCTCTTCCATTAACATTCATAATGCCATCCTTGAGATGAAATTTCCATTTATTTTTACTTCGGGGTATCTTATCGTATTGGCATACAACAACATTTTCTGTGTCAAAGAGTTCCTGCCCTTCCTCATCACTTAGATCATCTTCACTGTTGAGGGGCTCTTCTTCCACCTGCCCATCTTCAGCTCCATCATTCTCTTTCTCTTCCTCCTCATGATCATCATAGTCATCTTCTTCATCTTCATGTTCCTCAGAAGATGTATCCCCCGTTCCATCAACTTACAGCACCAATGGAGCGTGGTGTTGAGCAGGCTGGGCTGCTGTTGTCCAGCTGCAGGTATCTGTGCTTGTGCTGATGTGGGTGCTGCCACTGTTGTAGGAATGACCCGAGTCTTATTTCCAGTAAATAAGACTTGCTGTGGCTGGATGATGACACATGTCTGTGGTGAAATCCCTCCAGGAAGTGGGGCTAAGAGCTGCAAGATAACAGGTGCTTGAACTGCAGCAGGCTGCATTTGTGGTATAACTTCCTTTTTGGGGGGGGGGGGGGTTCGAGACAGGGTTTCATTGTATAGCCCTGGCTGGGCTGGAACTCACTCTGTAGACCAGGCTGGCCTTGAACTCAGAAATCCGCCTGTCTCTGCCTCCCAAGTGCTGGGATTAAAGGCATGCGCCACCACTGCCGGGCCTATAACTTCTTGTTATAGAACAACTGACTGCTGAGATTGAAAGATATACTGGGCACCCTTGGCTGCTCTGACCACCGGAAGCAGCTGGACTGAATTTGTTAGTATCTGTTGAACAGGAGTCCCGCCTACAGGGAGTGCCAAGTAGCAGCTGTAGCAGCAGCATTCATAATACTTGACGCATTCATATGTTGTATCAACTTAGAATCAGGAACAATAACTTGTGGTGCTGTAGCTTGCTGTGATGCAGGAATAAGAACCTGTTGGGTCTGTGCTTGCTGAGGTACCCTTTGCTGAGGTTGCGCTTGCTGGTGGTGGAGGTAGTGGTGGTGATGCTGCTGGGGTTGATGCTGCTGCTGAACTTGCAACAAAAGCTGCTGTTCTTCTGAATGAAATCCATCTACTGCCCTAGACTGCATTAGTTTATTCTCCCACAAAGTTTGTAGTTCCATCAGGACCTGTTCATCTACTCTGTCATCCGGAAAAATGTCTCATACATCACTAATAACATCTTCAATAACAGATCTATACAGTTTAGGCACGGTGTTTGTGTTTGTGTTTGCTGAGTTCGCCATTTCCACACACAACACAAACAAGAGGGAACGAGATATAAAGAAGAAGAAGAAAAAGAAAAACAGAACCCTTGAGACCCGGAGGGTGACCTAAGTCATCCGCAAGTGTGGGGCAAAAATTTCTCAACAAAACCGATCCAGAAGGAGTAAGAGGCGAGAGACTGGGGGGGGGGGACGGGGGGGGGACACACTCCTCCTGCAGCTAAAAACCTAATCGCCTAAAGAAAAAAAAAGCCACAACCCCTTAGGGGGTTAGGGGGCGTCACCCGCTCCCCACTAGGCGCCACAGGCCGCCGAGGAGGGAAACCAACACTGGTCACTGCTCTCCGAGCCACCTTTGCCACCACCGGCTGCAGCTCCAGCCCCACACAGGCTGCGCTCCAGCCCGGCTTGTTCATTAATAGGCCAATGAAGGAATTCTCTTCTGGGGAACAGAGCAGGAGATGGTGCCACCTGTAACTACCTGCGACAACCACGTGAGTAAGAACATATTTTGAAAGAACAGGTTATGAACAGAGAGGCCTCATACAAGCGTTCAGGATGTGAAAATCCGTCCGTGTCATATACAGCCTTGCCACAGTTTGCCACTTTGTACTTTTTAGACACTAAAGGGATTTTAAGTATGGCAAGAAAATCTTTAGAGGTGGACTGTTTTAACAGTCACCTTGTAAGCCATTTACATGTGAATTTGAATTTGGCACTGCCTGGCAGGAAAAGATATAACTGTACTACAAAAGCACTTTACCTATTTAAAAGCAACCTAATGCCGGCAGTGGTGGCGCACGCCTTTAATCCCAGCACGGCAGAGGCAGGAGGATTTCTGAGTTCGAGGACAGCCTGGCCTACAGAGTTCCAGGACAGCCAGGGCTACACAGAGAAACCCTGTCTCGGGGGTGGGGGTGGGGTTGGGGGGTGGGGGAGGGGGGGAGAGACAGAGAGAGAGAGAGAGAGAGAGAGAGAGAGAGACAGAGAGACAGAGAGAGAGAGAATAAAAGCAACCTAACGTGAGTCACGCTTCTTTCTCACTTTAGTAAATTTGACTGGGAGCTTGAGAGATGGCTCAGTGGTTAAGAGCACAGTTTGCTCTTTCAGAGGAACTGGGGTCAATTCCAAGCACCCACATGGTGGCTCACAATTGTCTATAACTCCAGTTCCAGATGATCTGAAGTCCTTTTCTGGCCTCTGTGGGTATCAGGTGCCTACATGGTACTTAGACATACATGTAGGCAAAACATACATGCACATATAATAATAAAAATAAAACAATAAACATAATTAAAATTATAAATTAATAATAAATAAAATTATAAGTAAATAATAAAATCATTTTAAAATTAAAACATGAACTAATTTTGTGACATTTAGTGCATGTGGGTGTACATGTGCCACTGTACACGTGTGGAGATCAGAGAACATTTCATGGGAGTTGGTTCTCTCCTTCTACGATGTGGATGTTGACGGTGGAACTCAGGTTACCAGGCTTGGTGGGAAATTCCCTTACCAGATGAGCCATCTCCCCAGCCCTTCTTTCTCTTCTATTTTATTTTTATTCATTTTTCTTGATGTTTGTATCTCTCACTCTGTACAAAAATCTATTCAAAATGGATAAAAGACCTTAATATAAAACCCTAATCACTGAAACTATTCAAGAAAAACTTTAGGTGAACACTTTTAGATGTGGGAAAGAATTTTCAGGAAAGGTTCTAATAATGCAGTAAGTAATGCCCAATGATGCAAAACCTCCTGCATTGCAAGGGAAACATTCAACGCAGAGAGGAGACAGCCTACAGAATGGGTGAAAACCTTTGCCAGCTATTCTTTAGAGGCATAATGTCTAAAACATAGGAAGAATTCTTTTTTCACTGTCTTTACACACATTGTCTACACTGTGAATCTAAAATATAAAACATATGCAATATACTATTGCATGCATTAAGAATATATGATGGTCCGAGGCCCCCGGCACATATACAGCAGAGGACTGCGTGGCCTGGCCTCTGACAGAAGAAGCACCTAACCATTGAGAGACTTGAGGCCCCAGGGAGTGGGGAGGACTGGCGGGGTAGGGACA
>JADRCH010007490.1:274015-499015 GCA_019843965.1 Rhynchomys soricoides | reverse complement strand
CCTGTTAACATTCATGACTCCATGATAATCAGACAGCATGAGTCCAGGAGGTGAAAGTGTGACTAATGTCTCAGCCAAAATGGTCCATACTGGGACCTTCAGGACAGCCCTTAAGGCTGTGGAAAAAACTCCAAAAACATGAGTTTGAAAATATATAATTTCTCAATTATGCAAAATACAAGGATGAAATATAAATTGTATAAAGAGATCCACAGATCTAAAGGAACAGAGGCAGCTCCATTATGAGTCAGCTTGTCAGAAATGCAGATACAAATGCAGGCACGTTCTTGAGTTCAAGGTCAGCCTGGAAATTTAGGGCCAGACATGATCAGAATGGTAATTCCAGGGTGGGGTCCCACCCAGCTATCTTATTATCTGTGTTTATGTTTGCTGTCTCTTCCCTAGAGAAACGAGGCTAAGGTCAAGGCATGCTGATTCTCATAGCGAGGTCAAAAGGAAGCCTTTATTTACATATCAATAAAACAATAAAACATGGCCTTTTGGTCTTCACGAGATAAGCTAGCAAAAAGCAATAGCAGTTCTTTTTAGAATTTTTCTCTTGAGAACTGAGCTGTCTGGAGATCTCTGGAGAGTGAACGCAGCTGTTCAAGACTTTTTTTCTAACAGACTTTCTGACTTTAGTCAGAAAATCCATGGAGGGAGAACACAGCTCTTTCAGAAAATTTCATAGCTCTTTTAGAACTTTTTCTACTAGGTCAGAAATCCCAGGGATCACTTAGAGAGTGGATCCAGCTCTTCTAGAATATTCTCTAGCAGCTCTCCAGAGAAGGCTGTCTGAAGAGCGAACACAGCTCTTTTAGAATTTTTTTTTTTCTAGCTTTCTGAATTTGATCGGAAAACACGAGAATGTTTTTAGAATTTTTTTCTAATAGGATTTCTGATTTGGTCAGAAGATCCAAGAAATTTTTTATAGTAACTTTTCTGACTTTGGTCTGAAAAACCCATGGGTTATCCAGAGAGCTTTTACAATTTTTACTAGCAGAGAGAGCTGTCTCTAGCAGAAAACTAGCTGTCTCAACCAAAGAGTTTTTAGGATAGCAAGAAAAACTTGTCTACAGCAGAGCAGGACTCACACGAACACAAAACCTGTCTAGAGCAGAGCAGTACACACACAAACACACACTCTCACACACACACACACACACACACACACACACAGAGAGAGAGAGAGAGAGAGAGAGAGAGACAGAGAGAGAGAGAGACAGAGAGAGAGAGAGAGATCGCAAGCAGTCTGGAAAGCCATCTCAGTAGGCTGCCAGCTTGGACCCACTATTTGACATGAAGTTTTGCTGCTCCCAGACACCCTCCCCTTCTCTCAGAACGCAGACCTTACTGAGACTGGTTCTTGATAGTCTATAAAAGGGGACATGACTTAGAGTGTAAAACGCTTGCTATGGCAGCATGAGGACCAGAATTCAGATCCCCAGCACCTATACAAATGCAGCCATCTGTAATTCCAGCTCACATTAGGGCGAGACAGGAAATCCCTGCAGCAAGCTAGCTAGTAGCTAGACTAGCCAAATAAGAGAGCTCTGGTTTCAAGCGAGAGACCCTGCCTCAACATATGAGATGAAGAGTAATTAAGAAAGACACTAACATCACGTTCCGACCCCAAATATCCCTCCCAACACAGAGAGAGAGAGAGAGAGAGAGAGAGAGAGAGAGAGAGAGAACAGAACAGCAGAACAGCCAAGGCTCTTGCTTGACATAGAGACTTATTTCTTTAATCTGAGCACTTCAGGGGCAAAAGCAGGCAATCACCCCAAGTTCAAGTCTGGTCTACATAGGGAGTTACAAGGTACCATGAGCTAAGAGACAGGATTTAACCTTAAAAAGAAAAGAAATTAAAGAAAGTGAATAGATGAATAAAAAAATCAAGAAACTTGTGGAGCAGAAACATATATTTGGAACTGTTTATGGTGCCCAGATAATACATAACTGTCCAAACAAAGGCAGGAGTGATGCGGGTTTTTTTTTTTTTTTTTTTTTTTTTTTGCAGTGCCTTGGAGTCAGTCTCGAATCTGGCACCTGTTTGACATGTGCTATGAATGGGCTACTCCAGAGCCAAGGCAGTGAAAATTTGGTGTCCATTTGACTGTATATGACAACATTTTTTTTTAGTAGTATCATATAAGAATTAGTAACAGTCACTTTCTTGATCTCATAGTGAATTGGAAAACAACATTTTGAATGAATACACCTTTTTGGGGGGGGGGGGTCTCGAGACAGGGTTTCTCTGTGTAGCCCTGGCTGTCCTGGAACTCACTCTGTAGACCAGGCTGGCCTCGAACTCAGAAATCCGCCTGCCTCTGCCTCCCGAGTGCTGGGATTAAAGGTGTGCGCCACTACTGTCTGGCAGAATACACTTAACACTTCAACCTTATAATGTCTGATCTCAGTAAAGTACTTTGTATATCAACTCATTCACTTTTCAAAAAACCCATGACTTCTTTCAGCTTGCACTGTGTGGGTTGTTTCCCACCATACAATGAGGCAAGAAGGTTGCAAATTCCAGGACAACTGGGACTATAAAGTGAGACTCTGACTCAAAACAAACAAAACTCCATAATCCATTGTTAAAATATAAGTAGATCAGGGCGGTGCTGGAACATGCCTTTAATCCCATCACCCAGCAGGCAGATCTCTGTGAGTTCTAGGCCAGCCTGGTCTATGGAAGGAATTCCAGGATAGCCCGGGCTACACAGAAAGACCCTGTCTCAGAAAACAACCAAATAGAACAAAAACCCCAAATCTACCATCATATCTCTCAATATTAGTATATAACAGAGTGACCACTGACTACAGCCAAGCATGGTGATGGGTGCTGGACAGATACAAACGGAGATACCAGCAGTAGCAAGCAATGGCTGGCTGCTTTTGAAAATAAATAGAGGCCGGGCAGAGGTGGCGCACGCCTTTAATCCCAGCACTCGGGAGGCAGAGACAGGCGGACTTCTGAGTTCGAGGCCAGCCTGGTCTACAGAGTGAGTTCCAGGACAGCCAGGGCTACGCAGAGAAACCATGTCTCGAAAAAACAAAAAAACAAAAAAACAAAAAAAAAAAAAAAAAGTAAATACAGGGTGATTTTGTTTTCTGATTCCACATTGGATAGTCAGCTGCCTGTAATCCCAGTACTTAGGAGATGGAGACAAGAGGAACAGGGGTTCCAGGCCATACTCAGAAACATAGTAAGTTTGTAGCCAGCCTGGGCTATAGGCAGACCTGTTTCAAAAACAGACTATCTAATAAATAAACAAAATATAAAACATATTCCATGCAAGAGAAAAAACAGCCACAGTTCCCATATATTGTGTACTTTATAGTGTGTCCCATATGTATGCTCGCTCAAATGCATGTGTGTAATCCTTTAATTCCTCATAAAGATTTTCATCAAGTACTGTTAATATGCTCACGTTACCTATTTGTTTATTCATTCTATTTTTGTTGTATAAGATTGAACCTAGAGCCTCTGAGAGCCCAAATGTACTACTGCTATGCTGTATTCCTGGCTTGTATTTTTTCAAACATTAGTTAGTCCGTTCATTCGTTCCTTAGTTGTTTTTCAGCCAGGGTCTCACTTTGTAACTCAGGCTTGTCTGGAATTCACAGCTGCAATTCTCCTACCTCTACATCTGTAGTGCTGGGGTTACAAGTATGTGTTGCCACACCTGACTAAAATCAACATGTAAGAAATGACATCTTATTTCGTAATATATGAATCTCTATCAGCATTTCTTTTCTCTCTCTGTGTGTGTGTCTATGTGTGTGTTGCAGTCATGTGCAAGTGTGCTAACCTATGCAGGTACTTGAGGAGGCCACAGGTTGATGGCACGATGTCTGTCTCAATCCCTTCTCCACCTTATCAGATTTTATTTTGAAGCAAGATCTTAATTGTCTGGGTAGGTCGAATATGCATGAGATCCTCTTTTCTTGGTAACTGAGCATATAATCCTTTTCCACCATACCAGGCTTAAAAATGCTCATTGTATGTAAAGGTAAAAAGCAGTTTGGGGTCTAATTCTCATCAGGTTACCAAGCAGTTTCTTTTTTCTTTTGGATTTGTAACCGGATATGGCTGTTCTAGGGCTGTGGATCTCAATTCTTACGACTAGGGCCTAAATCACGAGGAATCACGTCATGAGTGGAACCCTAAGAGCTGTTTAGACTCATGAGGAGGGAGAAAACTGCGGAATCAGGTAGGTGTGATTATTTGGAAGTCCTCTGGGGGACTACAGAGGGCTTGGGGGCTGTGGTACGGCCGGTACCATTTTCTGCTGGAAGAAAATTCCCATGGCCATCTAGCTAGAACAGAAGCCGGGAACTGCCTGTGGAGGCGCGCGGGAGAACGCCCGGCAGAGCCTCTGGGGGCGGAGCCTGCCCGGGCCGAGGGGCGGTCCTAGGGGCGGAGCCTGGTCGGCGGCGTCTCTCAGCCGTTGCCGAGGCGGCGAAGAAGAGCGTTGAGCTTACCTCACTGCTTTCTGGAGAGGTAGCGCCTCCTCCGCAGGCTTCCTCCTCAGACTGCTTTTCCCGCGAGCGACCGGTTCCATAATGGCGACCCGCAGTCCCAGCGTCGTGGTGAGCCATGGGAACTCCAGCAGAGCCCTACAGCCAGACCCACGCGGCCGGTGGCACAGTGACGCCGGCCGGGGCCCTGAGGCTTCTGAGGCCGGCTCTGGGCGCTGGGGCGGAGGGGACTCTGGGGGGCGGGGGCGGTCACAGATTCCTAGAGTCGGGCTGGTTGCCCCACGAAGGCGGCGGGCAGGACGGAATGGCCGGGTTCGGGGTTGGGGGTGCCTCTCCAGTGAGCCCCGAGAGAGATAGCTGGCTGCGTGTGAGCCGGGAAGGTGGAAATGGCGTTGGACTTGACATGTGCGGCCAGCCGGTGCGCGCGCGCGCGGCGGGCAGCGACAGGCTGCGGGCGGCTTCAGGAATGATCGGGCGTGGGGAGGGCGGGGGAGCTCTCTCGGGAGAGGCCCAGCTCTACAAGTTTGGGGCTTGGCCTCCAGGGAGCACCCCTAGAAGGAGCTTCGGTACCCACGACGACAGCACGGGAGGGCATGTTCAGGTCTGGGCTTTGCCTCTAATTCTGCAGGTGCCATAATTCATATTTGTGGGAATGCGCAATAGCTCCGTTGAATCAGCGTTGTGGCCAGGGCCGTGAAAATCACGCCTATTTTCCACCTGAAGAGTGGATAGGCGGCTCATTTTTTCCCATGGCCCAGAATAATGAGCTTTGGCTTCAGATACACTTGACTGGGGGCCATGCCCTTAGATGCTGTGGGGAATTTTTTAAAAAGTATGGATTTGGTTGGTATGTTAAATTGACTTTTTTTCACACTCATCTTCAGATATCTTGCCTCTTCCCCCATTGGCTCTATTTTTTGTAACCTGCCAAACTGCTGGGCCCCCCCCATCTACCCCCACCCCACAACCTTGCTGATCAAGCTTGCTAAAACATCCCAAAGCTTCTGCTTCTGATTACCTACATTTGCCTGCTTCGTTCTTATTATTGCCTCTGGTACTACTTAAACGTCATTATGCTTTACATACTACAGATTTAGCAGTTATCTGGTTACTTGTTGATTGACTTTCCCACTCACACTTTTGTTGTTTTCAGGCAGGGTCTTACTATGTAGCTCTGGCTGGTCTGTAATTGGTGATGTAGACTACCAAGCTGGCCTTGAACTTGTGACAGTCATCCTGACTCTTCCCTCCCAAAAGCTGATGGTTTGTTTGTTTGTTTGTTTTTTTTAATCCATTTTAGGGAATGAACCCTTGTTCTACTAGGTAAGCAAGCTCTCTACTCTACTGGGCCAAAAGCCAGGCCTCTGAACAAGCCTTAAAAAGGCAGGACTCAAAGCTTTAGCATATAGCACAATGTCTGGTTTAGGGGAAGTTTTCACTAATATTTTGTTGGGTGAATTAATAACCATTTGAGCCCTAAAGAACTCTTGTCTCGTATTATATTAGACATTGTGGCTTAAGGCAAAACCTCTGTGTGGCCTTCCATATCTTCACCTAGGCTCAAGATTACTTTGTAGACAATTTCTTCTTGTGTAGCCTTTGCCCTAAGTAGACCAGGCCTTGCTTCTACCTCAGTGTGGGAATTACAAGCAAGCACATGCGGCCATCTGGTTTTAAATTTTTCTTACATCTGAGATGCTGGCTGCTGGTGGTGTTGAAAGGACCTGTAAGATAATAAACAACACTTACATAGTCCCTGAGTGGGAATAGTAATAGCCACTGTTGGGTTTACATATATCTATCCTAATTAGTTTTCAAAACAACCCTGTTCACATTATCAGACACAAGTTATTAAGAGGGGAGAGAGCCCCCCAGAATGTACTAAACCCTGGTTTAGATCACCAGCACCGGAAGCAAGGATAAAAGTGGAGCTCTGCCTCAAATCTTGGTCTGTGTCTGGGGTCTATGCAAGTAAATAGTATGGTAGGATACAGGAGATACTGGAGTAGGTGTTACTTTTATTCGGATATGACTGCTTTTAAGCTTTGAAATATGGTAATTGTTCAGTGTAGAGTTAATTAGTTCTTAGTGCTAGAAGTGGCCATTCTTAGTTTTGCTTGAACATCAAGAAATTCACTGTATTTTTAGTTTGCAAATTCCCGTGGTTTTTTTTTCTGCTTCCTTCCCCTAAATTGTCTGCATGCTAGGAATAACAAACACTTAAAAAGTGCTTACCGCATGCGGGTTGCTCTTCTAACCCCATTAGCTGATTTGACTTTTTTTTTATTTCTCATTTTTTCCTGTATATGGCTGTTTGGCCTGTATGTATGTATGCACGTATGTATGTATGTGTACCAAGTGCTTGCTTTGTTCCTGTGGAGTCCAGAAGAGCTGCCATAGGGGTGCTGGGAATCGAACCCAGGTCCTCTGGTAGAACAATAAGTACTCTGAGCCATCCTCCAACTCCTACCTGACTTCATCTTTTAAAAACTACACAGAGTAGCCACGTCATTCAGTGCTACTACATTTGAACCTGTTGATCTGGCCCCAGGTTCTACCCTTAACCAGTAAACTTATGTTAGGAGCTGCAGTGGATGTTTATGAAATACTTGCACTGTCTTCATTGACAAATGTTTTGTGGACTTTATGTAATGTCAATACCCTAACGTTACATAAGTACCCCTTGTGTAGATGAACATTAACATGACTGGGTGATGCAAGGTAGAGGAAGTAAATAGAGGCTACGTTACTTTTTTGAAATTGGCCCCTAGATGTACCTGAAAGATAAAAGACATGCTGATTGTAACTGTCAGTCTAGAAAAGGTCTCTGGCTTCTTACAAACTCATGTGAAACATCAGATGTGCTTTATATGGGATATACTTGAATTTTTCAAAATGGCCCAGATAAAAGTATAATATACTAACTGAACTTAAACCTTGTTAAATGACTTTTTTATTTATAATGTCTTGAGACAAAGATGCACTCTGTAAATTAATGTGGCTTGTTGGCCTTAAATTAACATGATCTTTCTGCCTTAGTCTTCCATGTGCTAGAATTACAATCATGAGCCACCACCCTTGGCTTAAATGATTTTTCTGAGATACTTTCTCTGTAGTTCTAGGCTGGTCTCCCAACTCACTTTTTCTTCTGAGTGTGGAAATGAGAGATAGACAGACATATTCTCCCATGCTTGGTATGCTAATGAGAGTGAGTCTGTTTTGGTGATCTAACTTGAGGTCTTATTTGTGCTCATAAGCATGTTTTACCATTGAGCTATACCTTTATCCATCTGCTAATTTTTTTAAGTTTTTAAAGATTTATTTCTATATTACATATATGAGTGTTTTGCCTGCATTGTGTGTGTGTGTTGTGTGTGTGTGTGTGTGTGTGTGTGTGTGTGTGTGTGTGTGATATGCCTGTGGAGGTCAGAAGAGAGAATTTCATCTCCTGGAACTGGAGTTAGACTTTTGTGAGCTTCCACATGTCTGTTGGGTACTAAATCTAGATCTTCTGCAAGAGCAAGTACTTTTTAAAATTTAATTTATTTCTAATTCACTTTATGTCCTAATCACAGCCCCCTCCCTCCTTTCTTCCCAGTCCTAGCCTCCCATCCTTACAGATCCCTCCCCCATTGATCCCTCAGAGAAGGGGAGCTCCCCCCTTGCTACCGTGGGGCATCTAGTCTCAGCAGGTCTCCCACAGAGGCCTAACCAGGCAGTCTAAGTACTCCTAACCATTGAGCAATCTTTCTAGCCCATGTTTTTTTCTCTCAGAATTGGTTAAATATTGTAGTTTTTGCCTAACACTATTTTATTAATGTCGGTGGCATCTAAAATAACATCCATTTATAAGTAAGACCAGAATGAACTATTTTGATCACCAAAAATGAGAATAGTTCCTCTTAGAGATTTCTGTATGTAAATTTTGTACTCTTGGTACCTGTGTTGTATATCTATCTTAATTATTTGGATAAAAATAATCTGGATTATTGTAGCAGGTGGAAAAAAGACTTAATTATATCAGAAAAAAGATGCCTTACAGTTTTATTGTTGTTTTAGGTGGGGTTCTTTTTATGAGGAATTAGTTTACTTTAGTTTGGGATAGATTTTCTTTATATAGGCCAGGCTGGTCTCAGACTGGGAATCCTTCTTAGTCTCTTAAGTGTTGGAATTATAAGCATGTACTGCCATGCCCAGCCTTGTAGTTTTTTTATTTTTTTCACTTTGTACATTTTTAAATGAAAAAAAAAAAAACCTCAGCTAATCTGTTTTATTATTATTACAATGAATGACTATCATGAATTAACTTTTCACATTTTTTTTGTGCAGTTGGTAGTTCAGAAACCTTTACAGTTTTTTTTTTTAATTTCATTAATTTTTAAAAAAAGTTTTTCACTTTTTTTTTTTGAGACAGGGTCTCTATATAGCCCTAGCTGTCTTGGAACTTCCTATGACTAGGCTGCTGACCCTGAACTCAGAGATCTGCCTGCCTTTGCCTCAAAAGTGCTAGGATTAAAGAGGTATGCCATGTGTCACAACACTTGACAAATTAAATAGAATTATATCACTTTCCCCTTCCCTTTTCTCCCTCCAGCGCTTTCCATTTGCCACCCTAGAATCCCTTTTTCTTTGATTATTATTGGTTTTTTTTTTTTTTTTTTGGTTTTTTGAGACAGGGTTTCTCTGTGTAGCCCTGGCTGTCCTGGAACTCACTCTGTAGACCAGGCTGACCTCAAACTCAGAAATCCACCTGCCTCTGCCTCCCGAGTGCTGGGATTAAAGGCGTGCACCACCACTGCCCTGCTGATTATTATTGTTACATACATATATTATGTACGTATATTCAAATTTATATTTGTATGTAAATGGTTTCAAGGTTGATCACTCTGCAATAGATAGCCAAAAAGGGAGCTCTTCCTGGGAGTGGCTAATTCTTCTCACAGTTGTCATTGGTTGCCTGAAGTTCTTTGTCTAGGGGTGGGACCAAGAGAAATTTCTCAAATTTGGAATCCTCCTGCCTTAGTCTCCTGAATGCTGGGATTATGGGTATGTACCAGCATACATAGCTCTTGTAGGTTTTGTGTTTTTGGTTTTTTTTTTTTTTTTTGGTTTTTTTGTTGTTGTTGTTGTTGTTTTTTGAGATAGCATGTCATTATGTAGAGCTGGCTGTTCAGGAATTCTCTTTTGCTACTGTGTGTAGAGGTCAGAGGACAACTTGCCATAGTTGATTCATTAGTTCTAGGATCCACAGGATCTACAAACACAGATTAAGTTTAGCAGCAAGTTCTTTTACCCACCATACCATCTCAGCAGCCTTAGATGGGATCTGGCTGTGTTGCCCAGGCTAGCCCTGCCTTAATTTTCCTGGTAGTTAGGACTACAGGCACATCACCCTATACCCAGTGAAATGTGTTTTATTCTTCCATAATTAACTAGATAAACAATGGTCCGTGTCCTTTTCCTCCCCTATAGTAAAGGGTACTGAAACTGTGTTTGTTCGGTCTTCCTGTAATTTTATGCTATGTGGATTCACTAACATTGATCACATAAAGTGTTAATTACTATCAATAATAGTAATATTGAGACTCAGTTATTATTTTCCTGTTGAGGACTGCCAAAAAAACTAACATTTAAATAATCTGTTATTAATAGAAATTCGACACTTCAAATTGCTTTGAAACTACCTTCAGGTTTTTGTTGCTGTTCAGTGTCAACATATCTATTATTTTGCTGTGCACATTACTAAAGAGAAAGATTGTTTTTTTTAAATTCATGTCCTTACAGGACCTACTTTCCTAGAGTGGTTATAATTTATTTCTGGGCTGAATAGTCCACTGCTTTACTTTTATTTTTCTTATAACTTTAATTCTTAGAAAGGAAACAAACACTCTCTATAAAATATTAAAAAATATTAAAAAATATTCTGATAAAAAATTAGAAGATGCCGGGCAGTGGTGGCACACGCCTTTAATCCCAGCACTCGGGAAGCAGAGGCAGGTGGATTTCTGAGTTCAAGGTCAGCCTGGTCTACAGAGTGAGTTCCAGGACAGCCAGGGCTACACAGAGAAACCCTGTTTCGAAAAACCAAAAAAAAAAAAAGAAGAAGAAGAAGAAGATGAACATAGTACTTTTTAAATTTGTTTTCACATTTAGGAGTATCTATCTATTAATAAACTATAATTTTTGTTTAATCATATCCAGACATAATATAAATTATCTCAAGGATAATGTATCATCTGCTTTACTGCTTTTGGAGAATTTTTTTTTTTAATTTTGTTTGCTTTGGAGAATTTTAATATATTTGAATTAAGCTAGTGTCTCACTATGTAGTCAAGGCTGGCCTTGGACTTGGTAGTTTTCTGTCTCAGACTTCTGAATGCTGAGATTATAGATATGTGCCACCATGCCCAGCACAAATCCCTATTATAAAATGTGCACATTCGTAATAATAGCAGTCACATGAAAATTCTTATTGTTGCCGGGCAGTGGTGGCGCATGCCTTTAATCCCAGCACTTGGGAGGCAGAGGCAGGTGGATTTCTGAGTTCGAGGCCAGCCTGGTCTACAGAGTTCCAGGACAGCCAGGGCTACACAGAGAAACCCTGTCTTGAAAATCCAAAAAAAAAAAAAAAAAAGAAAGAAAAAGAAAATTCTTGTTGTTTACACATAAAATTTCTTGTTACACAAGTACATTATCAGAAATAATATAAAAAAGGGAAATGAACCTAACTAAGCTAATGCGATGTTTGGAACATCAGTTCATCATCTGCAATTTGGATTTGTTTCAGTCTCTTTATAGTAAAATATAGCATTGTTCATGAGCCCAAACAAGACTCCATTAAATGGACGTGAGCCCTAGAATGACTCACTTGGGATGCAGAGGGAGGAGAAGTTGGCGTCAGTCATTCTCAGCTACATAAGTGAGTTCAAAGCCAGCCTGAGCTCATGGGACTGTCTCAGAAAAGAAAACTATTGTGAATTAAGACTAATAAGCCAGTTGTAGTGGAACATACTTCTAATCCCAGCAAGGACAGGAAGAGTTCCAAGCCAGTCTGGGCTCCATAGTCATGAGACAGGAAAGGGTGTGTGTGTGAGAATAATAGATAGTAGAAAATTGCTTTTGATTTTATGAATAGTAATCAGTATGTCCAAAGTTCTAGAATGGACAGAAATTGCTAGGTGTGACCTTCACATATGTGCACCTGTGTTCACACATGCATACCTACATAATACACACACACACACACACGTATCTCAAGTGAAGAGTTGTAAGACTTTATTTTTACCTTTTGTGGAAGAATTGTATCAGTGTGGGTTTAATAAACTGAACATGATGGTTCATACCTGTAAATTCCATCATATGGGAAGCTGAGGCAGGAAGATTGCCCCAGGTTTGAGGATAGCTTGGACTATGTTATGAGATTAAGGTTAGGGTGGACTACAGAGCCAAGACCATCTGAAATGAGGAACAAAATTTTTACTGTTAAAATAACAAAATATAAATATTTCAGAAGAACAAAACAAATTCTTAGGCATGAATCTGTTTTAATTAGAAATCAAGACTTTTGCATTGGTGAATAGTTTGGTGTGTTGACAGAAATGGAATTCCTATTTTGGAGTAATTCCTGATGATCTGTTTGTGTTCTTAGACTACATGACTGACTGAGAGTTGGGTGCACATCTGTAATCCCAGCACTCAAGAAGCAGAGGGAGGAAGGTCATAGCAAGGTTGAGGCCATCCTAGTCTGTATATCTAGTTCCAGCACAGCTAGAGTTACATAGTAAGACCCTGCCTCAAACACACATAAAAAGACTGGGATGTACTTGGCAGAGTTCACATTGGATTTGTCTTTAATTGAAACAGTCTTTGAAGTTCTTAGGTAGGTTACCTGTAGAACCTGTAGCCAGGCACTGAGCCATAGTAAGTGCAGTAGTGTGATGAAACCTGGGTGTGATATGCTTATGCCAGAGACAGTGGGTGGGTGGAGGGAGTGAGTATGCCTCAGGAAAGTCAGTGTGGTATTCTAATCCTGATTCTAAGATACTTTGAAATGATCCAACTTTATTTTTGTCAGATTATAGTACATACATTCTCATGAGCCTGGCATGAATGTTTATTGTTATCTTACAAAATTGAGCAGTCTGTCTTCTTTTTCTAAAACATGAACTAAAATTTGCTTTATAAAACTTACAAAAATGGTTTTTTTTTTGTAAAATGGTCTTTGAATGTTTCTTTCTATGATACAAATATCTAATTTCTATTTTTGTTAGTAAATGTGTTTTAATATAAATATTAAGTGAATGTTATGTAGGATTTTAGCCCTCTTTTTTTTTAGAAATTGCCATAATAATTCACAAAATTTTTCTGATTATGAAAAAATACATGTGTATTTAAGAATAAATCTGTATTTACTTCTGCATGCTGCAGGGTCTTGTGAACAGACCTAAAAATAAAATTCTACCAAATGCTGAACTCAAAATAGACCTTTTGGGACTAAGCAGAGACACAGACTATACAACCCTTAATTTTGTTTCTCTTGGAGAAACCTCAAAATATATTTGAATTCTGAGCTGGGTGTTCATAGTCCCAGTACTTGGAAAGTAGAAAGGTTGTGGGTTTGAAACCAGCATGAGCTATACAAGGCTATTCCATCTCCAAAAACAACAGCAAGTGAATTCTGCAAAGAACAATGGCAAGTGAATTCTGCAAAGAATGTTACTTTATGTATTTTTAATTGTTTTCAAAGTCAAACCACTTGTCACCAAAGTACCTAACACATTTACTGAAAGAAAGAACTCTGTATGACTAACAAATAGGATGAGATTTAGTTATGATTTGACCAATATTCCTTGAAAACTGCCAGAGCTTATACTACCAGGTCTTGGTTTAGAGGATTTTTTGGGTTGGGGATAGGAGCTCACTGTGTAGGCTCCCTTGACCTCTGACTCATGATTACTCCTGCCTTTGTACCCGAGTGCTGGCATTAGAGAGGTGTGGCACCTTGTGCAGCTTGATACTCTAGTTCCTCCGACACTGTTCCAGGTACTGCCGCTTCTTAGGCGGGGCTTAAAAGTCGTGAAGATCATGTAAGATTGAGTAGTATAATTCTTCCTGGCTTTTTTCTCTCAATACATTTTGATTAGTAGATTAACTTATGATCTTTAAAGTTTTCAAGTAGTTTTTTGTTCTGCTTTTAGTGTAAGGAACGCTGGAGATTAGCTTGGTTGATGGAATGCTTGCCCGGTATACATGAAACCCTGGGTTTGACACTAACACCATATAAACTGGGTGTGATAGATAGCTCATGCTCATAATCCAAGTGCTCAAGAGGGAGAAGCAGAAGGTTCAGAAGTTGAAGGTCAACTGCAGTTTGAGGCCACTTTGGAATCCATGAGGCCTCTCCCTATCTCACTGTAATGCTCACTTGTCAAAGATAATGGCTTTTATGATTTAGAGGTTGGGGATAGTTCTAAAGACAGGGTCCTTGCAGCCCCTAGCTGGCCTGGGATTCACTTCAGTGACCCCTGCTGGCCTCAGATTCAGGAACTTCTAACTCAGCTTCTCAAGTACTGGATTAACAGTGATGTCCAGCAGATTTAGCTTGCTTTAATGACTCTGCTGTACTTTTTTTCTGTGTGTACAGACACTATCATAATATATTTTGCCACCAAAGTATCGTATCCTTAATGCTATTAAATGTTTTGTATGCTGGGCTCTGGGTATACTAATATAACCTATATACAATGCAAAACAATTTTGGAGTATCTTCTGTGAAATTATCTTATTAGTAGATTGTAACAACCATCTCAGACTTCTAAGTTTGCGTTTTTAAAGGATCAGTTTTTTTTGGTGACCTACACACACACACACACACACAGAGAGAGAGAGAGAGAGAGAGAGAGAGAGAGAGAGAGAGAGAGAGAGAGAGATTTTCTTAGAATTTAGATGGTTAACACCAGTTTTCATTTTTATTCTGTGTGATATTTTATTTAACTTAAGACATTTTAGGGGATTGGGGAGATGGCTCAGACTGTAAAGTGCCTGCCATGTCATCTTCTGGCCATGAGTTTGGAACCCCAGGATGGAGAAGGCAGAGAGAGGGAGATCCCTGGGCTTCCTGGCCAGCTAGACTAGTGAAATTGGTTAACTAGGTTCAATGAGAGACCCAGGCTCAAAACATAAGAAATTTTTTAGACCCAATTTCAATCTCTGAGCTCCATACATGTGCACATGGACCTGCTATAAATATATATATATATACACACAAACACATGCACACACAAAAATGGTTCAAAAGTTCTTAAAATGTATAGAGTAGAAAGTGCTTATACTAGTCTTTCATGTCTAAAATATTTTTGCCACGTTTGTCATACCTCTTTAATTTTTTCTCTTTTTCTCTTTGTGACCCAAAGGAAATTCTGTGTCATGTTTTACTTCCCATTCTTGACCCCTTTGAGCAATAAGACACATGGTTTTCTTAGAGACGTATAATTTTTTGCAAAAATGGTAAAATGTAACTGCTCTTCATACCCTCTCATAGCTAAATACCTTTGGTAAACTAAGACTTATCAAAATTTAATTACATGTGGATATCTTATAATGCTCTGTTTTGAAACAGCTATCTTTCTTTTGCAGATTAGCGATGATGAACCAGGTTATGACCTAGATTTATTTTGTATACCTAATCATTATGCCGAGGATTTGGAAAAGGTGTTTATTCCTCATGGACTGATTATGGACAGGTAAGACCTCGATTGAAGTTATTTTTAGAGGTGTGTGTGCGTGTGGGTGCGTGTGTAAGAGAGAGAGGTATATGTGATATATATGTGAAGTGTATACATGTACGTGGAATCCAGAGGACATTAGGTGCCCCCCCTACTCTGTTGCTCTCTTATTTATTCCCTTGAGTCAGTGTCTCTCACTGAACCTGTGGTATACATACTGATTTGGCCAGGCTGCCTGGCTAGCAAGACCCAGGGATCTGCTTGTCTCTGCTCCCCAGAGCTGAGGTTACAAGTAGGTGCAACCCCACCTGGTTTTATATGGGTTCTGGGGGATCTGAACTTAGAACGTCATGCTTGCACAAGGGTTCTTACCTGCCAAGCCATCTCTTCAGGCAAGAAAGGTTTTTTTCTTGTATTAATTCTAACTTAGGAACTGTTGATAGATGTTATTTGAATATAAGCTAAGCCAACTTATTAATGAATAAATGTTCTCTATTTTTAATTTGTATGTGTGAGTGCCTCATGTATGTATGTAAAGCATATGCATTACAGGATGCCAGAAGTGTGGTGGATTCCCTGGATCTGGAGGTAAAGACCATTGTAAACCACTGTATGGGTGCTGGGAACTGAACTTAGGTCCTCTGCAAAAACAGCAAGCTCTCTTAACTGATGAACTATCTTTCCAGATCTAATGTTTATTTTTAAAGTCCATTTCTGTCCCCCCTACACACACACACACACATACAGAGAGAGAGAGAGAGAGAGAGAGAGAGAGAGAGAGAGAACACACAGGAAGCCTTACTAATTAATTACCCAGTTTTAGACATAAATAGTGGGAATCCATAGTATTTTGAAGAGAGGTTGGAAGAACTGCCTCTAGTCTATCCATTGAGGCTATATGGGATTATTATTCTGTTTTATCAGCTTATTATACATATTTTCTACCTAGACATTACCAATTTACATACACTTAAGTAAAGTATACACACAGGCACACACAAGCACGTACGCAAGTTACATATATAGTGCTAAAATTTATGGACTTTTTAACATTACTACATCTAGAGCTATCATGTATTTTATCTTTTAAAAGTTACTTTACAATCAAGGTGTGTGTGTGTGAAGTATTTGCTCTTTGAGGGTCTCACTGTTTAGCTCAGTCTGGCTTGGAAATTCTGTATAGCCCAGACTGGTTTTAACTCAGCAGTCCTGGACGGCCTTTCTCATATGTGGGGATTACAGGTATGTGCTACTGTGCCCAGCCCTACACGTTACTTTGTTTTTGAAATAGGGTCTCAAATAGATCAGATTGGCTTCTAAGTCAATGTGTAGCTAAGGATGGTTTGGACTTGATCCTACTGCCTCAACATGCCCAGTTTGCACAGTTGTGAGTAGAACTCAGGACCTGCTATGTATACTAGGTATGTACTCTACCAGATGAGCTGCATCCCAAGCTCTCCTACGTTTATTTTAATGATTATAGGCTGTTCTATTCACAGATGTGCCATAACTGATTTACCCTCTGTGCTGTTGATGGACACTTAAGATCTCCATTATTTTGCACTTAGTAGAGTATATTAGTGGGAATATCTTAAATACATATTTTGACATTTGCTTAGCTTTAGGCAAGTAAAAATTACTGGTCAGGGAGATAGATGCTTCCATACTGTCAGATCATCCTCCAAACAGTTACATCATTTTATGCTTCCAGTGGTATGTGAGAATTCATTTTTCTTTAGGCTCTTCTAATATTTTATATTAGAGAAATACAATTTTATCAAAATTTGCCAATCTAGTAAGCTTTGAAAATTATATCTTCTTTCTATTTGTATCTTTAAATTTTATGATAAATGTTATAGTATACCTGTCTTGCTTCTCTTTTCTCTCCTCTCACCCCTCCCCTCCCCTCCAACGCATGGCATATACATCATGCTTAGCATGGTTCTCATTTTTAAAGGTATTGGTTTTAATTTTGGTTGAGCTGGTGTATTGATGTATATCTATAATCTCAGCACTGGGAAGTAGACACAAGGATTATGATTTACAGTCCAGCCTGGGCTATTTAGAGGGATTCTCGTTAACCTTCCCCCATGCTCCAAAAACCTTACCTTTGATATATGAAAAGTATTGCAAAAAATTGCTTTATGAAGTAAAAAATTCCCTCCATGGAGACAAAGAATGTGTCCTGTAGAAGTTTAATGTGTAAGAGATATTTGTTATAAAACATAAATATTCAGAATCTTCTTTTTAATTCCTGATTTTATTTCTGCAGGACTGAAAGACTTGCTCGAGATGTCATGAAGGAGATGGGAGGCCATCACATTGTGGCCCTCTGTGTGCTCAAGGGGGGATATAAATTCTTTGCTGACCTGCTGGATTACATTAAAGCACTGAATAGAAATAGTGATAGATCCATTCCTATGACTGTAGATTTTATCAGACTGAAGAGCTACTGTGTAAGTATAATTAACTGATAATTTAAAACAATAGGGCCATTCCAGTTTTATCTGTATTTTCTTTGAAGTTCTGCAAACTATACTACATAATCATCTTACGTGGTGATGGTGAATTACTATTACTACATATTTATTTTTCTGTGCTGGGGTGGAACCCAGGGCCTGATTAAGTACTATAAAACTGAGCTGCATCCCAGTCGTTTTTTAAAATTTTAATTTGATACCCTTTCTCACTAACTTGCTCAGACTATCCTTAAACTCATTACATAGGCTGATCTAGAAATTTCAACCATCTTGCCTCAGCTTCTCAAGTAGCTGGGATTACAGGCAACCCACTTCTGGCCGTGACCATTGTTGCTGTTGCTATTATTATTATCATCATCATTAATTCATTGATACTTTACGTCACAATACAGAATACTAACCACTGTAGTTCATGACCAACATAAAAGTTGTACAGTTTTTCTGTTGTCTTATTTTGATCTGGATTTTTATTTGATTCATGATTCTGCTCAGGCTAATCTCAAACTGCATTGCTCAATTAAATAGTCCTGTCTAATAGTCTCACCACATTTTCGTATTTAAAAAAAAAAAAATCTTCTAAGAATTGCTATTGAGTGGAGCAGAGAGATGGCTCAGCGATCACAAGCACTTGTAGAGGACTGGGATTTGATTACGAGCACCCAAAAGACGTCTTACAATTATCTGTAGCTCCAATTTCAGAGGATCTGTGAGGTAAAGCTGCATGCATATGGGCATGCAGGTAAAACTGCTAAACATATAAAATAAGGTCAGTCTTAAGAGAATTATAGGCCTGGTGAGATGGTTCAGTAGTCAAAAGCACTGGCTGCTCTTCAGAGGACCTAGGTTCAATTCCTAATGCCCATATAGTGGCTCACAATGGTCTATACCTCTACTCCCAGGGATCTGACCCCTCTTCTGGCCTCCAAGGGCACCAGACACTCACATGGGAACAAACATGCAGCAGAAACACCCATACACATAAAATTTTAAAAGAATTGCTATTGAGACTTGGTGTTTCTCAACTGTATAAGCTGGTAGCAAATATTCTCACTGGAGAGAAATTGCTCTGAGAGGAATCCTAAGTTATTTGAAGCAAAGTCTTATTATTAAGGTTAGTAATTATTTCTTGGAAAACAGAAAATACTTTTGACTTGGGACCACTTTACCTTTGCCAGAGTTTGAAATGATTTAGAATATTGACAGTATGATGAAACAAAGTAAATGTCATCTTTATATGTAAAAGTTTCACCACTCACAATTTTTATGGTGTAGTTTGTCTCTTCCTTTCCCTTCCTTCCTCCTCTCCTCTCCTTTCCTTTCTTTCCTTTTTTTGACTCTCTATGTAGTCCTAGCTGTCCTGGAACTCACTCTGTAGACCAGGCTGGCCTTGAACTCAGTGATTTCCCCCCCCCTCCCTCTGCCTCCCTATTGCTGGAATTAAAGGAGTGCACCATCACTGCCTGACTAAAATATGTATTTATTTATTTATATATATATATTTATTTATATATATATTTTTGTTTGGGTTTTTTTTGTTTTTTTGGGGTTTTTTTTTTTTTTTTTTGGTTTTTTGAGACTGGGTCTCTCTGTGTATCCCTGGCTGTCCGGGAACTCACTCTGTAGACCAGGCTGGCCTCGAACTCAGAAATCCACCTGCCTCTGCCTCCCAAGTGCTGGGATTAAAGGCGTGTGCCACCACTGCCTGGCTTTATTTTTAGAGTAAACCTGCAGAAAGTAATAGAGAAAAGGTATGTCATCCCACAGTCTACTTTTTAAAAAATATATGTAATTTTATTTTATGTTTCTGAGGGTTTTTTCATGCATGTGAGTATGTGGACCATGTGAGTACCTCATGTCTGCAGAGGCCAGAAGAAGACATGGGATCCCCTGGAAATGGAGTTTCAGATGTTTGTGAGTCACCACGTGGGTGCTGGGAACTGAGCCTGGGTACTCTACAAGAGAATAGTACATACTTTTAACTGTTGGACCATCTCTCTAGCTCCTGTTAATTATCACATTTATTTATTTATTTATTTATTTGTTTATTTGTTTTTTGAGACAGGGTTTCTGTGTAGTCCTGGCTGTCCGGGAACTCACTCTGTAGACCAGACTGGCCTCGAACTCAGAAATCCACCTGCCTTTGCACTCCCAAAGGCGTGCACCACCACTGCCTGACCTAATTATCACTTTTTATTTTGAATATTTAAAGAGTTTTCTCTATATAAACATGTACCTACATACTACTATAGCTTACATAATCAGTGTTAGCCCAGAGGGTATTTAACTACCTAGATGCAAAAGAGCCTAGGTGTTTTAGTCAGGGTTTCTATTCCTGCACAAACATCATGACCAAAAAGCTAGTTGGGGAGGAAAGGGTTTATTCAGCTTACACTTCCATGTTATCGTTCATCACCAAAGAGGGTCAGGACTGGAACTCAAGCAGGTCAGGAAATAGGAGCTGATGCAGAGCCAAGGAGGAATGCTGCTTATTGGCTTGCTTCCCTTGGCTTGTTCAGCCTGCTTTCTCATAGAACCCAAGACTACCAGCCAGCAGATGGTACCACCCACAAGGGGCCCTCCTCCCTTGATCACTAATTGAGAAAATGCCTCAC
Source organism: Rhynchomys soricoides (assembly GCA_019843965.1). Classification (NCBI taxonomy): domain Eukaryota; kingdom Metazoa; phylum Chordata; class Mammalia; order Rodentia; family Muridae; genus Rhynchomys; species Rhynchomys soricoides. The sequence continues at coordinate 478,714 of JADRCH010007490.1, read as the reverse complement.
CGCTGGATCTTATGGAGGCATTTTCTCAGCTGAAGCTCCTTTCTCTGTGATAACTTCAGCTTGTGTCACGTTGACACAAAACCAGCCAGTACACTAGGGATTCCAATATTTATTTTATTAAATGAAAAAGTCCATTAATTAAAACCACTGTATTTGTGTGCTTTTAAGAAAGAAACTACCTCCAGTCATAGTTGTATGGTGCCATGAATTATGTTTTCAGAGGTAGTAAAGTATGAATGTCCATCTTCAAACAGTGAAATACAGCGTTATGTACTTGGTGACATTCTTCTGTTTCCAGTGCTCTATAACCTTTGGGAAAAGGAAACATTTGATAAGCACACAAATATGTTCTATTTTGAGTTTTATTTCGGTTTTATAAAATTCAACCAAAATAGTTGAAGAAAATAATTAGACCTTTCGAGAAAGGGTTGCTAGTAAACAAGTAATGTTTTGAGTTTCATTTGTAAATATTCTGAGTGTCAGATGAATCTAAGGCCTTAAGTATGCTAAGCAATATGCTCTAAAACCTGAGCTCCTGTTGCTCTTTAGAGATTGTCAGAAAGCCTAGTGATGGAAAATACAACTTGCCCCTCACCCCCAGTTTTCATCTAGTCTCTAAGAGGTGGACGAAGTAGAAACAAATATTAAGGCTGTATTTATAGGAACCTGAGCGTCTGGGGGAAAAATATAGAAAATGAGTGTTTTGCCTGTATACATGTCTGTACCACATGTGCGTGGGAAGTCCACAGAGGCCAGAATAGGGTGTCTGGCACCCTAGAATATAGTTACAGACAGTTGAGAACCGCTATATGGATGCCGGGAATTGAACCTGGGTCTTCTGGAAAACCATTGCTCTGAGCCACCTCTTCAGCCTCCTCTGGGAAGTTTTGGTAACTGACGATAGTGACACCTGAATGAAGGAGACCTTGGCTACTTCTGCCTGATGAAGTGAATTGAACAAAGGGAAAGACAGAAGAGCAAATCTCGAGAGGGAGGGCTGTTCTTTCATTCATTCTAGTCCTGGCTTCATAGATTTCACTGTAATAAAGACGAGGCCTCTGAGAGGCACAAAGTTAAGAAGTGACATTTGTGTTCCAGACAGGGACGTTGCTAGAGTTTTCTGGCCACTTGGGTTAGGTAATTAGTTTATGGATAACATTTGTAAACAATGTAGGTGCTTATATAACAACTATTGAATGAAACGTCATTAGCTTCCATTTAAAAGGAAGCTGTTTCCTTGAAAAACTGAGGTTAATGGGACTGTGGAATTTTGAGCCAGTGTTCTGTGTGCTTTGGGATTCTGTTGCCTCGGACCCTACAGCAAGAGCCTTTGGATCATAGTTACGTTCTTAGATATTTATTCCTTTTCTCTGTGCTTCCTTTGAAAAAGGAAGTCATTGGCGTTGGACTGTAATCCCACCTCTCTCCAGCAGATGTCAGTATTTACCAGGGCTGGTTAGTGCTATGTAGCTTCAGCATGATTCCCTCTTAACTAGTTTCAGGTTTTGTACGGTTCTTTTTCTTTGTATCATTAATCAGCTGTGTGTGTTTGAAATTCTGAGTTTCAGGCTAGACTAATACAAGAAATAATATGCAAAAATTAAGTTAAAAAGCCAACATTTAGTTTACAGATTGGACTAGTAGTATAGTTTTGCTCATTTTGTTCCTCTCTACCTCCCTTACACATGCTAGGTAAACATTCTACCAACTGAGCTATCATTTTTTTTAAAAAAATATTTTGAGAATAGGGTTTTGTTAGGTAGCCCACAGTAATTTCAAACTGAATCCTGCCTCATCTTCTATAGTACTGTAATTACTGATATGTGTAATGAATACCTGCCCCAACATACTTTTAAGTACAGAATAAAAGTAGTTTTATAGGTAGCATATTGGTCTGCTACTTGGTGTTATTAATTAGTATCGATCCATATAAGAATATATTAGATTGTGTGATTCTTTGTAATCGTTCCATAGCATTACTTTTGTGTCTATTAACTTCATTAGTTTAGGTAATTCCCTTTTAAAGACATGTTGACTTTTTTTTCTTGATGAATAGCTGATATAGTGAACATTCTTGAATGTTCCCTTGCATGTTTGTGACTATTTTTTGTAACATTGATTCTTGGAAATGGGATTGTTAGACCAAAATGATTTGCATGTTTATAATTTTAATAGGCATTACTGTATTTTTTCAAAAGAGGTCGTATTGCTTGCTGTAATCTAACCAGCAACTTGAGTATTTGTTTCTCCTCAATGTATTACCAGGCTTAAGTGCTGTAATGTGGATGAGTGAGCAGTAGAATCACATGTAGGATTTGTCATATAGCCATCATTTTATGTTATGGACTTCTATAAATTGTCTGTGTTCTCCATTTTCAAGTAGTTCTTTTTAAAAAAAGATTAATCTCGCTTTATGTGTATGTGTGAATGCCAGCATGTATGTATGTATACCATGTGAATGTCTGATGCATTTGAGCCAGAAGAGGGGATCAGATCATCTGAAACTGGGGGTATAGGCAGTTGTGAGCTGCCATGTGGGTACTGGAAACTGAACCCAGGTCCTTTGCAAGATCAGCAAGTGCTATTAATTGCTGATCTCTGTCCAGTCCCATCTGATAGGTTCTTATTTTGAAGAGTAATGCACATTAGGAATGGTGGGTACAGAACTTTTTAGTTAGAGTTCATGACTAGTTTTTTGCCCTTTCCAAGAATGCAGGGGAAACCCATATATTCCTAGGGGCTGGAGAGAGGGCTCAGCGTTTAAGAGCACTGACTGCTCTTCCAAAGGTTCTGAGTTCAATTCCCAGCAACCACATGGTGGCTCACTCTCTGTAATGGGATCTGATGCCCTCTTCTGGTATGTCTAAGGACAGCAATAGTGTATTCATATACATAAAATAAATCAAATAAATCATTGAAATAAAATATTCCTACATTTTCTTCTAATCCACTTATAGTTCTATTTTTTACATTTAGATTTTAGTCCATCTGGAATTTATTTTTGTGAGGTAGGAACCATGCTTTATTTTTTTCCAAAATGGATAAGTAATTGACCAAATACCATTTGTTGAATAATTCATCTCCTAATTACTGACTCAAAATATCATCTTTGTCATATACTAAATTCTCATACGTTTTTGGGTCTGTTTCTGGATTTTACTTGGTTCCTTCAACTTTTTGTCAATCACTGTGCTGGTTCTATACCAAGGTAATTGCTGTAGCTTTTGGTATACTTTGCTGTGCAAGGAGACTTAAGTCCAAGCTCTTTTAATCACTGATTTTCAATTCAGTTTTCTGTCTTAATTTCAGCACATCCAAATTATAGCTATTCCCACCAACTATAGTGAATGCTAATCACTCTCCTTTGAAACTCCTGTAAGGTTTTCTGCTAATTTCTCTGCGAGCAGAAAGTGAGACCCTAAGAAGCATGTTCTTATAGACTAGTAATCAGACTTGGTTTTTCAGGCAGTTCTGAAGATGGCCTGGATATGGGCATATCTAGGATATGGACATATTTTAAGGGCATATCTTCAGGGTTGAATGTGATACAGACCAGCTCCTACAACTTGTATGACTCACAGGAATGGTACAGGGCCAGAAGCAGACACCTGTCATGCTAATAAATTGTCCTTTGTGGTTGAGAAGCACCTGGTTGATGAGTTGCTGTAATATGCCCCCTCAGAAATGGATGTACTCTATTTTTAGGACTCTTAAGAGCATCAAATACTAGTAATGACCAATTAAGAGTTTTAATTTTTTTACTAATATCTATGTGAAATTTACCTAGTCATTCATTTCTAGAAATCTAATTCTTATAATTTATATAATTTAGAATAGCGTAATGTTGTGGCCATTAGATAGCTTAACGTCTTAAATCTCAGCTTACATCTAATTTGAGAAGCTTCGATATACATAAGAATATGCATATAAATGTCGTTCTTTTTTTAAAACTAGAATGACCAGTCAACAGGGGACATAAAAGTTATTGGTGGAGATGATCTGTCAACCTTAACTGGAAAGGTATGTATCTTGAAGAGAAAAGAAAGAACATTTTTATACCAAGAAACAATTAGTAACTGTGCTTTCAACCACTTACTCAGAGGTACTTTATTAGTGAAAATAAGCAGGCATTGAAGTACTTGATATAGATTAATATTATCCCCTGGACTTTATAGCCAAATGACAGCAGAATATAACATTAACTCTCAAAGTCCATATTGCTAATTCCTGCTTTCTATAATACCACTTTGAAAATCTAATTTTGAATCCTTCAGAAAATACAGCTGGGGAGGGGCAGTCTTTTTTTTTTTTAAAGTAAATTCAAATGTAGTTTCATTTTAAGGTGTGTATTTGTGTGTGTGTGTGAGTGTGTGTGTGAGTGTGTGTGCGCGCTCACTTCTTTATGTGTATGCCAGTATGCAAGCCTGTGTGTCCACACAAGAGGTGTTAAATTCATCAGAGCTGAAGTTGCAGGCATTACAGGATACACTGCTTGGTGTATGAGTGCTGGGATCTTAACTCCAGACCTTATGATTCGCTCCCTGACTCTACCCCATCTGATTATCTCTAAAAAGATAGATAATTGGTATTATATTGTGGCTGGAAACATGAGTTATGGAATCTGACAGCATTGATCAAAAACCTGGCTCAGCATTTCCTACCTCTGTGACATTTGGGAGGCACCTCTGTGCCCCAGAGGTAGGTAGACCTAAGATGGTAGTGATAGCTACCCCAGAGTTAAGAGGATTAAGTGATTTAATATTGGTAGGGTTCTTATTAGAGTTTTTATTAGAGTTTCTGGTAAATAAATATATCCTACTATGAGAATCTATACAGTCGTCTTGCTTTATTTCATTTTGTAATTTATTTTGTTACTTTTTAACATTGGCTTATTTATGTGTGCATGTGCCTGTGTGTGCATGTGTGCGCATGTGCGTGCATGTGTAGGGGGCATACACGAGTGTGTGGGGGTCAAAGGGCAACTTACAGGAGTCAGTTCTCTCCTTCTACCACACAGGTTCAGGGGATTGTGTTTGCATCATCTGGCTTGGCACTAAGTGCCTTTAACCCCTGAGCCATCTCACCACCAGCACTTGTTTGTTTTCCTGAGACAGTCTTACATTGTAGTCCACAGCATCCTTGAACATCTCATATGTAAGTCAGGTTGGCCTTGACATGGTCCTGCTTCCCACCAATGCTAGGATTGAAAGCATGAGCCACCACAGTAGACTGTATATGTTTTCTAAGCTGCTAGTTATTTGTAGGTACTGTGCCATATATAAATGTATTAATCTGGTAAATTTCACAGTAATCTGGTGAAGGCAGTTATATTTCCATTTTGCAGATCAGGAAATTAAGCAATACACTTACAGTTTCAAAAACTGCATGGGGTAGACAATCTTAAAGTCATGAAACCAGGAAGTAGAAGAGCTTGCATGCTGACACCAAAATCTTTCTCCAGCTTTTAGATTTTTTTTTTTTTTTTGAGACAGGGTTTCTCTGTGTAGCCCTGGCTGTCCTGGAACTCACTCTGTAGACCAGGCTGACCTCGAACTCAGAAATCCGCCTGCCTCTACCTCCCTAGTGCTGGGAGTAAAGGCGTGCGCCACCACTGCCCGGCTCAGCTTTTAGATTTCTGTCCTCTAGCTTTTAGATTTTAGTGCTCACTACTTACTTAAACTACTTACTCACTACTCACTACTTATGTCACTGAAAATCTGTAGGGGAACTTTAACATAAAACACTTGTGAAATTCTGTAGGCCTGTATCAGGGTCATGCCAAATTAATGCTGTTATCAGCAATGTTTAGCAACTTCAGAGGAGAATTTGTAATCTGTTGGTTATTTCTCTCTGCTGTCCATTTGGTGTACAACTGCCAGACCTCATTCCCTTTTAGCCTGCTTTATCCATATTTAGAAGCTATTCAAAACCTGCACTTCTGTAATCAGTTTTCAGGGTGGAAGGGGCCTAGCCTTCAAGGCCAGCTGGGATTTTAGTTTAACCTTGTCTTTTTCACCTAATGGCTCTGTCCCACTACACAACTCTGTGATCTTAAAACCGATCTCTGCTCCTAAAATAACTTTTCACAACAGCCACAGTAGATTCCTTTTATTGTGGAAAACATCTAGGAATAAAAATTTAGCGATGTTAAATCTTGGTGATGAGATTATGGGCTTATTTTAAACTTTCTTATTATTTTTGTGGAAATAGATCTTATGTGTGTTCAAGTGCAGACAATGCACACATTTTCCCATTAGTACTTGAGAATGTAGTCTTTGGATCCAAAATTCACCTTCATTCAAACCCTTCCTCTTGCTCTTGTCTATGTTTACTACTTTAGGTAGGTCATTTGACTACTAAGCCTCATTGTTTTCATTATTAAGTAGACAGCTAACTACTTGTCAAACTCTTGGTAGTAGCGGTTCTCTGTCTCTGTATTAGAACAATAGTCTGGTACAGTCTTGCATTGTAAAAAATATTTAATCTCTTTGGACCCTGTTGATTTGTATAAACTGGCTTATGCTAATAAAATCTATAGTGATGGGCCAGCAAGATGGGTTAATGCAAGAAGAAACTTGCCACTAAGACCTGACCTCTACATGTGAGATATTTTATAACCTCCCTAATGAAACATAAAATAAATGTAAAGAATTAAAATATATACCTATAGAAGTAACCAAGTTTATTTAATGTTAGACACACAATTAGAATTCAGTAATTCATTTTCTGTCCTAGAAGCCCATGCTGTTTACCAATCTATAGTTTTGGGCTAGAGAGATGGCTCAGTGGTGAAGAGCACTGACTGCTCTTCCAGAGGTCCTGAGTTCAATTCCCAGTAACCACATGGTGGCTCACAACCATCTGTAATGGGATCTGATGCCCTCTTCTGGTGTGTCTGAAGACATCTACAGTATATTCATAAAATATAATAAAGAAAATAAATTTTTATTTTGGTTTTTCGAGACAGGGTTTCTCTGTGTAGCCCTGGCTGTCCTAGAACTCACTCTGTAGACCAGGCTGACCTCGAACTCAGAAATCCGCCTGCTTCTGCCTCCCAAGTGCTGGGATTAAAGGCGTGCACCACCACTGCCCGGCTAAGAAAATAAATCTTAAAAAGAAAGAAAAAACTAATCTATAATTTTATAATATTGCAGCAATTATAACTGCTGCTGTGAGCCACTTATTGGTGGGTCTATGTTATCCTTCAGATGTTCAAGGCAGGGGACAAAGTGTTGAGAAAATTACATAGTGGATAAGGAAACAGTCACTGATTCATGAGTTAACTCTATTCAGTTTTGCTGAAGATTTACATTGTAGTATCTTATGTTTATTATTTCATGTAGCCCTCATAGTTGCCCTGTAGGGGAGGCATTATCCCCTTTCCATAGGGAAGGATGTTGAAATTCCACTGTTAGATGACAGAACCACAGTTGGAGTAAACAAATGTCTTAGTCCAGTGTCTGTATTGTTTATACTATACCAGGATTCATTTGAGTAGCTACATTGCTTTTTTTCTCAGTATATTAATGCATTTTCAGTTTACTTAGAATTTATATAGAGCTCATAATTAGAACATAGTCATGTTATCCATTTGGTCTATACTCTGTGCCTTTAAAAATGTCCAAATTTTTGTACCTTTTTTTCCTATGCATATCTTGAGCTTTACTTTAAAGTGACTTTTTTCCGTCTATAGAATGGGCTGTAGTTGTAGCTTGTTTGCTACAAGTTCCGGGCTTAACCTTGCTTGAATTCTATTCTTAGACCTGTGTCGTACTATAAGATACTGCCTTCTGTGATAAACTGCTTTGAAACATGGGTATATTAGATATTTTCCTTGATTATAATTTACTTTTAATGTATAAAGTTTGATTTTCCAAATATTTTCATGAGCAGTCACTAAACAGATTTACCCACAGCGTATGTATTTGTAAATTACATATAAGTTTTGGTAGCAATTTATCTTGTAAAGTACTTAAAACATTAGGCTAATCAAGATGAAGTATGTCTTTAGTTACTTTGAATACACACAATACCAAGACAACTTATAAAAGAAAGCATGGAATTGGGAGCTTGCTTACAGTTTCAGAGGGTAAGTCTATAATCATCCTGGAGGATAGCCTGGTGGCAGGCAGGCAACATGACACTGGAGCAGTAGCTGAGAGCTTACATGTTATATGCATATTGGATGCAGAGAGTACTAGAGCCTGGACCCAGTGTGGGCTTTTGAAATGTCACTCTTGAAGCCCACTCCCAGTACATGCCTCCTCCAGCAAGGCCACACCTATTAATCCTTCTCAAAACAGTCCCACCAACAAGGGACCAAGCATTCCAATGTAACAGCCTTTGGGGGAAAATTTTCATTGAAACTACAAGGTGAGAAAGAATTTTGAATTTTCATGGACTCCAATGGATGCTATATATTCTAAATCACTAGCTTAGAGTAATAAAGGAGACATTGCAATTCTGGTGTTACGGTTGTTTGACAGAGTGAATTGAGAACTGTAGACTAACAGTATAGAATAAATCTGTTCCGTGAGTATTGTGGGCTTGTGAAATGTCGTCTTGTTCCTCTAACTAGTGTAAACGCAGAAGGTGGGTGAATGGGGAACCAGGCATGGTAAATCACAACTGTAATCTTAGTATGCAGTAGATTATTTTAGTATTCAGTAGATTGAGGCAGGAATGGTGCTGCCAGTTAGATAACAGCTTTGGCTACATTATGAGTTCTAGGCCAACCTGGGCTACAGAGTAAAACAGTAAAGAGAAAAGTAAGTTGGGATGGGTTTAGGGTTTATGGTATCTTTTCACAGTTCCCCAAATAGGTGCACAACCATACTACTTTTAGCTTGACGGGACAATAAAAATTTTGCATTCTATATTATGTTACATACATTATTTTTGAAGACATTGGTACAGATTACATTTCTTGGGATATTAGACTCAAATACACAAAAGGCCAGCTGGTTCAAGTTTCTCAGGTTACATATGAGTCACTGAGATCCAGAGAAATTTCACAAGTTGCCTAAGCTCCTGCATTAAGGGTTAAGAGCTTTTCATGAAAAATGAACATATGAGTCAAATATTCTGTATGAAGGATTTAATATTGAGGATTTCTGCATTCTAATAGCTCACTTGTTTCAGGAAGGATTCAGTATAGCAAAGTACTTATAAGTATGAATTTGGGTAATTTCTCAGAATTTGTTTTATGATTCCACTGGTGATTTTGGAAATATTGTCTCACTTCATGTACTAATTTTCATTTGTCTGTTTTCTTCTAGAATGTCTTGATTGTTGAAGTAAGTTCCACATTTACTTTTAATATACTGTTTACAGTTTCCTAACTTAGTATGTAGAGTAATAAAGCAAGCCAGGAGGCCAAGTACAGTAGGGCACGCCTGAGATCCCAGACACTCAGGAGGCTCATGAATTCCTGGGTTAGCCTGGGTTACATAGTGAGTTTAAAGCCAGAGAGAATCCTTATTTTAAAAACAAAAAGACACAAACAAAAAAAAATGTATTTTGTAAGTGATGTGTTTTGCTGCTCATGAAAAAAGTTACATACTTCCTTTAAAAGTTTTGATTTTTTTCTTCTAAAACTAGCTTAACTATATATAGAAGAGTGTGTGTGTGCTTGTGTTTAGTGTGTTAAATTTTATTTTATGGAATGTTATAAGATTTTTAACATTTCATCTAAATAATATAGAAATAAGTATCAAATATTCTTGGCAAGTGAGTGGAGTAAAGACTCAAATCATCACTGTCGGTAGCCTATTGCTTTTCAATGTGATCCCTAAAAACCAAAAGCATCAGCCAGGAGCCTACTGACTCAGATCTTTGTGATAAAAACCATCAATCTTGTTTTGAGCAAACCTTGAGCTGATTCTGATACATGCTATGATCAGAATGCTTTAAGAACCATTGATTTACACAGAAGTCACTCTCTCATTAAGGCCTTCTTTGGTTGTCCTTCATAAAATCTTACATTTCCATGTCTCCAACTTCCTGTTCCCTTCAGTACTTTTTTTAAATCACTGTTTAACTGCCTACACACACACTTTAATTTTTGTCTGTGGCTTCCCCACTTCACATCTGCCTGGCTTACTGAACTCTCTACATACACCTGTACACCATAGATTGTGATCACCATCCTACTTTGACTCTTCCTCAGTTCTTCAGTATACATTTTTTAAAAGATTTATTTATTTTATTATATATGTGAGTACACTGTAGCTGTCTTCAGACACACCAGAAGAGGGTGTCGGATCCCATACAGATGGTTGTGGGCCACCATGTGGTTGCTGGGAATTGAACTCAGGACCTTTGGAAGAGCAGTTGGTGCTCTTAACTGCTGAGCCATCTCCCCAGCTCTTCAGTATACATTTTAATATATTTTCAGTGTGGCTTCAGAATATATATCAACCTCATTCTCCATCATTTTTCATTCTTTATGCTTTCTGTATTTCCCAGAGCATCATTTTTCTATCATCATTTTCTGTTCCTAGTAGTTGCTTTTCATTCTTATAATCTTTTGTTTCCTTTCTGCTTTTTCCCTCCATGCTCCAGCCTTCCTTTCTGTTTGTTTGGTGGGTTTTTTTTTTTTTTTTTTTTGGTTTTTGAAACAGGTTTCTCTGTATAGCCCTGGCTGTCCTGGGAACTCACTCTGTAGACCAGGCTGGCCTCGAACTCAGAAATCTGCCTGCCTCTGCCTCCCGAGTGCTGGGATTAAAGGCGTGCGCCACCACTGCCCTGCTAGCCTTCCTTTCTGATTTTTGTAATGTTTATTTTTGTGCATTGTTTTGTGTGTCAGAGCATTGTGCAAGTATGCATTCCTATGCATAAGAACAGAGGCCAGGAGAGGATGTGTGCCTTCTTGCGCTGTCTATTCTATGAGGTAGAGTCTCTCCCTGAACCCAGGGCTCACATTTTCTTATATAAGCCAGAAGCTAGCAAACCCCAGCAATCCTCCTGCCTCTTGCCTTCTCAGACCTGGGTTATGATGGGGACAGGATGTCTGGATTTTGTGGGAGTGCTGAGATACAAACTTCAGCTACTGTAGTTAACCACTAAGCTACCTCTCCAGCCCCTATCTATGTGCCCCCTTTTTTTAACAAAAGAATTTTTTTTATTCTTTGTTTTTAATGTGTGGTCCTCGGGATCAAACCCAGAGCATGCTAAACAAGTGCACTATCACCTTCAGCTCTTTGTTTTTTGTTTGTTTGTTTGTTTGTTTTGAGAAAGAGGTAGATAAATATCTCAGGCTAGGCATTTTTTTTTTTAAGAATTATTTATTTTATGTGTATGAGCACCCTGTGTCACTATCTGTGGCTGTCTTCAAACAAGCCAGAAGAGGGCATCAGATCCCATTAAGATGGTTGTGAGCCACCATGTGGTTGCTTGGAATTGAACTCAGGACCTCTGGAAGAGCAGTCAGAGCTCTTAACCACTGAGCCATCTCTCCAGCCCCAGGCTAGACTCTTAACTCAATCCTGCCTGCCTGTACCTCTCAAGTCAACTGCTGGGATTGTAGGTATCTATCATCATCCATGTCCTTTCTTTCCTCCCTCTCTTTCCCCATTTCCATCGCTGCTGTCTTCTTTCTCATCCTCCCTCCTTTCTTCCTTTCTTCTTTTCTTCCTTCAGCAGGATCTTGTCATACAGCTCAGGATGAGTTTTTTCCCTTCTATGAGACCTGGTCTTAGTGTAGGCTCATCTGTCCTGGGTCTCACTATGTGGACCAGGTGCCTCTGCCCTCTGAATGCTACCATTATAGTAGTGTGCCACCATGCCTGCCCTCCAAGCTAGCTTTGAACCTATTGTGTAACCTGTGCTGGCTTTGAACTCATAACCTTCTGCCTCAGCTTATCACATGATGGAGTTACAGGTGTGTACGACCATTGGTCAATTTGTATTTCTTTTAAAGATTCTTTTCTCTTTTTAAAATTAGTTCTTTGAGAATTTAGTACACTGCATTTTGATTGTGTTCACCTCTCCTACCCCCAAATCTGTCCTCCCTTCCCTACCTACCCAACGTTGTGTTTCTTTTTTTTTAACCCATCAAAACGATTTGTGCTGCTTATATACTCTTGGATGTGTGACCATCACTAGAGAGTGGTCAACCCACCAGGAGACACATCCTTAAAGAAAGCTGACTCCTCTGGTCACAGCTATTAACGAGTAGCTCCCTCACTATGGGCGGGACAGCATGTCCACCTTCCCTGCTCCACTCTGGGAATTTTGTCTGTCCTTACCCTGCACAGGTTTTGTGCATGCATTCTCATTAATAAGTGCAGCTGCTGTACTGTGTCAGAAAACATTGTTTCTTTATAGTTGTCCACCACCTTTGGTTCTTTTTCTTTAATTAAAACTTTTGTGTGTTTGCATGAGTGAGCACAACACAGAATGCACATGGAGGTCAGAAGACAACTTTGTATGATTGCTTCTCTCTTTTGCCTTTTACATGGAATCTAGGGGTTGAACTTAGGTCACTCATTAGGCTTGCATGGTAAACAACTTTACCCATGAAGCCATCTATCTGGTGGCCGTTCTTTTAAGGAACACTACAAAACATCTTCATTTCCCTACAGAGAATCCAGTCTCCTTAGCCATCATTTCTTATTTCTTCCTTTCCCTTCTCAACTTTCTAAGATTTGCTTTTTGAGGACATATATGAATGGAATTACTCAATTGCCCTTTGTGTCTGGCTTCTTTCACTGTTATTTTTTTGAAGATAGGGCCTCACTATTTATCTCTGGCTGTCCTGGAATTTGCTGTATAAACCAGGCTAAACTTGTCTACCCTTCCAGAGGTCCCGAGTTCAATTCCCAGCAACCACATGGTGGCTCACACCCATCTATAATGATATCTGGTGCCCTCTTCTGGCCTGCAGGTATAATGCAGGCAGATCATTGTAGACATAATAAATCTTTCTTTAAAAAGATGATACAAAACAACATTTCTTAGAGTGTCAGAGTTTCGGATGTAAGAGTCCCTATCTTTAATTTACAAAGAAAAATCTAATAAACCTTTTACAGAATTAAACATGGTAGTTTATGCCTACAACCCTACCTCTTAGGAAGGAGTCTTAAGTAGGAGGATCTTGAGTTTAAGGCCACCAGCCTGAGTTACATAGCTAGATCCTGTGTGAAATACAACAAAAAGATTTGTATATGTGTGCAGTGCTTGCATGTACACATTTCTGTTTACTGGTTTTGACCTTGCCACGCCTGTGCAATCTAGTTCTGGGGATTGACATTCCCTCTGTTTGCTTAGAGCCAGATAGGTTACAAGTTCCGGACTATCTCTCTGTGTGAATTGTGAGAGTTTGTGTATGCTAAAAATTAATGACATTGTGTCATAGAATACTAGAATATTGAGTTTGGTATTTTATGTTTGTAATAATAACTGATTTTTAAATTGTGCTAGCTTCATTTACCAATAAATGTCTCTTCTCTTTTAAAAGGATATAATTGACACTGGTAAAACAATGCAAACTTTGCTCTCCTTGGTTAAGCAGTACAGCCCCAAAATGGTTAAGGTTGCAAGGTATGTATGCCATTTTAAAGTAGAATGTTTTATTTAGAGCATTAAGTGATTGCTTCTTTGTAAGGAGAAATGCTTTCAGCTTGCGTTTTATCATTACAGAGTAATGTAATCTTAAAACTCAAGACAGTATTCTTTGTAATTTTATTGTGTGTTAATAAAGCCATTATAGTCAATTCCTTGTCTAATACAATATATATAGGACCTTAGATTCAGAACTACTTCAGATGCTAAACTCCCTAGATATTCAAGTCCTTCATAAAAAATGTCAGAAGGGCTGGTGAGATTGCTCAGTGGGTAAAGTCATCTGCTGCAAAGCATGACAACCTGAGTTCAATCTCTGGGACCCATGTGGTAGAGAACTGACCCTATCCCACTCACAAATAAAATAAGTGCTTTTGTTTAATAGCAAGAGTGTTGGCACAGAACCCATGCATATTCTCCCATATACTGTAATACCTATCACAGTGTTAATACATATAATTATGCTAAATCATTTACGAAGATACGTGTATTTATAGTATAGTTTCTTAGAATATTGTTTATTTATGTGTATAGTGATGTATTATGTGCAGGTGAGTATACACTTTCGTGCAGATATGCGAAGGCCAGAGCAGGACTGAATATCTTCCTCTACTGCCCTTTACTCTGTTGCCTGAGACAAGGTCTCTAACTGAGCTGTAAGCTCAGTTTTTAATCCATGTCCAACCCCAGTGCTGGGGTCACAAGCACATACAGCCATGGCCAACTTTTTAATGTGAATATTGGGAGTCAAACTCAGGTGCTTGTGCTTGCAGACCAAATACTTTTGTTTACTGAGCCACCTCCCCAATCCCTAGAATGTCTTCTCTTGATACACAGGCTTTTAGAAATGGAACTCTCACATACATACAGAGTTTTGTAACAATTGGTATTGCAGCATGTTACTTATATCAAACTTGTCCTGAGTAGTTTGGCGGATGGTTTAAGATCCCCTTGTGAAATTGAAATAAATCATACCAAAGTTGTGACAAGTGGTGGACCCTGAACATCTGGATCTCCTGTATTTGAGTGGTGAATAAGGCTTCCTATTTTGTGTTGTCACTGAAATTTTATCACGCTTGCTGCCTTTTTTAAAGTTTCACATCTTGCTATATCTGGATGTTTGGCTTTTGCTTTCATAGTTCTTTCTATTTTTATCCTTATTTATAGTTTGATTCTACCACAGTTGCTGTCTCCATCTTATAGATGAGGATACTGAAACCTAGGGAATTATCCACAGACAGAGCTAATAAACTATAGAGAGAAGATTTAAACACCGAGAACCTGGCCCAGTTGTTGCTTCTGCTATTTTAAATTGGGTTTTGTTCCTAAAAGTAACTTTTTAAAAATTTTGTTGTTGCTGTTGTTTTATTTTTACTTTTATAGGGTTTTTTTGTTTTGTTTTGTTTTGTTTTTCGAGATAGGGTTTCTCTGTGTAGCCCTGGCTGTCCTGGAACTCACTCTGTAGACCAGGCTGGCCTTGAACTCAGAAATCTGCCTGTCTCTGCCTCCCAAGTGCTGAGATTAAAGGCGTGCGCCACCACTGCTGGGCTATGGCTTCATATTTATTTTAAAATCTTTGACTAATCTGTGCTTTTTGTGTAGAGGAACATTCAGGTCTTTTAGTTTTGTCTTTTCCAGGATGAGTAATTGGTTCTTAATTTTTTTAAAAAATTATGCTTATAACCCAGCTTGAAATGACAAATAATTATACAGATGAGAATGGCTTGGGGGTTGCCAGGGGTTGAGAGAATACAGGAGGGAGCCTTGCATGAGTCAAAGTATCTTGATTGTGGTAGTGATTAGACTAGTCTCTATGTTAAAATTGGTGAAATCTGTACAAGGTCACTTAGTTCACCATGTTCTGGTTCTGATAATTTGCTGAAATACAACACTAGAGACCTTTGTATGTGATTTTTTTTCTTTTCAAATTCATGATTTCTATAAATACTCAAAAGTATAATTTAAAAAATAAAAGTGCTTAAAACTTATGTTTTTAGCAAGAGTCAAATAGTTGAAAATGTAATTAACTAAAAAATGGAGTGAGTAACTCAGTGGTCAAGTACATTCTTAATGTGAATCAAGGCTCTGGGTTCAGTATCCACTGCAAAAAATTCGCATTCGCCAGGCAGTGGTGGCGCACGCCTTTAATCCCAGCACTCGGGAGACAGAGGCAGGTGAATTTCTGAGTTCGAGGCCAGCCTGGTCTACAGAGTGAGTTCCAGGACAGCCAGGGCTACACAGGTTGAGAAACCCTGTCTCAACCCCCCCCCCGCTCCCCCCCACACAAAAAAATCACATTCATGAGCCAGTTATTAAAAGTCTTGATGAAAGAGCATTTCTTACCTCCTTTACAAACATAGGGCTAGTATTTCAAGGTTCTGGATCTAGATCCCTCATCTTTTCATCTTTGCTCACTGGCACTCCCTACCCACTCATCTTCCTCAGTAGCTGCCTTTCAGTAGACGCGTGGGTCGTTAGGATTCTGTTCTCAGAAGCGGCTTACCAAGTTCCAGGTGGTGATCAGTCTGGGGCCTTGACCTTTATGTGAACTCTAAGAAGATTTAGCTCTTCTCCCTTTCAGTCTTCCTATGGGATGCAAAGCCGACCCTTGTATTCTAAATGCAGATGATAATACTACTTAAGAATACTGATGTTTTCTGTGTAATGCTCTGTGGCCTTTCCATATGCCACATGTAATTTTTTTGTAATTAACAGCTTGCTGGTGAAAAGGACCTCTCGAAGTGTTGGATACAGGCCAGACTGTAAGTAGATGCCCCTTGGCCAAGCATTTATCCATCTTATAACTGAAAAAGTTAACTCTGAAATGGCTTAAAGAGTTTCGAGAACATTTGTAAGGAAGGTACATTTGCAAGTATTAGATTTGAAAGTATTATTTTCTCTGAAGAATAAACTGTGATTATTTATTTACAGTTGTTGGATTTGAAATTCCAGACAAGTTTGTTGTTGGATATGCCCTTGACTATAATGAGTACTTCAGGGATTTGAACGTAAGTAATGCTTCTTTTTTTTCCCCTCGCTCTCATTTTTCAAAAACCCACATAAAAATTTAGGAAAGGGAAGAGTTGTTTTCTCCTCCCAGCACCTCGTAATTTGACCAGACTGATGGTTCCCATTAGTCACATAAAGCTGTAGTCAAGTACAGACGTCCTTAGAACTGGAACTTGGCCAGGCTAGGGTGACACTTCTTGCTGGCTGAAATAGTTGAAGAGCTTTAATATATAATAACTGTCTTATTGTTATTTCACATGATAAATACAGTCATAAGTAAGAAATAAACGATTCAGTTTAAATTTTGTAATTGACTCTGCTTCAGATAACTGCCTCCCACCCTGGAGACAGGAGTCCCCTGGGTAAGTTTATGAGCATAGTCCAGGAGCAGTTAGAAAGACTATACAGACAGTACTATCTAAAGCATGGTGCACTTACTGGGGCTCCTGTGTTGATTCCAGCTTCATGTTTATCAAAGTTATTTACTAAGACAAAGAAAATGCAAATGATTGGACTATAATTCTGCATTGTTTTCAAAATATGTTCTTTTCGAGTTGCTGGTCCAAAATACTTTTGTTTGGTAGGAACCCAGGCAACGTAGGAAGACTGTCTGATGCTGTTTTTGCCTCTTCACAATCCATTTTTCTGATGTGAATATGTTTTATTTTATAGCACGTTTGTGTCATTAGTGAAACTGGAAAAGCCAAATACAAAGCCTAAGACGAGTACAAGTTGAATCTGCAAACACGAGGAGTCCCGTTGCCAGTAAAATTTGCAGGTGTTCTAGTCCTGTGGCCATCTGCTTAGTAAAGCTTTTTGCATGAACCTTCTATGAATTTTATGGTTTTTATTTTTAGAAATGTCAGTTGCTGCGTCCCTAAAGTTTTGATTTGCACTATAAGCCTATAGGCAACCTATCAGTTCCCTCTGGTAGATTGTTGCTTACCATGTGAGAAAAACAAATCTCTTAAATTACCACTGTTAAATAATAATACTGAGATTGTATCTGTAAGAAGGATTTAAAGAGAAGCTATATTAGTTTTTTAATTGGTATTTTAATTTTTATATATTCAGGAGAGAAAGATGTGATTGATATTGTTAAT
Organism: Rhynchomys soricoides; assembly: GCA_019843965.1. Lineage (NCBI taxonomy): Eukaryota > Metazoa > Chordata > Mammalia > Rodentia > Muridae > Rhynchomys > Rhynchomys soricoides. The sequence goes on along the minus strand of JADRCH010007490.1, from coordinate 461,039 downwards.
TTAGAACAGTCCGAAACTCTCAGTTTCCTATCAGTAACAGCATCTAAGAGGTTTTGCTCAGTGGAATAAACATGTTTCAGCAGTGTTGGCTGTATTTTCCCACTTTCAGTGAATTGTTGTCAACAGTTTCTTTTAAATGCAAATAAATAAATTCTAAAAATTTACCATTTTGTGAGTTCTTTCATGCAAAAGTCCTTAAAACTAAGGACTGTCTCTTTAAAGGAATTCTCCATGTCTATTATTTCTCTACAGATTAATTCAGTACAATTTTCCATGGGTTCCCTTTTGCTTAAGTTTTGGTAGCTAATTGTAATTCTCAGCAAGTAATGCTAGTAGTGGTTATCTGGTAGAATGGTTTGGTAGAGCTAGGAAAGCTCCTACCTACAGACACTCAGCATTTTTTTTTTTTTTTTTTTTTGGTTTTTCGAGACAGGGTTTCTCTGTGTAGCCCTGGCTGTCCTGGAACTCACTCTGTAGACCAGGCTGGCCTTGAACTCAGAGATCCGCCTGCCTCTGCCTCCACTGTACTTTCTTATATGAAAAAGAACATGGCTTTCCCTTGGTTTTCTGTGAGGTTGTTCAGACTACAGTCTGACCTACAGTTTGTCTTCAGATATGTCCTGTTACCTTTTTGGTGTGGATAAAGCTTTATTGACCAAAGAACAGTGACAGTAAAACATTGTTTTGTCTTTGGGGAGTAAAAGAAATGTTTTGAACCAAAAGTCCCATGTTAACCAAGTTAATGTGAGTTGTGAACTAGCAACCTTGTGGCACAGTGCATATTTTTATTCCTTTCAGGCTGTGTTCTTATTTTTAGCAGTGAAGTAGGGAACTTTAAATGACAGCAAGTAAGAACTCGCTGAAGTCAAGCTGGTGAGCTAGGTCAGTGTTTAGTGCTATCCTTAGGAGATAGGCAAAGGTTTGGTGCTATCCTTAGGAGCACCCCGTGGTGAAAGGACTCCAGAAGTTGTCCCCTCGCCTTCACACACAGGCACACGTGTGCACACATACTAAGCTGATAAACAAATGTAATTAAATAAAAAGGTTACCACACTCCTCTAACTTGCTAGTTTACAAAGTATTTCCCTTCCGTTTTCTCACTTCTTCTTCATAGCCTGGTGGTGTTACATGGGAATGCAGGATCAAGAGTAACTCCCGAGTCCTTTCCTCCCATAAAATGTCACCTCCTGAGGTCCATCTGGATCCTCGAGTTAACTCCCACTGCGGAGCCTTCTTAGTTCTTCCCTTCCATTGCACCATCACCTCTGTTGGGTTGAGCCATGTGAGATAACCATTTTTGTAGGTAAAGCAATTCCCTTCTCAGCTATTGGCAGTTTGAACTGATTAAATGAATAGCGTGCCATGTAGTTTACGTTTGTGTTCATTTTGTTGTTGTTTTTACTATTTGCCCAACCCCCTGCTAGAATATAAATTCCACAGGAGGCAAGCTTTGTGCCAAGGTCTGTCTATTACATAGTTCCAGTTGTCCTGTAAACCAGGCTGGCCTCGAACTCACAGCCAGCCATCTGCCTCTGCTTCCCTAGTGCTCGAATTCAAGGGGTGTGCCACCACGCTTATGGGCAAAACACTTTTGATCTATCTTTTTATCTGTCTGTGTATACTAAGGCAAGGCTCTCTTATCCAGACTGGCTTCAAACTCACACTTCTGCCTCTGCCTGCCAAGGATGTGGATTACAGCTGAGTTGCCATCTGTCATTCACTGGTGTGCATTAGGTGAGTTGTGTGCCTAGGAAATAGGAGCTTACATCATGGTTGTTGACTGAGTAGGTAGTTAAGCACTCTGGCCCTGCTCTGTCTGCTCAATAGTGATTTGGCATCCAATTACTGACATGTAGAGCCTGGTAGTGGGAGTGGTGTTGTCTTTTTCTCATTTTACATTTTTTTGGAGGGGGTGCACTCATTCCATGGACTTATCTGAAGCATTCATTAGCTACAGTAGGGCAGGGGAGATAGGACAGTAACCTGACACATGGCAAATGCTCCCATGGCATTAGTTATTACTGAAAAAATAAATGCTTCGAAAAGTTATTATTAAACCATGACAGAGCTCAGATTTAACCCAGATCTGCCAGATACTTGGCTACAGTTTATCATGGAGGATTTTTCTGGTTTTAGTATGTTTTAGCTGGTTGCCTAACCCAACCAGAGTATAGCTCACAGCTGGGAAAGAAGGCCTCTGCACTTAACGCAACCTAATTTGAGGGTATATAATGCTGAGAATCTTGTTGAGAGTTCTCGATAGGCCTAAGCTGGCCTTGAACTGAATTCTGTTGCTGAGTGACCTTGTGCTTTTGATCCTCTGGCCTCCATCTCCCAAATTCTGGAATTAAACTCAGTTTATGTAATGTTAGAGATTATACTGAGGGGTTTGTGCGTGTTAGACAGTCTACTTCCTGAGCTATATATTACCAACCCCCTGATGATGTCATTTTTAAAAACCAACTTGCCACAGATCAAATATAGTTATTATGTAGGACAGGGAAAGGGAGTCACTGAGAGGTAGCAGTCATTTTCAGGGTAACAGTCTAAGATACAGGAGGAGTAAAATCTGAAAGGAAGCTGTACTTTCCTGTGACTGTTTAGTATAGCAGCAAATGGCTATAACTATCCGACCTCAGTCCTCCAGGGCTTCATTTCCATTACGGTCCTGAAAAATGGATGCTGACAAAGAAAACAAAATTGTGTTAAAGTTGTTTAGAGAGAGAGGAAAGCATATGTCCATTTTAGGAATTGTAACTGGAGTTTTTTGGGGGGGAAGGGAGCAGAAGCCCAGGTATAAGCATCTCCAACAAGCTAGACTCAGCCACCCATCCCCAATATGCACTAAAAATATAAGTCATTATGAAAAGATTTATTTAGGGACTGGAGAGATGGCTCAGCAGTTAAGAGCGCTGACTGCTCTTCCAGAGGTTCTCAGTTCAATTCCCAGCAACCACATGGTGGCTCACAACCATCTGTAATGAGATCTGATGGCTTCTTCTGGTGTGTCTGAAGACAGCAACAGTGTACTCATATACATTAAATTAATCTTTAGAAAAAAAAAAAAGGTTTATTTAATCTTGCACTGTTGAGAGGGATAGAGGGATCCAGTGACTCCAGGATAATCCCGAGTACCAGCATGACGTTTAGGTTGAGATAGAAGCTGGGGAAAGCATGTAAGAGAGGCATAATTCAGGAGTCCTGACCAAGGCACCATCTGGTTGATAGTTATCTCAGGTTTGGTTTTGCAAGCTGAGCCCGGGAAACCCTTATCCCGGTCATCCTTTCTCCCTGGAGGGAGTTATCTCGGTTTCTGCAGATATCACTCTGCTGCAGGATATACCCTCGTGGATAATTGCTCCCACCTGTCCTCCAAGATTCTGCTGTCCCATGATTCCTAGGTAACTCAGCCAAAGGTTAAGGATGACTTACCTCCTTCCTTTCAGCCAGACAAAATGCAGGCAGAAATGCCAGGCTTTTATACTGCTTTTAGTTACCTTGGTTGGGTCTAAGTGAGGAGTCAGTGTGTTTTAACAGAAACATCTAAGCACTTATTTCGGGAATATTGCTGTCCAAGAACGTGTTGATGGTTTGTTACATACAAGCTTTTGCAGTTCTCCTTTACAGATGCTTAGGATCATATCTGTAAATATTGGTAGGTCCCTATTTTAATTCTCTATGTAGAGGATTTATAGGTATTAACTGTGTTCCCATTAGGCTTGTGAGGTTAACCAATTGGTGTCCTTCCCTGCATGTGAGATTCTAGAAACAGTTTTCTCTGTCCCATGTGTTGGGGAACACAAGCTAGATTCATTCTATTTAGAGAGAGAAGCAAGCAGTACACAAGACATTTTTATTTCATTTATATTATTTTGTTTTATTTTTGCAACAGGGTCTCTTTTTGTCAGACTGATATTACAGGTGTGTATCTGCTGCCAATACCAGGCTTAAAAATCAGACTGAAGCCAAGGCCTTACACATGTTAGCCTAGTTCTCTGCCACTAAGCTACTCCAGCTCTAAGACAAACCAGTGCTGGGAAGGAACCATGAGAGTCGGGTCTTGTTGGGAAGGTGATGACTGAGCTGAAATGGTATAAAGCCACCACAGAGAAAATCTAATGAGAGAAAGTAGAAGCTGAGATGGTGACAAGCCATCTGAGTTGCTTAGGGGAAGAGTGGTCGGACCTAAGACTAGAAAAGAAGGTCAGAGCCGCACCATGAATGACCTTGAAGGTTATGGCAAGAACTATGAATTTTTTGCATTCCACAGTGAGAAAGCCCTTGAGGGTTTTAAGCCAGAAACGAGATTTCATTTGCATTTTTAAGATCACAAGAACCTCTAAGAGTCTTCTGAAAGCAGGCTCCTGGGCTTCAGGAGTGATAGTGGCAATGGCGGCTAACTACTGTTTACTGTAGTCAGATCCTATGCTAAGTGCTTTGTACACGTTTTCATTCACAGCTCTTTTTGTCTATGGAAAACTGGCCATGATTTCTTGTCTGGATTGTTGTAGTAGCCTATGTCCTAATCTGCTTCCACCTTGGCCCAACTTAGCTCATACACCTCTGGTTTTTTTTGTAAAGCCCAGCATAAAAACTAGCACATTCCAAAATAAGTAAATCTAAAAAAAGATACAGGGCTGGAATGATGGCTCAGCAGTTAAGAGCACATGTTACCCTTGCTGAGGACCTGGATTCAGTTCTCATCACCAACATGGTGGTTCACAAACATCTATAATTCCAGTTTCAGGGAATCTGCCACTTTCTGGCCTCTGTGCACCAGGCATGCATGTGGCATACCGACATATATGTAAGCAAAACACAAAGATGTCTGAAAAAAAAAAAAAAAAAAACCAACGCTCTCTTGTAATGAATCGGAGTACTGGAACAGTGGAGAAAGGAGGACCAGAAATTCAGAAGTTATCCTTAGCTACATAGGGAGTTAGAGACCAGGCTGGTCTATATGAAACCCTATCTCAAGACACCAAGGAAACAAGAAAAGTCCTTTAGTCTAGGAGTGATGGTGAATACTGTTTATTTAGCTACTCACGAGGCAAGGGCAGGAGGATCATGACCCCAAAAGTTCAAAGCCAGCCTAGGCAATGTAGCAAGGAACCATTTCAAAGATACGAACTAAAAGACAAGGCAGAAAATAAAAGCTTTAGTTAAAATGAGTTTCTCTTCTGCTGGAATCCTTTGTGGGACTCAGTTTTACCACCACCACCACCACCAACAACAACAAAAGGCTACGTCCTTTAGTGATAGAGAAATTATTCCCCATCATGACAACCTGATCATTTCCAAGCGGACTCTGGGTTCTCTGAGCGGTCCCCCAACTTAGTTCAAGCACTGGGACTGCCACAAATGCCTCCCAGCTGGCCTCTAGCTCCTCTTTTCAAGCCCATTAACTCTTCGCCCTGCACTTGCAGTCAGCTCTGATTTATTTCCCGTTAAAAGTGTGTGTGTGTGTACCTTATTCATATAGAAGTCAGAGGACAGCCTGTGACAGTTGGTTCTCTTCTACCATGAGGGTCCTAGAATGGAACCCAGGTTGTTGGGCTTGGTGGCAAGTATCCTTGACTGCTCAGCCAACTCGTCAGTCCTATTTTTGTTTATTTTACTATTTTTAAAATTTTTTTATTTATTTTACTTTTGGGAGGAAGATGATCTTTTCAAAATATGAATCATATCACTTAGCACCTCAGAAAACAAACTGCTCTGTGGCCTACAAACCCATATATAAATTAGCCCTGTTTACTTCTCTCATTTTATGATCCCCCCCCCCCCCCAGTGTTACCCTCATTACTTCTTTGCCGCCACCATAGCACCATTGTACCCGTCCTCAAACCTGTCTCCTTCTTGTCTCAGGATTCTGGCGACCCCTGCCCCTTCTCCCTAACATTTATTGCTCCTCGCCACTCAGCAGAATGGCTGTGTCATAGGTCACCTTGGTTAACCCTGCCCTGACCACTGTAACTACCTCAACATCAGTTCCATTGGTAACTTCAGTTATTTTCCTCATAGTTCTCACCATTATCAGAGCCCAGCCATCCTTACCTAGCAACACCTACGAAGGCGAGACTGGGCTCATCAATCTGGCATAGATTTGGCTGAGGAAGAAAAAAGCCCCAGTTTATATAGAGGTGTTTTTTTTGGGAGGGGCGCGGTTGGTTTGTTTGTTATTTACTTAGACCATGAAACCAGCCCGGTATCAGCTCCCCAGATCCATGGTCCCACAGGATTGCTCAAACAGTGGGTTGCTCTGGCATGAGAGGTCAGTTCCAGACTCCAGCCTAATGATTTTATGACCTGGAGCTGTATCCTTATTGGGGAGATATGGTCAAAAAAGTCCCATGTCTTTCCAGAACCCAGGAGGCAGCTTCACCAAGATAGGTGGGTGAAAAACAGCCTTGGGACAACTCATAAGGCTGTTCAGGGGAGGCTCTGGGAGCCTTTCTTCCAGCCAGAGCAAGCTGAAGTTAACCTTGCCAATATGTGTCGAGATGTTCGTGACATCACGTAATATATAGCACTATATGAAAACCATGTAAATAATCGTTAGCCTGTATTGTTGACGGAATGAGACCCAAAATCCTGTTAAATGTGGATCTGATCTTGTTTGTCAAAAATTTACAGTCTAAGTCTGGTTAAATCCAAATATACAGAACCCACAGGTACAGAGAGAAAGCATTCTTGGGGGAGTTGAGGATGAAAGAAACCCTAATTATTGGTTACTGAGAATAGCTAACATTTTTTACCATTATTATATGTCTGTTAGGCAATAGAAGTGCTCTGATAAGAATGTTTGCTTTTTTTTTTCTTTCATCTCGACTTTACAGATAATGAAATGCAGGTCCAGAGAGGGTTGAGGATTTTCCCAGATCACACAGCTAGTCAATATCAGATAAGGAATTTAAACAGAGGCAATTTCATTCCAGAATCTTCCTGAGTAATGCACTATCACTTAAGCCAGATTTTCTGTAGAGATGAATACACTAACAATAGAGAAAATGCATTAAGCTGATTGCAGCTAATAATCAGAAATTACTTGGACATCACATATGGCTTTTGGAGATCCTAGCTAAACTTTAAGCATGTCATTTGACTTCTTATGGCATTTGCCAGTATTTTCAAAGGCTTGTAGACCTCCTTACCAATGTGCTCTTTGCATTTTCTTCTGGCCTATTTTACAGTCTTGTGGGCAGCTTTAGACAAAATAACTTTCTCTTATGAAGGATTATGGATGCTTTTTGCCATTTGTAAATGTGAATTTTATAGACACTCCCAGCCACTTGAAAGAGCAATGCTTTTAAAATTTTTTTGTGATGATTTGTAACCTCAAGTGTTTCTGATAAACTGTCAAATTAAATTTCAAGTTTTTGCTTTATATTGTACGAATGCACTTTGTAATGGGCTTCCTCGTTCTGATTCATCACCAAAGTGACTTTCAAACTTGGTAGCTTTTCAGCAGTGCTTCCTTTCCTGTCATCCCCGCCCCCAGCCATCTCCCTAGTTGAAGGTTTGGTTGTAACATACATGGCTTCCTTTGTCTAGAACTTTTACTTTGCATCTATACATAGTGTATGTCGTGTGTGTGTGTGTGTGTGTGTGTGTGTGTGTGTGTGTATGTTTGTGTGCATGTGGATGCCAGAAGTTGTCATTTGATGTTTTCCTCAATCTTACTTTGTTTTATTTACTGAATTGGAATTTCTTACTGAATCTGGAGCTTGCTGATGATTTAGCTAGTCTAGCTCTACCCAGCTTACTCTTGAACCCGTCTGACTTCCAGGGTGAGTGTTAGAATTACATTTGCGCTCTGATGCTACCAGTTTTTCTTTCTCTACTGAGCCATCTTCCTGACCCTCGCTGGAACTTACTGCTCTTCATTTTCCCACCACCTATTGTGCTCTCTTGTCATCTGCCTCACTCCTTTTGGAGCACAAGACATCACAGACACACCTGTGTTGTCCTTTCCCTGGTCTAGACTCAGGCATTTTCTGAGGAGCCCTGGTTCTTTTGATGGGAAATAGAATTAGAATTGAGGACCTGGGCACTGGTGATGCTCACTGCTGTTGAGATGTCCTTGGTTGTAGGGTCTCTCAGGAGACAGTGCTAGGGGAAACAAGCAGTCATGCTAATGCATTCTGTCATATGTCAGAAGCTGTTTCTGTGTCTCTGCTCCACTCTACAGGTTTCATTCTAGTCTCCCCTCTTCTCTAAAAACTATATAATTCATTTAAACAAGTTTTATTTGTGTGTGGGTTGTGTAGCGGGTATATTTGTGCCACAGCATATGTGTGGGAGTCAAGGGAGCATTGTGGAGCTGATCCTCTCCCACTGTTAGGTGGGTATCTAGGATTGAACTCAGGTCGTCAGGGTTGCACAGCTAGCTCTTTACCCACTGAGAATCTTGGCAGCTCCTCTCTTCTTATTCTCAATTTGTTTCTTTAACAGTGAGAGCTATGGATCTTTTTTTTTTTAAAGATTTATTTATTTATTTTATGTATATGAGTACACTGTAGCTGTACAGATGGTTGTGAGAATCATGTGGTTGCGGGGATTGAACTCAGGTCCTCTGCTCACTCCGGCCCCAAGATTTATTTATTATTATATGTAAGGACACTGCAGCTGTCTTCAAACACACCAGAAGCGGGCATCAGATCCCATTACAGATGGTTGTGAGCCACCATGTGGGTGCTGGGAATTGAACTCAGGACCTCTGGAAGAGCAGTCAGTGCTCTTCACCGCTGAGCCATCTCTCCAGCCCGAGAGCTATGGATCTTGTTATATGCTCTATTCCCTCATTTACTTTCCCTTAGTATCATGAAATTACACGTACTGGTAACAAGTTGATAGACAGGTATGTATGTGTAGATTTTTAAATTCTGAATGTTTTGGTACCCAATCAGAGCTTCATGTTTTCTGTAACCACTTAGTTATTTTCTTCTTCCCCAACTGGAATATCACTGTGTTATTTGTAGCAGTTTGCTTGGTTGGAGTTTATATTCCCATTACACCCCCATTTACCATACTGTAGTTGTAATTCCTATTACAAGGAAACCAAACAAGTCAGAACCATACAGAAAGGTCTAGTCAAAGGAGCTTTGTTCCCTCCTTGTCTTCCCTGACTTCTTCAGCTTCTAGTTTCCATCTGTTCCTAGTCATTACCATATGAGCAGCAGCAGCCTTGTTTTTACTGAGCATTACTGCAGGTAGGCGCTTTGTGCGTATTGCTTCAGCCCGTGTTCACGTTGACCCTCCACAGTAGCTACCAATCTTCTAGATGAAGCCACCGAGTCTTAGCATAAACAACGTGTTCCACGTGACATCTGGTGCACAATTCAAACTGGGATCTTTCTAATGTTGGTACCAGTGTGTGAACCATGCTGGTCTCGCTCCCTCCCTCCCTCCCTTTTCTTTCCTTCCTGGCTTTCTTCTCCTTTTCCTTCCCCCTCCTTGTCCATCCACTTCCTTCTTTTTCTTCTGCCTTCTCTTTCTTTCATTTGCTGGGGATGGAGCGCAGGTTCTTATGCATACTAAATTCACTTTACCTCTGGACCACACCTCTAGTTACCTGTTTTTTATCTTTCAAGTTTTCTAGGTCTTTCTAAACCTCAGCACTTCTAAAGTCACCTTTCTGCAGGCATGTTGAAAGCGCATTTGAATACTCAGGTAGTCTTTGGCTGGTACTTGGGAATAAATGTTCTCTTCTGTTAGCCCTATCTCCATTTCTTAAGTGTGGACTCACTACACCTTCAGAGAAAGCACTTGTCTAAGGTTACAAAAGCAAAAGAGCTACCAGATTCACCAGATAACTTGGCAGTAGTTGATCTTGGGGCTTGAAAGGAGTATACTCTCCCTGCCTTTGATAGACTTAAGGTCACTTATTCCTGGTGACACATGCCATATTAATCCAAGAATTCTAGAAGCAGAGACAGGTAGGGCTGTGATTTTGAGGCCCGCTCGGTCTACATGATGAGTTTCAGACCAGCCAAAACTACAAAGTAAGACCCTGTCTCAAAGCAAGGGGGTGCTATTCAAAGGAAGAAACAGCTAGAGTTGGGATTTAAGTCCCAACTTGGAGGAAAGAGAGACTAAAGAGACTCGGAGGAAGAGTTGGCCAGGTAGACAGGAGGAAAGCAGAAGGGCAGGCTTTTGCCGTAGTTCCTGCCTTAGCAAGGGGTTAGGTTAAAAAATCCCAGGTTGTCTGAGAAAATGTTGACTTTCCAAATTTGGTTGTGATGATAAAGAGGAGGGGAAAGATGAACGAACAGGAAGCCCTGAGTGATAGGTTGTCAGCTTGTAACAATCTCTGTACCAGTCGGGATGTTTTAGGCCTTCTGGTCACACTGCACAGCTCAACACTACCTTCATAACAGGAGCGTATTGGCTACCTACGTGGGCAGTCCAGAGATACCCACATTATTTCCATCCCTCGACACTGCGGCTCAGAGGGTGCTCCTGGGCTGAGAGTGTAGCTCAGTTGTAGAGCATGTGCTAGCTCAAGGTCCTTGGAAGGGAAGGGAGAAGAAGGAGAAAGGAAAGTGGGAAGGAGGGAGAAAGGAAAAGAGAAAAGATCAGCAACAGCTGTCCTTCCGTGTGGTCACTTGAGGGCTGAATACAAGTGTCCTCAAAATTGACTTCTGTGTCAACTGTCTTCAAAGGACTCAATATTCTCCTCAGGTCTCATTTGCCAGAATGGATGTTCAAGCCTATGTTTTAAAAATATGTACTCTGTCTGTCTGTCTGTCTGTCTATTTTTAGACCCAGTCTTAATCTGTAATCCTGACTAGCCTGGAACTTGTAGCTTGGAACTGGCTATGTAGACCAGGCTGGCCTCAAACACCTAGGGATCCATCTTCCTCTGCCTCCTGAGGTCTGGGATTAAAAGTGTGTGCCACCATGACGAGCCCTAAAATTACCTTTTAATTTTTATTGTTGGACAGCTCCATGCGTGTATATAATGAACTTTATAGTTTCTGATCTCCTAGTGCTCTATTTTTATCCTCCTTCCTTCTCCTGAGAGCCTTCTTGTTAGTCTGATGAGATGCTCAGCTGATAGAGGCACTTGTTGCCAAGCCTGAGGACCTGAATTCAGTCCCTGGGACTGACGTGGTCACACTCGAACACACACACCCCCCAAACAATGAATGAATAAATACAATAAAATGGACTCCTCTTTGTTCTAACAAATCCTCGTAATTCTTACATGGATTTTTAAAGCTCTCTTCTGAGTTCATCTCCCGCAGAACACATTAAACCTTTCCAGGATTTGATAAGGTTGGAAGACATGGAGAACTGGCTGTGAGAAACATCTAGGAATACATGCCGTGGTCTCTAGTGTTGAAAAAGTAGAGTTTTGTGCTTGTTGAGACAAAAATAGGGAGCATGAAGACAGTTTTAGGTGGGGGTTTTGGCCTTCTGTTTTTTTAGGGGTTAGTGTAGCCTAGGATTGTCTCCAAAACTTCACATACTTGAGTGTGACCTGGAAATCCTAATCCCCTTACCTCAAAAGTGCTGGGGAGTATTTGGAGAGTCACTCCATCAGGGGAATTGCCTCCTTAATCAGTCCCCAGAACCCACAGAGAGAAGCCAGGCATGTGTGGCTGAGTTAGTGCAATGCTGGCCGATAGTGCACAAGGCCCTGGGTTCAGTCACGAGGCCCCACATTCTGAAAGGCGAAAACCAAGTTGTTCTCTGACCTCCATACGATCACTATTAAATGGGCACTGCTCCCACCCAGTAAACAGATAGAAGGACATTGTTGTTTTCAATATAACAGTTTCACAATTGAATCCTATGTGAAACCTTAAACATTTAACCTGCATTCAGAAAACCAGAGCACTGCTGAGTCAGAGCTCTGGGAATTGTGACGTGTGTGTTCCGGTCACCTGCTTGTGCAGGGTGGCTTCTTCCTTACAGCTAGTTGCCCCTGGCCAGCCATCTGCTCAGACTTCAAAACAGCCATTGTCATTTTTGTTACGTATAACATTTTCCCTGATTGTAAGTAGTTTGAATTTTTGAGCTGGGCATGTTGAGTTTGAGACTCTGTCTCCAAAAATCAAGTTATGCATCTTTATACAGAGAGTCTGGATAAATAAAAGAACTTTTAAAATTAGAAAAATATACAAACTACAAATAAGCTACAACTATCAAGGTTTTCTGTGCTTTATGTAGTACTAGGAATGTTTGGTCAGTTGATTGTTTTTGTTTGTTTGGGTTTTGGTTTTTGGTTTTCAATACAGGGTTTCTCTGTGTAGCTCTGGCTGTCCTGGAACTCACTCTGTAGACCAGGCTGGCCTCGAACTCAGAGGGATCCGCCTTCCCCTGCCTCCTGTGTGTAAACTATACCTTTTCTCACCTGCTGCCTCCTCACACATCTTGCTCTGTCCCCCACACCCTTCGTGCTCCAGACAGTCCCTATCTCTAGGTCTCCACCTTCCTCTCTGTTCAAAGTTCTTTGATACAGAGAGGGGGAAAAAAGAACTCAATTAATCCAATATAGAAGGAGCACAGTGTGTGGATATACTTTTTTGGAAAACAAACAAACAAAAGGTTTAGTATACTTAAAAAGAAAAATCAAGTTTTCTAAATAAAACACAGCCATCCAAAATCATATTTATGCTCGGTGGGGGCGGTGCACGCCTTTAATCCCAGCACTCTGGAGGCAGAGGCAGGCAGATTTCTGAGTTGGAGGCCAGCCTGGTCTACAGAGTTCCAAGATGGCCAGAGCTACACCATGAAATCCTTTCTTGAATTACAAAAAGAAAAGAAAAGAGGAAAAAGGAAAGAAAGGGAGGGAGGGAGGGAGGGAGAAAGGAAGAAAAAGAAAAGAAATCTGTGTGGGGCTGGGAACGTGGCTTGTCTTACCACTAAGCGGGCCCACCTGCATTGGATCCCTGGAAGGAGGGAGAGAATCAACTCCAGCAGTTTCTCCTCTTAACTCTGTACTTACCACGCAGACCCACAGAATAAATAAACAAATAAATAAACGAGTGTTTCTGAAGACTATGTAGTAATCATTTTCTAACTCCTCTGTAATCCAAAGACTTCACGTATACCAACCTGAATTCTGACAATAGGCCTGTGTAGGCTGTAACATTAGGGGAACTGAGCTTCCTCCAGCTGTGTGCCGTAGAGAAGCAGCCAGCCTTCATGTCTCTATGCATCGCGCTTGTCAGAACAAGGCTCCAACTAGCAATTCTCCCCCCAGGGCCTCTACTTTCCATTGGCACAGGACCCGATAGAAGGGCACAATAAGCTCGTAGTACCACTCGAAAACTGGGTGTCCTGAAAGTTTCAAAACAACAGAGAAAGTTCTGGTGAACAATTTTTGTCATTCTGGATTAAGTAAGACTTTTTTTGTTGTTATTTTCAGATAGGATCTCGTGTCTTACATAGTAGAAGATGGCCCTGAATTTCTGGTCCTCTTGACTTACCTTCCAAGTGCTGTGGTTACAGGTGTGTGCTACTATACTCACTTTATATCGTGCTGGGGAATCAAGCCTAGGACTTCAAGCATGCTAGGCCAGCTCTTACCAATTTAGCTACATTTCCAGTCTTAGGGGAGACCTTTCTAAGCATGATAATCCATGGCAGAAACAAAGGCACAGCTCCAAAAGATTTGACCATACAACAAAACCCACTTCTAAATAATAGAAAACACAAAATTAGGGCTGGAGAGATGGATTAGCAGTTAAGAGCACTGGCTGCTCTTGCAGGGGACTCAATTTCAGTTCCAAGAACCCAGTGGTAGCTTACATCTGTTCTAGGGAATCTGACTCCCTTTTTTGGCCTCCATGGGCACCAGGCATACTTGTAGACACAATACTCCTACACATAAAAATAAATAAAATCTTAAAAATTGAATCATCCAAGAGAAAGATTTCTATACGTATAAATAAAGAACAAACAATTGGGAGATGGGAATAAGCAGAGAGGAAGATGAAATATTTTATAGAGATTTTTTAATACACAAAAAATTGAAAATATGCATTTAAAGGAATTTTCCTAGAAAAAAAAATAGGCAAAGAACATAAATAGTAAAGCAAGTAATTTTGATGTGGCCAAGTTATTCATGGGGACAGGGGCCTTTTGACCTAGCTACTATCCACCAGCCACCTGGAACAGCTGTCCTACTAAAAACGTGTGGTTTTTGGCTCCTTCACCTCTAGTCCACGCGATTTGGGCTTCCTAGCACACAGTATTCTTTTTTTGTTTTTAAATGGCCTTTTGTAAATATCTTACTTTTAATCAGGAACAAAGAGAGAAAAAAAATCTTGTTAAACAGCCTCTGCTGATGGTTTGTCAACTTGATACAACTTAGAATCAGTCACTAAGCAAGATGAGTGATTGGTCTGTGGGCATGCCTTCTGGGTGATTGTCTTCATTGCTTTGATTGACATGGAAGTCCCAGTCTGAAAGCAGCTGACGTCATTGGATGGTTTGGAGTCTTGGATATGTGAGAGTAGAGAAAACTACAGGACTAACTGATGACTGAAAGTTTAAGAGCACTTTCTGCCCTTCTGAAAAACCCAAGTTCAGTTCCCAGCACCCGAATCAGGTGGTTCACAGCCGCCCATAACTGTAAGCTTTGGGGAAAATCAATGGCTCTAGCCTGTGTAGGCAGCTGCACTCACGTGCACACATCCACATAAAGATGCATAATTGAAAATAATCTAAAAACCCTTTAAAAAGAGAAGAGAGCCAAGTGTGGTGGTGTACACCTTTAATCCTAGCGCGCGGGAGGCCGGGACCGGCAGGACTCTGTGAGCAAGAGTTCTGCCTAGTCTACATATTAAGTTTTAGGCCAGCCAGAGAACACACACAGTAAGACTGTCTAAAAACCAAAGCCCAGCCAGGCAATGGTGGCACATGCCTTTAATCCCAGCACTTGGGAGGCAGAGATAGGCGGATTTCTGAGTTTGAGGCCAGCCTGGTTTACAGAGTGAGTTCCAGGACAGCCAGGGCTACACAGAGAAACCCTGTCTCGAAAAACCAAAAAAACTCCAAAAAACCAAAAAAACCAAAAACAAAACCAAAAACCCATCCAAACAAGAACAAGAAGAGTGGAGAGAGTTAGCTGAGCACTAAAGATGCATGTATTCGTTTATCTCTGCTCTTGGCTGTGGATAGTACGTGAAAACCTTTCTCAAGCTCCTGGTGCTATATGACTTTCCTGCTATGATTGACTGTATTTAAAACAATGCCGTTCTCCCCTAAGTTGTATTTTGACAGAGTATTTCACCACATCAACAGAAATGAAACTAAAACACCTTTTTTTCCCCTGTGTAACCTTGGCTGTCCTGGAACTTGCTCTGTAGACCAGGCTGGCTCAGAGATCTACCTATTTCTGCCTCCCGAATGCTGGGATTAAAAATGTGCACCACCACTACCCAGCTTTAAAACACTTAAGAGGGGCCGGGCAGTGGTGGTGCACACCTGTAATCCCAGCACTCGGGAGGCAGAGGCAGGTGGATTTCTGAGTTCGAGACCAGCCTGGTCTACAGAGTGAGTTCCAGGACAGCCAGGGCTACACAGAGAAACTCTATCTCAAAAAACCAAAAAAACAAAAAACAAAAAACAAAAAAACCCCAAAACCACTTAAGAGGTAACCACAATCACCTTTAAAAAGGTTTAAGGACAATCTACTAGATTTGATAAAATTCCATTATATTGATATATAAAATTCTTGCAATAGAAATGTTTAATGAAAGAAGAATGTAGTTTAGTTGGAAGACACTTGCCAAAGATGCACAAAGTCCAGTAAATTATTAATTAACAAAAATTAGTGGTATTAAATATAACATTTGCATACTCAATTTCTGAAAAATAAATAAACTATTTAGTAAGACATCCTCTGAAGTCTGCAGCCAACAGTTAGGAGACATGTTTTTTGAGACAAGATCTCATGTAGCCAAGGCTGGCCTCAAAAATCATTATGTAGCTGAGAGTGACTTTGAACTTGTGATCCTCCTGCTTCTGGGATTATAGGTATGTTCTGCCATGTCCAATTCATATGACACTGGAAATGAATCCAGGGCTTTACGCATGCTAGGCAAAACCACTCTGCCAACTAGGCCATATCTCCAGGCAGACTTTTTGGCTGTGGTTCCCAGGGTGAACTCTGGATCTTCCCGCCTCCACCTCCTGAGTGATGAGGAGTGCTGGGATTGAGTGTGTGCCGCCAAGGCAACCTGCTAAAGGAAGGTACTCTTCTCCAGGTACCTCCCCTCTCTTTCTCAGCACTATATCTGGTTCATCTATTCGTTCCTTCTGTGTAGCAGGCAGTAAGGGAAATGAACTAGCAATGAACTGGAAACAGCCCTTCGTGCCCTCATGAAGCAAGCCTTGAGCTGCGGGTTGGTAGGAGAACAAGCGTAAAGGAAGGCAATATTCATGTTATGCATACTTTGTCAGGTGTGAAGAGGTGAAATGTGGGGAAGTGCATGGAATGGCAGGGCTGCTGTTTTGGATAACATGGTTGGGAAAGTGTCAGAGACAATAGTTGGACATAGACAGACTTGGGAGGTTTGGGAGCAGGCTGTCAATTACTGAGAATACTTCGGACAGAGACACCTCTACAACTACATCAAGGAATAGGGAGCAAGCATGGCCCTGGGTTGTTGAGGAACCTTGAGGTTGCCATCAGCTGGGACAGAGAAGAAAGAGAAGAGAGAAATTATAGGAGGTAGGTCAGAGAGAGAAGATGAACAGAAAGATGAGTAGGGCTCTGAACACTGCAAAAACATTGGGTGATATTTACTGTAAGAGGTGATGGGCCTAGGAATGTAGCTCAATTGATAGAATGCTCTCCTAGCATACCCAAAGGCCTGGGTTCAATCTCTAGCACCACCACATAAATGGGGTTTGGTGATGCATGCCTATAAACTCAGCATTTGGAAAATAGAAGCAGGAGGCTCCAGAATTCAAGGCCATCCTCAGCTCTATAGCAAATTTGAAGCCAGCTTGGGCTACATGAAACACTGTCTCAAAAAATAAATGCCGGGCAGTGGTGGCGCACACCTTTAATCCCAGTACTTGGGAGGCAGAGGCAGGTGGATTTCTGAGTTCGAGGCCAGCCTGGTCTACAGAGTGAGTTCCAGGACAGCCAGGGCTACACAGAGAAACCCTGTCAAAATAAAAAAATCAAAAAATAAATAAAGATCAAAATATTCTTGGGCTGGAGAGGAATGGCTCAGTGGTTAAGAGTAGTGGATGCTCTTCCACACGACCCAGGTTCAGTTCCCAGCAGACACATGGTGTCTCACAAGCATCCATAACTCTAGTTCCAGGGGATCTGATTCACTTTTCTGGCCCTGGACACCCCCCACATATGGTGTACAGACACACATGTAGGCAAACCCCCACATACATAAAATGAAAATTTACAAGCCAAGAAAAAGAAAAAAAATCTATAACTAAGAAGGCTGATGTAGGAAACCAGTCTATAAGAAGATATGTCCTTTACGTGAATGAAATGAAAAGAACCCATGAAACCAGGAAGTCCCATGGACAGGTGACATGAAGTCCTAAATGGTTCCTAATTACCATCTAATTTACTCACTCCCTCATCCAACCTGTCCCTCAGTGTGGCATTAGTGACCTAGAATCTTACACTTGGATTGCTGTGAGGTACAGTTAGCTCAGCAGGTTTGGTGGCTTCTTTCTTGTTCATCTCCATGGAACTCTTAATCCTTGGGAACTTGGCTTCCAGAGCACTCATGCCACTGATAGATTGATGATTTCACTGTGCACACTTGTAATACCAGAGCATGCTGTGCCATCTTGGTAGGGCCTGCCAAGTCGGCACGAAGACCGATGAGTGTGTGTGTGTGTGTGTGTGTGTGTGTGTGTGTGTGTGTGCTTGCTTGCTACTTGCTTTTACTGTTGGAACCTTGAGTTTCCATTGCCATAGAAAGTCACTATCAGATGAATTTATGTAACCAGCAACCATATGGGCTCCAGACCTTGAGATATCAAGTAGGCTTCCCTGGGCAGACTCATTGTGTCCATGTCTGTCGTTTGTTGCTTTAAAGAAAATGTGTTGTATGTGCTCTCACCTCACAAGAAGGACAGTGATACCTGGCCTAGGTTTTTCTGAGCCTCCTGACATGTGCGTTTTCCCCGCTGTCATAATGTTTAGCTGTTCGTATGAACTGCTATCAAGCTGAGTAAACCTTCTGACTCACTGTTATGGCATGAACAGTTTCTTATGTTGGCATCCTAACTCACAGTACCTCACAAGCTGTATTTGAAGAGAGAGTCTTTTATTCTCTTACACTTCCTTTGATTTTTTTTTTTTAAAAATCTGTATTTATGTGGTTGTTTAGGTGCTCACATGTGGATGTCAGAAGCAACCTTGGGAGTCAGACCAACTTCCACTTTGTTTGAGACAGGGTCTCTCACTTGCGTACTCCAGGGTACCAGGCTTGAGAGCTTCCAAGGATTCTCCTGCACAGGAGCTTGATTTCTACACCAGGCTGTCTTCAGATTCACAAACATCCACCTGCTTCTGCCTCCTGAGTGGTGGGGTTAAAAGACACACTCCAACATGAATGCGTGCCATGTTTCCTTCGTTCTTTCGTTCCTTCCTTCCTACATTTGTTCATTTGTTCCTTCCTTCCTTCTGTCTGTGTTTTTGTTTTTGTTGTTGCTCTTGTTATTGTTGAGACAGAGTCTCTCTAGTATGTAGCTCTGGTTGTCCTGGAACCCACTATGTAGACCAGGAAGGCCTCAAATTCAGAACTCCACCTGCGTCTGCCTCTGGAGTACTGGTATTAAAGACAGGTACTCCCACAGCTGGCTGTCTTCTTTGGTTTTTATTTTTTTTTTGTTTTTGTTTTTTGTCTTTTTTTGTTTTTGTTTTGTTTTGTTTGGATAGGCTTTCATGTATCTTAGGCTGGCTTTAAACTTGCTATGTTGAGGAGGATGGTCTTGAAATTCCAAACCCCCTGCCTCCACCTCACAAACACTTGGATTGCAAGAATATAGCACTATATCTGCTGTATGCTGAGGATAGAACCTTGGGCTCTGTGTGAGCTAGGCAAATAGCTGACCCACTGAGCTCCAGCCCCTATGTCTCACACACGCTGTAAACATATGACACACAGATATGAAGTATTTTAGTGCACCCCGATTTTGATTATAATATGTTACAGAGAATAGGATGTGTCATTTCCCACTTGGAACATCATGTTAGGGCTCAGAGACTTTGCGATTTTAGTGCATGTTGGATCTGGGGTTTTCAGATTGGGGATACTCAACCAGAACAGGTTATGACATAGCTCATACAGTCACTGCATGAACAAGTTGGTGAAATGCTCTTGGTACTACTGTTGTAATTTTTCTATGAAGTTTGAGCTCACATCTAAGTTAAAAGTTAACAAATGAGCAGGGCAGTGGTGGCGCACGCCTTTAATCCCAGTACTTGGGAAGCAGAGGCAGGTGGATTTCTGAGTTCGAGGCCAGCCTGGTCTACAGAGTGAGTTTCAGGACAGCCAGAGATACACAGAGAAACCCTGTCTTGAAAAACCAAAAAAAAAAAAAAAAAAAAAGTTAACAAATTAAATAAGACAGGGGTTCTGGAGAGATGGATCAGAAGATCAGAGCACTTCAAAGTCTGCCCCAGCACCCCACAGAAACCCTCTGTTATGGCAGTTACTTTTATCATCTGGGAGCTTAAATGTATTCAGTCCCTGAACCACATCTCCCAAACTTCGGCTATAGGCAGACAACTGTTTTAGGTAGTGGAGGTAATGTCAGTGATCAGGGTCAGCAACAAAACTGCAGTGCTTATGATGCACGATAAGTAGAAATATGCATTTAACCAATGTAGCAGGAGAAGAGAGGGCAAGGGAAAAAGGAAGCAGGAGAGAGGAGACTGCAAGGCAGAAAGCAAAGCAAGCTTGGAGCTTGAAATATGATACCCAAGGTCTGCATTGTGACCCTGAAACATTCTTTCCCACTGCTAGCAACAGGGCTCCTTGGACAAATGGCTAATTCAAGGTCGGGGTCAAGAAGCATGCAAGAAGAACCTGGAACATTTTGTTGCACCAGAAGGAAAAGCTAAAAACAACCCTCGGCTCATTAGTCATTGTTGGAGGTTGGAAAAGCAATTTCCATCTTGACGTGGTGGTACAGGCCTGTAATTCCATGACTGGGGAGGCTGAGACAAGAGGACTGTGAATGTGAGAGCAGCCTCAGCCAAGGGGCAAGAGCCCATCTAAAAGAAAGGAAAAAGAGAGAGCTAGAAAGATCGCTTGGTTGGGAGCATAACTGAGTGGTAGGGCATTTGCTCATCACGTGTGAAAGATCCTGGGCTTTTGAATCAAAAAACAGGTAGTAAATCTAGGGGCTCATGTATGCTATGAAAGTTTGTATGCTAAAAAGGTTTTGGGAAAAAATAATTATAATAACAAATTACTATTATTGTTGTGTGTCTATGCGTACAGGTGTGCACATGATATGGAAAGATGCTAGAGGGGTGAGGCTGGAGTGGGTAAGTGGGTGGGTAGAGGGGCACCCTCATGGACCCAAGGGGGAGGGGGACAGGGGAAGGGGATGGGAGGTTGGGAAAGGTAACTGGGAAGGGGGGATATCATTTGAGATGTAAACAAATAAATAAAAAATAATAAAAAAAAAAGAATGTGGAGGGTAAAGGACAGCTTGAAGGAGTGAGTTCTCTCCTTTCACTGTGTGGGTCCCAAGGTGATCAAGTTCAGGTCATCAGGCTTGGCCGCAAATGCCTTTACTCACTGGGTCATCTCACTAGCTCGCCACACTTTCTCTCTCTCTCTCTCTCTCTCTCTCTCTCTCTCTCTCTCTCTCTCTCTCTTTCCTTTTTTTGAGATAGAGTCTTGCTCTGCAAACCAAGGTCTGGAACTCACAATGTAGCCCAGGCTTTTCTGGAACTTGTGGAAATCCTCCTGTCTCAGCCTTACAAATTCTGGGATTTTAGGTGTGAGCCTCCACAGAGCTGCTCCCCTCAACTTTAGTGATTATTATCTCTGGAAGATTTTGAATTTTAAAATTATAATAATAGATACATAGCATAACATTTGCCATCGTAAACGTTCAAAATATACATTCCAGCATGTTTTGATTGTTGTACTTCCAAGGTCCACTCTCCAGTTCCAGAAGGGTCTCTATCCTCCCTCAACTAGACTCTAGACTCACTAGTCATTAATGCCCTTCTTTCTACTGCTCTACTGGCAATGCAAGCACCGTTGTGTGCTTGCATGCCTGCATGCGTGCGTGCGTGTGTGTGCTTCCTTTTATTTTGACAGGGACTCATTGCATAGTTTAAATTAGCCTGGAGCTCAGTCTTCTTGTCTTGGCCTCATGAATGCATGCATCCTCAGTTCTGGCTTAAGTCATAGCTGTCGGGCAGGGGGAGGGGTTGATACATGTGCACACGTTCATGTGAGTGCACACGTGTGTAAGGACAGAGGCCAACATAAGATGTCTTCCTCACCGACTCTCTACCTTAATATTTGGAATAAATTCTCTCATTGAACATGGAGCTCAGCTAGTCAGCTAGATCGGTTGACCAGCCAGTCCTGGGCTTTTCCTGTCTGTCTCCCCAGTGCTGGAATGACCGACACATGCAGTAGCACCCAGCTTTTTGCACAGGCTTTCTCTTAACCCCTTATGCTTGCATAGCAAACACTTTACCCACTGAGTTATGTCCCAGCTCTCTTAGTAATTTTGAAGGCTGAATAATTTTCCATTGTATAGCTATTTTGTTTCTTCACCCATCATTGGGCCTTTGGGCAGCTGTGAATAGTCTTACTGAAGACAGAGGGCAAATTTGAAAACATTTGCATACTCTCGGCACGTGATTGGCTGTGGCATGTGGCAGGAGCTCAGAGAAGGTCCAGTGTGGGTGCAGGTGGATGAAAGGGTGCTCAGTAGAAGGCAGTACTTGACTGGGTCCTTGACTGTAAATGGACAAGTTTCCTTCAGTTCGTGTTTTACTGTTAGTGTCTTGTCTTAGGGTTTTACTGCTGTGAACAGACACTATGGCCAAGGCAAGTCTTATAAGAACAACATTTAATTGGGGCTTCCTTACAGGTTCAGAGGTTCAGTCCATTATCATCAAGGCAGGAACATGGCAGCATCCAGGCAGGCATGGTAAAAGCAGAGCTGAGAGTTCTACATCTTCATCTGAAGGCTGCTAGCAGAATACTGACTTCCAGGCAGCTAGGACTAGGGTATTAAAGCCCATGTCCACAGTGACACACGTACTTTAACAAGGCCACACCTCCAAATATTGCCACACCCTGGGTCGAGCATATACAAACCATCACAGTGGCATAAGGATTTCACATGCAGATAGAGATGGGTGGAGGTGTCCAGAGTGAACTCAGTCAATCATTGCATCACTCAAACCAAGAGCAAGAAGACAGAGCAGGAGGATGGAGGACTGAACTAAGGGACCCAATGAACTGACAAGAAACAGCAAGAAGACTGGGTATGAACTATTTCCTGGAAGGATCTTATTTTCCATCACAACCAGTTTTCACTGAAGGGACCTTCGTTTGTCTATGCCATCCTCCTCATGAGACATTGCAAAGGCTGAAGCAATCAGGGCCAGGCTTGGGGCAAACAGAAATGTAATCCCAACATTTAGGATGCTGAAGTGGAAGGGTCACACGCTTAAGGCTGATGTAGGTTGCAAAGTGAGACTCCATTTCAGAGGAAAAGGCAAAAACAAACAAAAACAAAAACAAAACCAAGAAACCCTAAAGGTACAAAAAAAAAAAATTCAAAAAACAAAACCCAAGCTTTGGGACAGTATGCATGTAACCCCAGCACTGGGGATACTGAGGCAGAGGTTGGGTTGGGTGGAAGCCTGGGCTACACCAACAGTTCAAAGCTAGCCTGAATTACATATCAAGACCCTGTTTTTAAAACAAAAACAAAAAAGAGGGGCTGGAGTGACATCTCAGGCTTAAGCACAGTCTGTTCTAGCAGAGGACTAGAAGTCGATTCCTAAAGTCTACATAGAGTGGCTCACAACTCCTATAACTCCAGCTTCTGGGGGGATCTGCTGCTTCTAGCCTCTGCAGACACCTGCATTCATATGCATATACCACACAAAGACATAAACAAGTATATAATTAAAAATAAAATTCAATCTGAAAGCAAAAACAAGATATTGAGCAAATCAAAGTGCCCCAAACTCCAGTCTTTTAGGATCAGTGCGTAAGGGTACCTGCTACCAAGCCTGAGGAGCTGAGTTCAATCTCATGATCGAGTGATGGAGAGAGGAAGGAGAACCCCCAGATTTCTTCTGTGGCCTCCACAAGTGCCATATGCACACTCATGCACTTGCACACACAACATAAACAAAATGTAATAAAAAGTGTAAATTAAAAAACAAACAAACCAGGGGTTGGAGAGATGGCTCAATGGTTAAGAGCACTTGTTGCTCTACTAGAGGACCTGGATTTTGTTTCCAGCTCCCACATGGTGGCTCACAACCATCAGCAACTCCAGTTCCAGGGGATTCAATGCCTTCTTCTGACCCCAACAGGAACCAGGCATGTATGCGATGCACATACATATATGTGGGCAAAACAGCCATGAAATAAAATATTTTTTTAAAAAAAAAAATTGAAAAGCCTCCAAAACCCCAAACAAAACTCTTCGGGCTTTTTGATTATTACTGACAACCAACAGGGATGGTTTCAAATCTGGACATTTAGAAGAAATGTATGATTCTTCTGGGCAATCTTCAGCCAGAGATGGTTTTCTAGTCTTCCTTATAGTAGCAAATCTTTCACAATTTGACCAGCAATGCTGTTTCATCTAGCTCTTATTTAGCAGGAAAGCGGGTCTGGAAAGAAGCCTTGGTTCCTTTCCATATTCGGAGCCTGGCACTCAGGAAGTGCTTGATGGTCTACACTACAACTACACATCCCTGAACTTTCCTGACCTCAGAAATTAAGCAAGACCAACCAGCTTAGTCCTTGGATAGGAGAGCATGGCGGTTATGTTTGTTGAATGAACAAATAAGGTAGTTTTAAAAAGAAGTCTAAAATACCTTGACAGAGACGGTGGAGTTGACGACAGAGCAGCTTCTGTCTGGGGACTCAGTTTCTCCCTTTCCCCCAGTTTCTCTCTCTCTTTCCTAACCCTTCTCTCTGCTTTCTCTCCCTCCTTCTCAGATCTCTACCCTCTCTCCCTCCTGTCCTCTGTGTCATTTGTCTTTCTGGGTGTACTACGGTGGTGATCGAGATAGACCACTTTGTCAAATCCTCTTTATATAACAGGAAACTGGGGCAAGAATTCAGAGATGTGAGGGAGGACTCTGCTACATACAATTTGACAGTTAAAAACTGCCAGAAAAAAAAGAGACTCTCTGGTTCAGTATTTAGTTGACAGATACAAATCCAAAGACAGGCATGGTGATTTGGACCTTTAATCCCAGCACTGGGAAGCAGAGGCAGGAGGATCTCTGAATTTGAGGCCAGCCTGGTCTAAATAGCAAGTTCAAGACCAGCCAGAGCTACATTGTGAGATCCTGTTTCAAAATCTTCAAACCACCACCACCACCACCACCACCACCACCAACAACAACATCACCACCACCACCACCAACAACACCACCAACATCACCACCACCACCACCAACAACAACAACAGCACCACCACCACCACCACTACCACCATCACCACCACCACCACTACCACCATCACCACCACCACCACCACCACCAACAACAACAACACCAACACCAACAACATCACTACCAACACCAACAACATCACCACCAACAACAACAACACCAACAGCAACAACAACATCAACACCACCACCAACAATTCCTAGCAAGTACTCTGACTAGCTAGGCTAAGGTCACATGAACTGGTTCTAGGCCAAACAGTAGATAAAGGAAAAGGTGCTAGGATTGTCTGATGGAGTCTTGGGGGAGGGTCTTGAGTATTTACTATGATTGACAGTTCTTCCAGAGTCTCATGCTTATGATGGGGGAGGGCTATCTCACGAAGGCAAAGAGCCCCCCTCCCAAACTGTTAGAAGACCCAGAGGCTAGAGTCTTGGCAGCAGTAACAGATGGAAAGCCAAATGTCTGGAGTCGGGTGCCTGAATTCTCTCCTGGGGATGAGGCTGGCCTGGGAGGAGTCCAAAGGAGCCCAAGACAAATAGAAAAGTTGGAGATGGTCTTTGAGATCCTAGCTTTTTTTTTTTTTAAATCTGTCCTCCTTTGAATAGAGAAACTGCTGTACATTTCTCACTACTGAATCAAGTCTGCATCCTGGGAATTCATGCCATCCGTTTTCTGGGGGCATTTTGCACTCCCCACTCCCCAAGACACAGTTCCACCCTCAGGGTATAGCCCAGCCGGAATTTAGAAGCTGGATTTGTCCTTGACAGGTTCCTCCAGACGCTCCTGACTGTTCTGTGACAGAAGCCATCTGTTCCTGCCTCTGCCTGTGCCCCTGTCATTTTCCACTGTTTGAAATTCACTCCCTCATTCTCTCTGCCCCTTCCAGCCCCACCCACCATTGAAGGTGTTCTTCAAGTCCCACATGCTTCCCAGTGTCTTCTAAAGTCATTCCTCTGTCCTCCAGGCCCAATGTATTATAGTGGAAAGAGGCCTGAAGATCAAGACTCAAGTTGGCCACCAATTTTTTGCACGACCTCCCTGGGA
Source organism: Rhynchomys soricoides (assembly GCA_019843965.1). Classification (NCBI taxonomy): domain Eukaryota; kingdom Metazoa; phylum Chordata; class Mammalia; order Rodentia; family Muridae; genus Rhynchomys; species Rhynchomys soricoides. Next base: position 435,363 of record JADRCH010007490.1, on the reverse strand, counting down.
GTTATTTCCTCTCCTTGCAACTGCATTTCCTCTTCTGAGCACCGAGGGAGGGCTGGGTTGTTAGAAAGGGAAGCCCTCCCTCCTTCTGCACCACCCCCACCCCGAAGCCAGTTGGCATCCTCCCAAGTAGGAGGCACGCTGTCTCCATCGCCAAATTCTAGGATATTCTGTGATTCAGAAATGCAAATCTCCACTTTAGTCCACTGCTAACTGAGAGGGCCTGAAGCTCAGTGCTTCCATTGATGGAGTTCTTACTTTCTCTGCCCTAGAAGTGAGACTTCCCATTCCAGGAAGGGTCCCACCTTGGCTCTTCTCCCTTTCCATAATCCTTGCCTAGCAAGGACCAGGTCTGTGTGGGAGGAGGTCGCTTTGATCATTCAGGGGAGAAGGATGTTTTCTGTGAGATTGGGCCTGGCATGGAAGAAGGTCACAAGACCCTGCCGATTTCCATTTTCTACCATACAGAGCAACGGGGTTTGTGCATCCAAGGTCTCTCTGACTCAGCTTCACTTCAATTCCCATTTCTCTCCCATCCTCCCTTCCCTGTACAGAGCGAGGGGCCCAGGCAAAATGTTCTAACTAAATGTGGCAGAGTCAAATGTTTATGAAAAACCCATTGCCAAAGATATGTCTGGCGGGGCGGTTGTTCTAAAGCAGACGGGCAGGGCGTGAGGCACTGTGGGATGAATGATCTCCTAGTACCTTTGTGAATGACTGCTTCTCCCCCGCAGCACTAGGTCTGCTTGAAGGAATGTCTGGACTTTGCTACAGTCCTTTACCTCTTGGGGGAGAGTTTTCCTGGAGTGCTTATAAATGGCTCAGAGTGGGGCTCTAGCTCCTTTTCTAATGTGTTAAATTTGAGAAACATTAATAAAACCTTTGGCAGGGAGTAGCGAGATGGCTCTTGCCCTTAAACCAGGGGACCCAAGTTCAATCCCAGGAATCCACATGGTGGAAGGAGGGAACTGACTCTCAGATGTCCTGTGATGTCCACAAGCGGGTCAGAGCACATATACACCCTCCATCTCACAGACTCACAAATGTAAATAAAATGGTGTGACAGTAACATAATCCCAAGAAACCAAAAATACTCCTGAGAGGAACCAGTCAGAAGCATGGGTGTACTAAGTCACCATGTATATAGTTCCATCTCTTACTAGGAAGGAAGAGGGCAAGCTAAACTGGGAGGTCTCATGTGCTCAGCATCCAGGGATTTAGATGGAAGGCAGTAAGTGGAGAAAGACAGCCAGTTGCTGGCATCTGTAGTCCATGAAAGTGGGCTTTCTGGAAGGGCTTTCCCTGGCTCAGGCATTTCCAAAACTAGCCAGTGTGTCTTGAGGCCAGGAGCAATCATTCAAGTGCCACCTTCCTGAATTGCTCCTGGAGAAAATTAGCCCCTTTCAACTCTCTCTGTGTTTATAGAGTGTTTGATTAGATAAGAGCCATCGCTCTGCTTAGCAGTCGCTAGTATTACTCCTTTGAGAGAGGGTCTCACTCTGTAGTGCAGGCTCAGCTCAGTCTTTCCAGCAAACACCCACCCCCAGGCTCGTGAAGCTCTGATTACAAGGTTTGAGCTACCATACCTGGCCATTATAGTTGTATTTTTATTTCATTTCTTTCTTTTAGTGTGTGATGTGTGTGTGTGTGATGTGTGTACATGTGTGTCAATGCATAGACATCAGGAGTCAACCTCAGCTATTATTCCTCAAGAGCTCCCCACTTTGTTTTTTGAGATAAGGACCCAAGGCTCCCCAGTTCATTTAGACCCCTAAGGATCTACCACCCCAGAACTCAAATTCAATTATCTTTTTGTTTTCGAAAAAACAAAAAGAGTCTTTTGAGTCATTTGAGTCTTTTGTGCACATGTATGTATGCAGTGCAGATCCTATGGTAGTCCTGTAGGCTTTTCCTAGACAGGTTGGAAAACGTCTAGGCCCACCACTGCATGCATAGGAATCTTCTCCTGTACATGGGCCAGGGGTTCATGATTTTAACAAAAAAAGTCAGTGTAAAGCCAAGTGTAGTGGCACTTGCCTTTAATCATAGCACTCTGGGAAGCAGAGGCAGGCAGCTAGATCTCTATGAGTCTGAGGTCAGCCTCACTATATAGTGAAGCTATAGCCATGGTTAGTTACATTAGGTGACCTTGTTTCAACTCCTACCCCACCCCCCAAAATCAATGTAGACTCTAGTACTAAAATAAAATAAGTTTTATTATTGCTATAAAAGAAAAACATTTTGTTTATACAATAATTGGTAAAAAGAATAAAATATAAAGAGAACAATAAACATCACCTGTAATACTAGAGACATAAATGTTAAAATTTTGCCATGTTTCTTCCTAGTCTTCCCCCCATATATTGATACAAAATTATGTATGCAAAATGTTCTCAATATGCTTTTGTTATGTATTCAGGAACATACTGCAAAAACAATTCTGTATCTGACTCCTATTATTAAAAAAATAAACCATAACTATCTACGGTTAGATTTGCAGCTTCTTTCTTCCAACCTTTTGCCTGTGTATTGATACAAAACTATTTATGCAAAATGTTCCCAATATAATCGTAGCACACATTAGGAACACATCGCAAAAACAGCTCAGCATCTCTCTTTAGTCCCCGGTGATGCTACAGCTTGGAGGTGACTGTCTTCACGCCATATGATTGACACAGAACCATGAATGCAAAGCATCCCCAATATACTCATAGTACATATTAGGAACACATCGCAAAAATAGTTCAGCATCTTGGTTTGCCTTTCTCCTTCCTGTATCATTCAACCACACCCCCAGTCTCCAGCATATTTGTCCAAAGCACAACTCAAAGATAACTATACTATTTTGATCTTACTTTACTCTTAGCCTTATATCTGTACATTAATCTCATTCATGTAAAATTAAGACAGAGAAGAAAATATTTTACATGTTTATCACTTAACACTTTTATCAGTTTGTGGCATGTCTTTATGTCACAAAAACTATTTTCCGAAATATCAATCTTAATGATCACAGTGTCTTAGAAAAGCATATTTTATTCACGCGATCCTTTACTGTTAGTCATTTTATCCTCAAAATTACTGAAGTAAAGTGTAACCACAGGAACATAGAAGGTGAGGAGAGAGCCACAGATTCAAATTCCTCCTGGCAGGCCTACAGAGTGAGTTTAAAGCTGGCATGAGCAAAGTAGTGAGGCCTTGTCTCAAAAAGAAACTGCAAGTGGGTAGGATGGCATACACCTATGATGCCAGCCCTTGGCAGGGGGGAATCAGGAGGGTAAGGAATTCAATGTGAGCCTCTGCTACACAAGTTCGAGCCTGGGTGACATAAGCTTTTGTCTCAAAAATAAATAAATAAATAGTAATAAACATCCTGAAAAGATTTTTTTTTTCATTTTCTGTAACTCTCTGTGGCTTATATATTTCTTCATGGTTATTTGTATGATTCCATATTTTAAAGTTGACCTGTTTCTAAAGCTTACTGCCAATGTTTTTCCTGTTTGAGGAAAAATAGTTTCAATATTTTAGGCTATATATAAAACCATATGCCCTGTCTAGGCTTCAATGGACTGAACACGACCCATACCCTCCCCCACTCCATGGCAACCCCTTTCCTCCTTGCTTAGGGCCCACTCCCCTCCTGACCTCTCATCTCTGTAATACTCACCCCACTTATTCTTAGGAAGAGGAGTGGCTCCCAGACCTTTCAGTTATCAATCTGTCACAAGGGTGCAGTGGTATCTCGTGACATGATGATCCCCGAGACGTCTGAGATCCTTGCATGTGGAATCTCAAATTTCTGTATCTCCCAGGACCCTTAAAGACACAAATCAAAGCACAACAAAACAAAGAAACAGCAAAACTGTGAAGAAGGAAAAGCCAACCAAGCAACTAACCAACCTTTGGGTCTAATTCTACTTTTAAAAAGTCTCTTTGTTTTGCAGTTTCCCTCCAGTTTCTACTCTATGTTCAGCCACCAGAGTCAGTGTAATTCTGTGGCCTTGATTTTTAAAAACTTGTTATCTTAAGAATGTTTCTAAGTTTATAGGTAGGTTTTGTGATTATTCATAATGACTAAAAAGGGTCTCTTGAGGATGCCACTAAATTAATCTCTACAGTTAATCCACATTTGCTCCCTTAATTTACTTGAGTCTACAGAAACAATTAAAGCTTTAAAGTGAATTCACAAGTTTTTAAGCTTGTGCACGTTGAATTGTGCATATGTAGGTAACTTACAGTTATTACTTAATTGTTAGGCCAATCTGGAGCCTCAGTTAGGAAGTGTCCAGCAGATAGACTTTCATTCAGTTTAGGACTAGACAGTTTCAACTACACCTTTTCTGTTGTAGTCACTATGGTGTAAGCTTCTGATGACCAGGTAAGGATGTTAGCTGGCCCAGCACAAAGTCTACATGATGGGGCCTCAGAGGCTTCATCTTCAGAATCCTCGGGTTTCTTGAAACTTTGCCTGCCTTACTTATCTCTCAAAGTTGTTGCAAACAACAAATCTATGAAAGCAGTTGGGAAAGTAAGTGAACAGAGGGAATGAAGGCAAGTGCTGAGATTAGGATTGTAAAGATTTCGTTTCTAGGGCACAAGAATTCCAACTTCACTGGGCAGAAAGGGCACTGTCTCAGGAGAGTCAGGCTGCAAAGTAAGCAGGATTCCCAGCCCCCAACACTGCCCTTCCTTGGAGCCAGGACCCCCTTTTCAGTTTCTACCAGCTGCTCTGAGGAGAGAGCTCAAGAGCTTAAGGGGAGAGTGCCAAGGCTGAGGGGCCACAGGAAGAGGAAGTCTTTAGAGGCTCCTCCCACAAGGCTCTAAGCCCCTTTAAACTTGATGATGAGATCAATTGTGGACCCAGGACAAGAAACAGATGGGTTAAAAATTAGGACAGAGCTCAATGAACAGGTACTAATGGGTGGCATAAGGCAGGCTGTGCTGGGCCAAGGAGAAACAAATTTGATCTGTTTGGTGTGTACGGACTGTGTTTCGTTTAAGAGTTATATAATAACTCTAAATAAAGATGAACATATAAACTTTGGCATCATGAGAGATGCTGCTGGACATGGGAAAATAGATCTCTAGACATTGTCAACTTGGTATGGCTCACCACTCAAGTCTTTTAATCTCTATCAATATATATTCATTGATCTTCCTTCCTCAAGCATACTTTTTGAACCTATTTGTATTTTTTATCTTGCATTCTCTCAGGAAAACTGCCTGTTAATGAATTTCTGTCTTGTAGAATCATCATGTTTTCTCCAGGATTTGAGGAGCAAACCCAGTCCCTTGCTAGTCCCTCCTCCTCAATGGATTGAGAGGTATGGTGCTTTTGAATAATCAGCAAAATAATGGGCATTGCAGAGTCCTTACTGGGTTTGTGTTTAATTGGACAGTTGTCCATGTTAATGGGCATCAAAAGCAACATATCATTATTTGTTCTCCCAGCACTGGAGTATATCCAAATATTTTCCTGTTTAGGATTCGACTTTTGTCCTTGTCTATGTGCACTCATAAATGCTTTACAGAGCTACAACCGCTGACTTTTTCTGTGGCCCTGGTTATTGGCATCTAGTTTTTCCAAGAAACATTGACACACATCTGTTCAAATCAATTGCCTCTCCTATCATGACTGACTCATTTTGTGGAAAAAACAAGTTTACATGCCAACTGTAACAGAGGTGCCTGGACTGGGAGATAGCAGGAAGAATGAAATAGTAGGACTGGGTTATTTGACTTACAGATCATAAAGCAGTTTCCAGCAACATTTTAGAAAGACATACACTAGTGATTGATTATACTGTACCCCCATAGTTGGGTGGTTTTCAATATCTAGTGTGGTAAAATGCATATATATTACAGTTTTTGAAAGATGATTGTACTTTCTTGAAACAGGAGTCTTCTGTGTCCACATCCCCAAGATTGTTGATGTAGTGGAAAACAAAACAAAACAAAACAAAACCAGTATGGCTAGCTGAAGATGCCTTCAGAAGTATTCCTGTTATTAAAATTGTTACAAAATTATGTTCAGTTCTAGTGTACCATAATAACCTGAATATCTTGTCTTACAACTTATAGAAATGTCAAAGTTTAGATTTAGAGCCAGGCTAAGCTTTTCATAGTTTTAAGAGCCATGTCTGTCTAATAAACTTTATACAATGCCACGTGCATTCAGCTTCCTCACTAACAAATAACATGTACTGGGAAAAAAAAACCCGAGAGGTTCTTCTTTTTCTTTGAATGTGGTAATGGAGGATCAATTAATCAAGCCGACCATAAACTGAATCACTTTATACAAGTCTCCCACACATTATGATGCACATTTAGCAACGTTTGAAAAAACAATTTAGAAGAATACCTTAGGGAGTTGTTAAAGAGAATTTATAATCTGGAACGAATTGCCATCTTCTTAATTGACATAGAAGTGTTTGGCTAAAATATGGCTTTATTCACATTTTGCCCTTGGAAGAAGATCTAAGCACATCGTAACCTCGACTGGGCAAATAAAGGTGTGAAGAGCATTTCAAACCAGAAAAGGCACCACACTGCCAGGTACTGTGTGGAGGAGCTCAATTTTGGCACCCTTGGGCACCTTGGGCTAATGGCATCTTGGATTCTGAAAGTCAATGGCCTTAAACCCCGGATCATTTGCTCCTCTGCTCTCTGCCCTAAAGTCCCCAACCCACCTGAATCTCACTTGAGTCTTGCAGGCACCCACTGGAAGCAGCCAGATGGCGCAGGCCAGATCCTTCTGGATGAGTGGGCGCCTTCAGTGCGCCTGGCGCTCTTCCTCTGGCATAAGGCAAAGGCCCTGTTGAACAGTGGAAAGGGAGAAGGGAAGTTGGTGAGGGAGAATAGGGAGTCTCGAAGTGCCCCTCCTCCAACCCTGTGCATAGGAACGCGGGCGAGCGCCAGAACCTGTTAGCCATTTGTCCTGGGGATTCCGGACCAGAGGGGCCCTGCCAAGGGGAGGGGTGGGGCAGGGGCTGGGGGCGGGGCTTCAAAAAGCCAAGGAGGAAATGGGGGCACGGCTTGGCTGAAGTTCCAAGGGGTCTCCGTGCTCCTGGGAGCCAGGGGGTCCTTGGGGGCCTAAAGGGACCCAAACCACCTCCCACATATTGTTCAAATGCAAAGGAGTCTGGGAGAAAGGCATTTGGTGGCTAAAGCTAGACTTCCAGGCTCACAAGGCCTCCTCTGACTGTAAATTTTATGGGGGCCTGCACCCAGTCCCTGGGGAAGATCACAAGGCAGTTCATACAGACCAGAAGGGTGTGTGTATGTGTATTTTATTTCTTTTTAATAAGACAAAGCAGCACGATTTCACCCACACTCCATTTTCCAATAGTCCTTTACATGCCCATACTCCAGATTATGTAAAGTGATTTTTACAGGAAAAGTAAGGTCTTGCTCCCGAAGTTAACACTCTTCTCCAGTTCCCAGGCGCCTCTTGACCTGTTTTTTTTTTCACTTCAGGCTCAAAGGGCTCCTCAGGGAAATGGAGGTGCCATGATTAATCACAGCAGAGTTTGGGATGTCACGAGGCGGCCATTTTCTCAGAAGCTTCTGGGCAGTGACAAGGGTGTTCCCATGTCCCCACCGCCATGGTAGAATTATGTGATGACTTTGGGAAAGGGGGATAAAAGTGGACTAGAAATGCAGAGCTTCATTGAGGCTTCCTGTTGGGCCATTGCTTTTCATTGTACCATCTGGGGTTCCTCACCAGCAAGGCATGAAGAGATCCAGGGACACGCCCATGTACCCCTTAATCTTTCCTAACCTCTAAAGTCCTTTCCACCTGGACCTAAGCTTTCAGTGGGAACTGCAGAGAGAAATGGGGATTGCCTCAAGTCATCCTTCCTGAAGAACCCTTCTTATTCCTTTTGGGGGGACCCCCTCCCCATTTTGTTATTGAGGACTTAAGGCAAACTTTGTTTGTCTTGTGGGTGGTATTCTACTTGGGGATCAGGAAGTACTACCCCCCCCCCAAGTTGGTTCACTTTTCCATGGGCAGTGAATGAGGTGCTAACAAGTTTCTGTCACACCCAGTCACATATTCACAGTTTGGAGCTGTTCTGCAGTCTCCCTCCCACCGGGGCCTACACTGCAGGCGATAGACTGAAACTTACCTGGTGGGTGTGCCCATCTGTAAGTCCCAGACTTACCCAGGCAGCGGAAGCAATACTCCAGGGCAGCAAACACTCACTGCAGTACTGTTCCCGCTGCTAGGGCACGACTGAGTGTGGTGGGCAGAGTGCAGGGTACCTTGTCCCTTCTTCAAGTGAATGGCCAGCTTGCTATTCACCCCCACCCAGACCCTTGAACTGTGTAGAGTGACCCTCACTAGACTAAGGCCCTGCCAGAGTAAGGATGGACTGAAGAGACAGACAAGCCCCTGCCCTCCCACCTACCTGCTTTAGGGCTTTTAGTAGAACCCACACAGGTCTGTTCTGCAGGTCCCCACCTTCTACAGTCCCCACGAAGGGGTGTTGCAGCGCTTCATGTTTTGAACCTTGGCAATACTCCAAAACATGAATTGCTGCTGCATCCCTTCGGAGTCAACGAGGGTGGGGGCCGCTCGGGGGTACCTGCGAATGAAGAAAGTCTCTGTGAGTAGAAGGGAGTCCCTGTTTCCCCTCTTAGGATGTATCACTCCAAGTTGGTGGACTTCTTATAAACTAATACTTCTTAGAAATTTGCTTGATTTCCAGGCTCTGCTGGTGCCAAGCAGGATTATGGCAGATAGTGGGGTGGGGGGAAAGTCTTACCTCAGAAAGTAGATGAAAAGTGGGATTAAATAAACTGGGACAATTTGGTAACATCTGGATCACTCTTGCCAGGTCCAAAGTCTTGGTGAAATTTCCTGTTGCCTTGTATAAGTTTCATTTATTGTCCCTGGGGTTTTGGTCATTTATTGGAAATCGATGCAAGGAACTTTTCATAGTCCCAGTTGGTTTTACTGAATATTATAGGCATTCTTACAGTAAACACCTCATCATTAGTTATTTTTAAGGACAAAGCATGAAAATGTTCTCTAGACGAAACCCCTGGATGATCTGATACATTGCTGGCTACATTTATCATCATCAACATCAAATCACAAGTCAAGAACTTTAAAGAAACGACATCCTTAAATAAATTGATGTTCAATACAAATCACTCCTTCTTAAGTATCTCCACCAAAATGCATGTCTTGAAATGGCCGGCACTCTGTGTGCTCCTTAGTGATTAACTCCTTAGCTCCCACTGTTGCTTTTCAAAATGGACACACATGAGCAGTAAGTTACATTCATTTCTTTGTTTAAACAAAGCATTCAAGAAAGCACAAAAAATTCTTCAGTCCTTAACCACAAACCTTATAACTAAAACAATAAAACTATAGTGCCTTTGAAAGTAAAAATACATTCTGTGTACATAAACAGAAATTTAATGTCGCCGAATTTCCTGTGTTTTCATTTAAAATTATGTCAGTTTTTCGAAACTAGTACAATGAATGCTGGGTCCTATTAATTAATTAAATATACAGAGTATGTAATTAAACTAAGTACAAAATTCCTAACATAACAGATTATGATCCAGCGCCAACATATGCATTGCTTAGGTCATGATAAATAAAGCCATTAATAATAACAGCCCCACTCCTTAAGTTGGAACGAAAATTCCATCTTTTCTTGGCTATATTACAAGTTATTTTTACATGGACACGGAATTGTGGAGAAAAAACCGTCGGTGGTCACCTTTAAAAAGAGGAGAGGGAAAAAAACCATGTTTAGTAAAGGTACAATTATACTTTAAAGACACTTTCTCCCAATTTAATTTTATATTCCACATAAATATGTGGAACAAATGTCACATCAGAGATTAAAGTCCCTCCTAATTTAACATTCCTTAGTTGACTTCTTATAAAAAACAAATCGTGAAAGTCCTTCTAGATAATTTTGTTAACGAGTACACTGGAATCAAATTCACCTCTAGACTTTACTTCATCCATTTCTTTTCTTTCAGTTACTCTACAACGACTTATATCCCTAAAAAGCCATCTCACTCCCTGAGTTTATGTATTTCCCCTTGGGCTTAACTTTACTTACGAAAGGAGAGCACAAAGAGGCGTCTGGTCACTTCTGGAGAGGGTCATTCGCTGATACAATAGACAAAGAATCAATACTTTAGGGGTGCCATGGCCCCACCCACTTCAGAACTGCGACGTGTTTGGCCAAATGATTTAAGAGCCAAAGAATACGCCTCTTCCTCTCTTCCCAGTTGAGACCGTTTTGTCTATTAATGCTACAGATGCCATGCGCCCCCCACACCCAAAACACGATGTACACGTCCTCCGCACCTTCGAGCCAAACTTTTCCAGTGTTGAGTTTCATATTGGAAAAAACTAAACAACCTTGAGAAGTTTTAATTAGCTAGAGACAATATAAAACGAATTTTACATTTCTTTCCAAGACATTCTTTACTGCTTACAAATGAGTTGCCCAAAGTCCCATTACAGTCTGTCAAAACTAGCCGCTCCCCACCTTAGCGAGGGTGACAGCCTGCCGCTGCCCCTCACTCACTTTTCTCTCCCCACCCCTCCCGTTTACTCTTCTCAGTCCGTTTTCTGAGAAGTTCACTGGCCACGCTCATTTGCTAGACATTTTAAAGATCTGTCTCTCCCCCCAGACCCCCCCTGAACACTTTCCACCCCCACCCTCCACCCAGCGCGACGCAGAACTTTTTCAGAATATCCCCGCATCTGTTACAGTCTGTAGTGACCAGAGTCATAGTTGGGGGTGGGGGGAGGCGGGCCAAAAAGTCCCCTTCCCCTCTTTTTTTTTTTTTTTTAAGATACCAAGTCACCTCTCACTCCACTCAAAAATGGCGCCGAAATCGTAGAACTTCTTAAATTTCATTGTAAGCTTTTTGCAAAGGTTTCTGGGATTTTCCTGCGAAGCTGCTCCGCGGCGTCGACCTAGAAAACAAGTCGGGGAAGCTGGAGAGAGGAAGGAAAAGGCGGGCGGGGAGGCGGACGGACGGACGGACGGACAGACGGACGGAGAGCGAGAGAGAAAGGGCGGAGGGGTGTGGCGAGGTTGTGAGAGTAGAAGAGCCGGCCGCGGGGACTTGGGAGGGCGCGAGGTTGCGGTGGTGCGGGACACCCAGCGACAGAGGGACGGGCAGCCGGGAACCAGGGTTCGCGGGGCGAGGGGCTTACAGAGAGACGTGGCGGAGAACGGGAGCCGGGCAGGAGCTGGGCTGGAACCGGGCTGGAACTGGGCTGGAGTCGGGCTGGAGCGGTGCGGGAGCTGGCGGAGCCGGCGGAGTTGGGCTGGAGCTGAGCGTACCCCAAGAGGCGAGCGGGAGCAGCCAGCGCCCAGTGGCCCGCAGCAGCCCTAGAAAAAGCCGGCCTGGGGGGCGTGGCCAGGCGCTGCTCCGCGCCCCGCCCAGCCATTCCCCGCTCGCTCGGAGGCCCCGGGGCGGAAGGGGGGAGGGGGGAGGCCGTGCGGGCGCTCAGAGCCACAGCCTTGGCCTGCAGCCAGGAAGGGCCGGGAAGGACACGGGGAGCCTGGAGTGGCCACGTACAGAGCCTCATAGCCGCGGGTGCAGGGAGACAAAAAGCAGGGAGAAAGGGGAAAGGGGGGGGGAGGGAAGCAAACCCAAGGACACAAGCTCCAGCTCAAAGACCCATGCCCCTAATGACACTCTAAAGTCACTAAAGTCTTCGGGGGCTACCAGGAGGGTTACAGGGCGTCTTGGGACTGTTTTTCTTGGGGGTGCCAGAAACAGGATGAGAAAACAAGGGACCCTCAGACTGCATAAGGGGAGTGCTCAGTGTGCGTTTGTGTCCAGGCTCTGTTGAGTCTTTTGCGCTCTGGCCTCTCAGCCAAACTCTCCCTCAGGTAGAGGACTCCCTTAGGTCCTGGCGGTCCACTTCAGGGGTGGGCATGACACCGAGGCAGGGAACAACAGTTTATATATACGTCCAGTCCAAGAAGGAAAGTTTTTTTTTGACTTAAGTTTGGAGTCTGGAGTAGGGAAAGACAGGGAGTCTTTCTTCTGTATACAAGATCTCTTTAGGGTGTCCAGGTTCTGACAAGAACTGTGCCTAACTGTAAAGAGACGAAGTATAAGGGTGGCCACAATTTTCAAATGATCACACACACACAGAGAGAGAGAGAGAGAGAGAGAGAGAGAGAGAGAGAGAGAGAGAGAGAGAGAGAAGGGAACGGATTCCAAGGAGCTAACAGAGGATGTTGCATCTGGGTGGGGAGTCAATAGTCTTTCATTGCATTAACATTCTCAACTTTCTTGTATATTTGCAAAACGTCACAATAACACAAATCTGGAAAAACCAGGCATGGTAGCACACGCCTGAGAGCCTAGCACTCGGAGGAGGCAAGAGAAAGAGAAGTTTAAGGGTGGCTGTGACTACACAGCAAGTTCGAGGACAATCTGAGCTATGTGAAAGACTCAAAAAAAAAAAAAATCTGGGAGAAATCCCTTATAAAATAGAGCCGGATGCTGAAAAATAAACTCAACTTCTTTCTTCCCTCCTTTCTCGGGTTGCACACATCTTTGAGAGAGTGGGATGTAAACTCAGATGGAGTTGGACGGGAAGGGCAATGGGTTTCGCTGGCCTGCAGCAGCCACACACCCGGATTCCAGAGGATGACCAAAAGGGGCCACAGGGGCAGGTGGAGTGCTGGGCACAAGGCTCTAGCTACATGGGAGCTACTTAGCGCATTCATTTGGGGACTCTGAAGGAGAGGCTGTTGCCCTAGCAGCTCTTGGCTAAACCTCCACTTTAGCCACCTCTTGTCTGGTCTGGGACTTAAGTGGGTTCCTTGGCTCCATTGACTAGCGAGGACATTCGGGCGTCCGCGAATATCCAGCGGTTGAGCGGCGCGCTGGTAGCTGCGGTGCGGCCGCGGGGTCCTCCATGCTCCCAGAGTCAAGCCTAAGTTTTATTTCAGAGGGTAGAAGGCGTGCGGGATAGTTTGGAACCGCACGAGGGAGCTGGATCAACTACAATAAAACCCACGAGTGCCAAGAAAAAAGGTGGGGGGAATGGTAAAACGGGTAAATAAGCACACACGCGCGAAAACGGCAGACAGATACTAAAATCACGGATTCTGCAGTCTGCAGTGCTCGGAGCTGCAGTTTCTTGCGCTGCTCAACTCTCGCTGTATTTCTGTATTTTACTGTCATACTTCTTCGAGGTTGATCTCATAATCTCGAGTTTTGTGAGAATGATCACAAAGTTTCAAGGCTTTGCTAGAATTGCGTGGCCTTAAGCTGATGACTTGGGCTTATTTTCGTTTTTTTGTTTTTGTTTTTTTGTTTTGTTTTCTTTCTGGGCTTGGGGGCGAGAAGACAGGACGGTAGAGTCTTTCAAGATCTGTAAAACTGTGGGGGAGAGAAATTAGCCAAAAAGATTTTTACAGACCAAGATTTTCTTTTCAGGAAAGTCTCTCTCTCTCTCTCTCTCTCTCTCTCTCTCTCTCTCTCTCTCTCTCTCTCGGTGGATACTTTCGGTGGGCACTTAAAACTATTATTAGGACCTACAATTTTTCTATTAATATCTTCACAACTCTTCGTGGACCAGACTGAAAGTTTGCCGACTAGCCAGGCGTGACTGAACACGCGTCTAAATCCTCGGTTAGATCATTCAGAAAGCTCCAGTGTCCTTGGGGTGGAATGCTTTCTTTGGGTTTTTAAGGTTCAGCCTGGTGGGTCAGTTTGTTTGGATTCCTGCACATAAACATTAATTTTCCTACATAAATACCAGAAGATTCCAGCGCGGGAAGAGGAAAGATGAATTTGTGACAGGTCTTCTGAAGAAAAATGACCACAGCTTTCTTTATTAAACTCCCTTTGCTACATCAGCATATTAAGAGAGTTAGCTGAATATTGACGAATTCTTTGAGGCTGAGTAATCGGCTACAGGCCCAAGAAAGCGAGGGAGGGCAGGTTTAAGTATTTACTCAAGTGAACAATCTTCAAATATTTTTTCAAAGATGGTGTCTCAAGGATTTTCTTAGGACAACTGTAGTGAGCCCTGCTCTGTAAATGCCTTCTCACGTATTAGGCCCTTCCTGCCTGCCTGCGATAAAAATCGCCCTAAAGAATGGTCTGAAGGTCATCTTGGGAGCTAAGGAGCTTCCAACGAGAGAGTTAGGCATTTCTTACCGGCAACTAGCAACCAGAAAGAAAAAGGCACCCCCTGGAATCCCTTCCCCCTCCTAAAAAGCTGTGGTAAAGCAGTTATTTTCTGAAAAACAACATGTAATTTTTTTTCTTTCAATCCCCCCCTCCAGTAACAGTCAGACATTTCCTTGATATCGAAGGAAGAGAGGTTGGAGCAGCCAGCAGTTCGAAGGGACTTGGGTGCAGCTGAGAAAAAGAAATCACCCTTAGACGGAAACATTCGAGTTGAGATATCGTGCTCAGCTAGGCATTTGAAAGAATCTGGGGAGAGATATCTTTTGGAATCAATTTTTGACTTGGTCTTTGGAAATAGATATTAGGAAATCAAGTTGAATTGAATTTATTTTTTTTTAATTACAAAGAAAGTTTCTAGACATTGGGATTTTAAATTTTAAGTAGGAATGCTTTTTGATGATTCGTGGTTTTTAGTGCTCATGTGTAAAAAGCCTTGAGTTAGATAGGACTTTCTTTAGGTTGAAATATTCAGAAGTCTTCGGAGAGATAAAAGCCAGAAGACGATTGCAGATTTAACAGAAAGAAAACAACTGGAAGCTTCTACTGTAAAGACCCCCCATCCCCCAGAGGTCAATCTAAGGTTAAAGGAACACTAAACTATATAACTATCGGATTAAACTAAAATGATAGAGTCCTTTGGTAATTTCTATCTTACTTTCTAAACTCAGTTATGAATAGTTTAAATAAAGTTCCTGGGAAACCTTAGAAATTGAGAGGGATTCATGAATCTGCCCCTCTCCTACCACCAGGCTCTCACCAGAGAAGCCGGTGAGTTCCTACATTTTCCTTCTCTACCAAGAAGAGACTTAGAAACTCGGTGATGCTGGTGTCTTTGATTTCTTTTCCCTTCTGAAAGATGCACATGCTCACTGCCTTGACTAGGTGTGCCCTTTCACTGTCTTGAGAATTTCTGCCCATAAAGTTGAAAACAATTTCAGATTCCAGAAGTGTCTGATCGATCTTCACACAAAGCAGGCCCACAATGGAGGAGCACCTTAGAGTTTCTGTGTGACTGCCCTAGGTGTGGTTGGAATTTGCTCCCTAGTCAGGGTGAACTGACAAAGTTTATGAAGAGGCACTTGGAGACAGAAAACCTGTGGCCGGCCATACAAACAGAAGACATTTAGTTTCAAACTCTACACTTCTTCCATTTTCCTGAAATCTCATCTAATTAGGAAAAAGAGAAGGAAGAAAAAACACTCTACTATGTATCAATGTCACCAAAGTTAGGACAGTTGTCTGGTTGCTATATTTATGTTAAAAAAAAAAAAAGCCAAAGGAAAAGAAAACCCCAACAAATTCTAAAGAATAAAACAAATGAGCACGCCTACAGACAGAGTGACTGGACCAAGGAAGTCCTGAAATCCTGTTAAAGTGCAGTGTTCTGGCAAGTCTGAATGACATCATTTTCTGCGTCTGGCTCTGTAGGGATCATACTCCTGGGGGCAAATTTTATCTTACTAAGTAGAGGGAAGAAGAGGGAACAGGAAGTGGAAGGCTCCCGAAGGATGTTATCTCTGATTAAAACTTAGACCCAGATGCCTGTTTTTCAAAGCCTGGCTTACTTGGTTGCAGCACAAGAGGAGAACCATTTCCTTGTGCCGATAGCACAGAATTTTCCAGAATCGACTCAGAGTTCTTGTTCTGTCTCCATAATGTTAAATGTTTGCATTAAAAAGTAATAAAAAGACGGGGCATGGTGACTTTTGTCTGTAATGCTAGCACTCTGGAAGTTGAGGCAGAGGTTAAGACCAGCTTGGATTACATGAAACCCCGTTTAAAATAAAATAAAATAAAATAAACAAGACTTGGTAGGACTTCTTGGTCGATTTCTTTTATTCCTTGACTTTAAAATGATTCCCTTTTTAAAAGCAGTGTTGAGGATCAAACATAGGCCCGTGTGCTTAGGCAAGCATTCTTCTACAGAGCTACTGCTACAGTGACAGCTCTTAAAATAATTACTGGTGTTAGACTCTGCAGTTGTCCATGGCCAGGGTAAAGCCCATCTATTAGTATGAGAAAAGAAATAGAGATCTGGATTTCTGTTTTTAGACAAGGTCTCATGTAGCCCAGGCTAGCCCCAAACTCCTGCTCTTCCTGCCTCACTTTCCCAAGTGTATCACTACACCCAGCTTAGAAGCTGTTTTACATTTTTACATTCTAACATCTGTCCTCAAATACAGTCCCTCAATGTGCCACTGGCTCATAACAATGAATGTTTCAGACTGTGTGGACATCTTTCACCTGGATTCTGACCCTCTTGCAGTGGTCCTGAGTGATTCTTGGAAAACACAATTTTTACAAAAATCACATAGCTATAAAGTTTCACTCTGGAATGCGGCACTCAAGTCCTTCCCTAACCAGCTGCAACCTACTCCTGTGGGCACACTTCCTGCCCTTCAGCAGCACCCACTTGATACTTCCGTGCTGGGACACCAATAGTGCCTGTTACTTCTGGATGCTTTCCTGGGTATCTTTTATCTTCCATGTCCACAGCACTTGATCAAACTATAATGGACTGTCTTTCCTGGCAGACAAAAAGGTCCTAGAGAGTCAGGACATGTTTCACTATTGTTATCTTTCCACACTTTGAGAGTAACTTGTCTCAGCTGGCGTTCAATACTCATTTGTTGAATGAGTGCATTTCTGAGAAGAGCAAAGAGTGTGTTGATTTAATGGCTAAATTTAATGGTTAGCAGTCTTAGTGCCTTTGGTAGAAACCAATAGGTGTTTAACTCAGGTCTATCGCATTGGAATACCAGAAGTCCATCTGGGACTGACATTTGGAGCACAGTCACCAAAAAATAATGTGGGTTTAATTTGTTTTTAGATTAGCTGCTCTGAATGCTGAACTTTCTCCTCAAAACCCATCACTATGCTTTGCACTTGTAAGTTTGAAGCTGAACCTTGTAGGGACTTGGGGATTTGGATGGAATGGGGGGGGGAACTTTTCAGAGACCCAGTAGTGGAAGAGAGCTGAAAGGAGATGGACTTGGTTTGGTGAGGACTGCTGTTGGAAGGTGTTGGGGAGAAAGCTGCATGTGAGGAGGTTACACTGGGAGGAGAAGGAGGCTTTTCTTTTCTCTTTTTGACACAGTCTCATGTAACCCAGGCTAGCAATGGCCTCAATTTTGTTTTGTAGGTGAGGATGATCTTGGACTTTCGATTCTTCTGTCTCAGTCTCCAGAGTGCTGGGATTGTAAGTATGCATCACCACACCCATTTTATGCAGTGTTGAGAATCAACCCCAGAGCTCCGAGTATGCTAAACAAGAACTCTAGCACCAGAACTACATCCCTAGTTTTGAAAGAGGAGTTTTGGCTTTAGTCAAAGATGGTATAGAGGCTTTCAAGGGCCTTGTGTCACCATATCACAAAACAGCGTTCTTACAGATTCACCTAACTTAAATGGTAACTCTGTGACATAGAAATTTTGCAACAGTCACACCCATCTTAGGTAGAATATTCCAGTCTCCATTGTACACAAGTGAAATTGTTATTCAGGAAGAGAAAAAAGGAGGAAAAAGATGTGCTATGCTGACTGTACGTCAGGAGATACGTCATGTTCCTCTAGGTCAGCCTGACAGGATCTACAGTCACAAGCCCAGCAGCATGATCATGAGTAATTATGGAGGTTAGGTCAGCCTCTGAGCATTTCTGAGAGGGATTATCTAGGGTAGGTTAATCGAAGCAGGAAGGTCGATCTTAACTGTGTGAAGAAGCATACTTGAGTCTTAGGCTGAAGTAAAAGGAGAAAGGGAGCTGGTCGTCGAGCATCCTGACTGTGGTTCTGATGTGAATAGCAGCCTCAAGATCCTGTAACCATGCGGATTACTTCCTTGAAATGATAAAAAAAAACCTGTACCCTTGAACTGTGAGCTAAAATAAATCCCATCTTTATTTATGTATATGTGTATTGTATACTATATGTACATAGGTGCCTTCAGAAACCTGAAAACATGTTGGATCTCCTGAAGCTGAAACTTCCAGGTGAATGTGAGCCACCCAACATGGGTGCTAGGAACCAAACTCAGCTTTCTGGAAGAGCAGTCCTTAGTCATCTCTCCAGCCTACTCTTCCTTTGAGTTGCTTTCCTCAGGGCGTTAGATCATAGCAACAAAAAAGTAACTAAGGTAACTGTCCCCAGTACACTTCCGTTGTCTTCCTTCCAACCCTCTCCTCTCCCCTAGATGTGAACACCAGAGGTCTTGACTAGTCCTGACTTGATTTTCATTGACTTTTAAAGTTAATCGATAAGCTTATCAATAGGTATGTTTTTTTTTTTTTTAAATGTTTGTGAGTACACTGTCGCTGTCTTCAGACACACCAGAAGAGGGCATCAGATCCCATTAAGATGGTTGTGAGCCACCATGTGGTTGCTGGGAATTGAACTCAGGACCTCTGGAAGAGCAGTCAGTGCTCTTAACCCCTGAGCCATCTCTGTAGCCCAGTAGGTATGTTTTACAATGACAGTAAATGTAAGTCAAAAGAAAAATGAAAGAAGGAAAAGAAAAAGAAAAGGAATGGCTCCAGCATCCGACTGGTTTTGGTGGTAGCACAGCCTCCAAATGGAGAGCACAGCCTCCTCTTTCACGGGCAGTTTGAAAATATTGTCATCAAATATTTTCATGAAGTTAAGACAACATTGAAAGTAACTTGGGCGGGGCAGTGGTGGCGCTCGCCTTTAATCCCAGCACTCAGGAGGCAGAGGCAGGCGGATTTCTGAGTTCGAGGCCAGCCTGGTCTACAGAGTGAGTTCCAGGACAGCCAGGGCGACACAGAGAAACCCTGTCTCGAAAAACTTAAAAAAAAAAAAAAAAAAGTAACTGGGCCACCCGGATCTCCCGAACACTTGCTCTATAACCTGAATAACCTCCCTTCTTCAGTGTGTGGGAGCATCTTTTATCATTGGAGGGGGATTTTTCATAAGTGCTCCACCACTGAGCTAAATCACCAACCCCAGAGATTACTTTATTTTGACTTGGAGACTATAAATTATTCCAGGGTGTCGGTGTAGGAATGACATGGAAGCTTACTGCTACATCAATCAATTCATTCTTAAACTACTGACCCTCTTTTGCTTGTGGGGTGGACCTGCACCCTGGGTTTCCTTGTATTCTGTCATGTAAATGAAGCTTAGAAAACAGATGGGGCTAGTGAGCTAGCAGAGAAGGTTAAGGCTCTTGCCACTAACCTGAAGACCCATGCTTCATTTCTTTAACCTACCAGACAGGACAGAAGTGGTTCTGGAGATTTCCCCAGTGACCTCTAAACATGTACCAAGGCCCACTAGAAAGCTCCTATACAAATAAATTAAAAACAAATTGTATTTTTTTAATTTAAAAAGAAAAAATGACTATTTGATGGACATCACTTGGAAAATTATTGTTTTTTTTCGAGATTGGATTTCATATTCTAGGCTAGCCTGATCTGAGGGTAGAGATGCTTGCTATCAAGCATGAGGACTTTATTATGATTCCCAGAACCTACATGGTGGAAGGAGAGAAGTGACTTTACAACATTGTCTTCTGACCTCCATTTGCATGCTGTGACACACACACACTAAAATGTAATAAAAAGAGCTTATACATTAAAATTAATATGTTTGCCCTTAGCATGTATGTGTATGTATGTATGTGTGTATATATATATGTGTGTATATATATGTGTGTGTGTATATATATATATATGGTGCATGTGTGTGTACTTTACACAATGAAAATTATAGTTTTACCAAAGAATAAATAAATTAACAATATTTTTAAAACATGGTTTATTGTTTTAGGTCTCTGAGGAGAGTTTTTTTCATGGTGCTGAAAGACTGAAGCCAGGACCTTGCACATGTTACACAAGCACTGTTCTAGTGAGCTGCATCCTCAGCCCAAGAACAAAACAATTGGGCATTGAGTCTCCTTTTATGGGTGAAACATCTCATTACAGCACTAATTCTTAAATATCTGACAAGCAATTATCCTAACAAATGGTGCAGACCTTTTGGCTTTTCTAGAAATTGAAAGGTGAGCATGCTCATTTCCTTTGATGGCAACAAAGCATTTCTTACTATTATTACAAACATTCTGAACACTATGTTATGGAGGTTTATAAACCTTGTCACCTTGAGAAATAACTGAACATAACCACAATAAAGAAGGAAAACATTCTTTTGGAGTGGTGTATCACAAGCTAATTAAATTACTCAACTAACAATTCAGGGCTGAAGGGCTAGAGACATGACTCAGGATTAAGATAGCTTTTTGCTCTTCCAGAGCTATGTCTCAGCTTTTATTACTGATTAAAAGCATCGCTTAATTATCCTGGGATGTCAAGTTATGTAAAATACAGTTACTGATCAGCATTTATTTGCACACATGCATTTCTTTTATTGTTTGAGAATCTCATGCACATGTTTACAGTAAGTTTTTAAAAATCAAATCTCCTCCTCCTGCCCCCTTCCAAAGTCTCCACTTCCAAGTTCATATATTCTTTTTTTTTGAAACCCATGAGTCCATTCAGTGATGCCAGTGTGTGTGTGTGTGTTGGGGGGTAGGGCCATCCAAGGAAACATGGGGGCTATTGCCCATCAAAACTCACCGCAGCTGTGGCTGGATGCATAAGACCCCCCCACCCCCCACCCCCAAGATCAAGCCAGCCAAAATTCCAGCATGAATTCAGGAGGACCTCACCAAGTCCCATTTACAGCTATGGAGCTATTGGCAGCTGATAGCTTCCGGGAAAGGTAGTCAATTCTCTTTGCATTCTCGCTGCCTAAAATGCTCTTCTCCTTCACCTTAATTCAATGAAACTAACTTTCATATCGGAACCTCCTCAATTGTTCCCAATTTCATGAATTGTAGGCTTACTCCATCTTGGTTTATCTGTTGCCCTGGCTACTACAACTGATCTGTCGGTCCTCTTAATCTTGCCACACCTCATTTTGTGGTTACTTCTGTCTTCTTTGATGTCCTTCTTACCGTTTTTATTGTTTCCCACTATGATCCGTCTCTTTGTCCTGCCTCCACTGGGTTGGAATAGACTCCTGGCATTTTAGCCAATTACTTCAGTCCTCTTATCTTTGTGCAAACCCATCCTATGGGCTTGAATATAACAGCCTTTAACTCTGTAGGTAACTTTACATGGTTATATCACAGCAAACTGTGTTGGGTTTTGCCAGCCATTAAATTCCCAACATCTAATGTAGTGATTGACCCCCTCGGATAATTGTAATAGATATTTGTAGCGTTCATACTTGCATTCAGGGATTGTAACTTGTCAGTTTATCAAAAAGGGCAAGAGATACTGAGATGAACCTCTGTTTCTTTAAGGACCATAGTTGAATTTCTTTTCTTGGTGATGGTCCTCCACATCTTTATTTATTTGCTAAAGCACTTCACCTTTATTAATGAGAAGAATTGTGCTACAGCATTGCATTGTTTTCAGTTAAAGATTTATTGTTAACATATTTAATTATGCGTACATGTGTCTGTTTATGGGTGGGCACGTGTGTGCAGGTACCAAAAGAGGCCAGACGCTTTGGATCTCCTGGAGCTCAAATAATAGATGGCTGTTGCTTAATGTGGATAATGGAAACTGAATTTGGGTCCTCTGGAGGAGCAGCAAATGCTTTTAACCACCGAGTCCTCTCTCTCTCTCTCTCTCTCTCTCTCTCTCTCTCTCTGTTTTTCGGTTTTTCGAGACAGAGTTTCTCTGTGTAGCCCTGGCTGTCCTGGAACTCACTCTGTAGACAAGGCTGGCCTCGAACTCAGAAATCCACCTGCCTCTGCCTCCCAAGTGCTGGGATTAAAGGCGTGTGCCATCACTGCCCAGCTGAGTCATCTCTCTTGAACACCACTTTCTTCTTTAAAAATTAACTTTTATTGACAAACAAGAATGTTATGCTTATGATATACAACATGATATTTTGAAGAGTCTACTTCTTACTAGGTATATGGCCATGAACTGATTTCTTAATCAGCCATGCCTCAGTTCCCCTTCCCACCCTGTGTGTGTGTGTGTGTGTGTGTGTGTGGTTTGAGATTGAGTCTCACAATATAGATCATATTTATCTGAACTTGTAGCAATCCTCCTGCCTCTTCCAAAAAGAAAAGTTTTCTTATTTTTAAACTGGATATGAGAAAAGCACTTTTTTTACAAGATTGTAGTGAGGGCCAATAGCGATGTCTCTACTATCTGGAACATTTTATCTCATAGTTCAAATGACAAGACCACAGAAACCTGGTCCCTCCCCAGTTTCCCATGTCACTTTGTTTGAAGTTCTGCACAGCATTTGCCATTATCTGAATTTATCTTTATTTACTTATTTGCTTACTAGCTGTGTGACCTCAATTTCTCTGAGTCCCTTTCTTCTCACTGCCATTTATTTGGTGTCCAGAGCCAGGTCTGCTTGTAGTTTCACTGCATAATAAATAGTTGTTGAGTTATTCACTTCCTCTTGTTGCTCTAAGCCTTTGAGAAAGCTAATGGCCAGCCACACTCTGGGCTGGTTTCTGATAGTTTATATGTTGGGAGTGGGTGGGAGGGCTGTAAGCTTATGGTCCAGCTCAGCCTTGGGAACCTGAACGTGACTTGCCTGCTTCCCAGAATCACTGGAGACTTGAAGATAACTAGCTTATCCTTTCTGTACATAAAAAGTGGTATAGCTGGACATCAAACAGGGGAGACTTAGTGCTAAGCTTGGTGGTGGTAAATAGAAGACCAGAAGACGGGAAGTACCTATATAGAGCAAGAGATTCTCCTGGGAAAGACTGTAGAGGAACCTGAAGGGGTGGGAAATCATCCCAGAGAGAAAAACCCAGGCACCAATGCTGGCAAAGCACTTAGACTAACGCCTGTTCTGTAGACAAAATGAGATATGTGTTTATGAAGGAAAACCATTCAACTGATAATTTGATGCCAATCAGAATTTTATTATTGTTTTAAAAGATACAAAAATAGTAAAAAAAAAAAAAAAAGGTTACATTCAGCTATATATGAATTGGCCCTTTCCAAAATTCCCCTAAAAGAGCTGTGATGGTATTTATTTGGCTGACAGTAGGAAATACTACACACTAATTCTTAGAAACAGAATTTTCAGAAGCCCTCAAATCTGGGCACTATATGGGTTTCCTCAGATCATTTGAGTGAACACACTAGTCCCCAGAAATATTTGCACAGTCAGATGACTACACAAGATGAACCTCCGAAGACTCTGCTCCATGATGTGGGGTTTACATGCTCTTTTGATTGTAGACATAAGGTGGGCAGCTGCAGTTGGGTTGTTGGCTAGGCTCAGGCAAGGTGAACACGTGGTAGGAAGTATCATTCTTCGGGGTCGCGCCCATGTTATTGCTGGGCGCTTTCGCGGAGTAGGGCTTAGTGAGCCAAGGGGATCGGCGAGGGGCAGCACAGGACACCGGAATCACGTATCTTGCTGATGTTGAGCCCTTGGAGGCGTAGTGAATCTCAGAGCTGTAGATAACGACATCTGGAGAGATGGCCTTGATTCGGATGCCACATTCGGTAACACGGTAGTTGAACTGGTAGAAATGTGGGTGAACATGATTGGGAGGACAACCAAGGCCCAGATGCACCTCATAAAAATGTACATACACATCATTATTCAGCAAGAAGGGGTGAACGGTGACCATGAACCAATCTGTCGAGCACAGCACATTCACTTGGTTTTGCTCAGAGTAGCTGGAAAACAGGAAGGTGAGGAAGACCACGCTTCCTAGGAACTTGATGAGATTCATTCTGGCAGCAGGTTAGGTTGACAGCTCACAGGAGGCAGGAAGGCGTCCAGGAAGGGATTCTATAACACATAAAAACGTAAGAGGCAAGTTACCTTATGTGTTAGAGAAAGCTCAATTATGAGGTTTTTTTTTTGAAGGAAGTGCAATTAGGGAATTATGTTTTTTAAGATAGAGTCTTACTTTGTAGTCAAGGCTGGCCTGTAACTCACTATGTTGCATAAGCTTGCCTTGGACTGTGACAATCCTTGTACCTCTACCTCAGAAGTGTTGGGATTTCAGTGTAAGCCACCATAACAGGCTCAGAATGCTGTTGGTGTTATTTGCTCTTGGTTTTATTTTTCTATTTTGGTAAAGTCTCATTATGTAGCTCTGTCTGGCTTTTCTATTTTTCTCTTTCTTTTCTCTCCCTCTCTCTTTCCCTCCCTCCCTATCTTCCTTCCTTCCTTCCTTTCTGAAATGTCTCTGATTTTCTTTCTTTCTGAAATTCCTCTGATTTACAACATGGCCTAATATATCAGAGAATCTTTTGGTCGTCATGAGTTACAATGCTACTGGCAAGAGTTCCAGATGAATTAATTCAGTCATATTTAGTTAAGCTATTCGGCCAAATTTCAATATGTGGTTGTCAGGATAAAATGTAATTTCTCCTTAGTTTTTTTCTTTAAAAAAGAACTTGTTCTATTTGATTGTGGGAAGGTATTTGCTTACTTTGTTAAGTGTACAGAAGGCAGAGCTCAGAGGACAACTTTCAGGAGTCTCTCTATCATGTGGGTTCCAGGAATTGAACTCAGGTCATCAGGCTTGGCAGCAAGTGCTTTTATCCCCTGAACCATCTCACCAGGCTTCTTCTTAGGTTTTAAAATTCAATTTGTTTGCTAAGAAAGTAGGACATATGGAAGGACTCATTGGGATAATATATGGGAGAACATTACACCATTAAGGCAGACTAGGTTTAAATTAAACTGTATTTTTTCTTGATTTAATGTTTAATATGGAAACTGTTTCTTTCTTTCTCTCTCTCTTTCTCTCTTTCTTTTTTTTTTTTGCTGGCTTTATACAAGATGGGATAACAATCCTGATCAGTGCAGAGTCTCATTCTTCACATGAGGGAACAATATGTTGTGGTTTATACCAAAACAGTATGAGAAAGCCAACTTAAAGAAGCCATATACAACCATGGCAGGCCCATGTCATTCAGAGGTGGAACACTAGCCTAGAATATGGGAGGTCCTGGACTTCATCCAAAGTCAGGCCAAAGAAAGAAAGAAAGAAAAAAAGAAAGTCGTAAGAAATCATGCTAGTTATCTTTAATATGCAAGCTCCTGCAATAAGATTAAAATTCACTTCTGTCTCCCTCGGATGTTTCCTTCTTCTTGGTACTTTTTACCTTTTAAATGTATATCGCACATAAAACTACTTAAAAGAAACCCTAAATTCAAAAGGAAGCCTTAAAAAGAGAGAGAGAGAGAAAAGCCAGGGCTACACAGAGAAACTCTGTCTCGAAAAACCAAAAAAAAAAAAAAAGAGGCATTTTTTTTATGCTTTCTGTGTAGATGGACCAACTAGCTCCTAAATTCTTTGCCTAGATTCTGTTGCCCTCGCTGCCTTTTGGGTTCTTTTTGCCTTTTGCCTTCAAAAGCGTGGTAGAGAGAGTGGCAGGGAGAAAAGAATCAAGCTAAGAATAAAACATGGCAGCAGAGGGAGGCAACAAGGAGAGAAAGGAGAACATCATCAGCTTTCACTTTAAACTTGGAAAAGCACATGAATCAAATGGAAAGTGCCTAAAAATTGGAAGGAAACGTATGTACATAAATAAGTGTAGAGATTAACTTTTGTTCCCTGCTAAGTATTCCCCACGTAGATGATTTCATCTTTTGAAAAATATTTATTGACTGCCTACTATGTTCATAGCATCAGGCTAAAACTCCCCAAGACATTACGCTTTCCTGTTTGTAAACAGGCAGCCCTTTCTCTGCCTTTGCTCTTGACAGATTTGCAGAGTTTTCAATTGGAAAGTACAGTGCGGAGGCCCACCAAGAGTGAGTGCACTGACCTGGATGGAATGCTTGGTTTCTGATGAGTAGCGCTTGCTCATGTTATCTTTCCTCCCTTCCCAATGACTGCCCATTCTCTCTGTAGTGTTGGGGGTGATAGAAAAAGAAGCCAAAGGAGACTTTTCTGCACTCTGTCTTTGGTCTGAATTGTCATTCCTGGGGATGACTGATTTTATTTTATTTTTTTTTCTCCCAAAAGCAACAATAGAAATGCAGCAGCAGCAACACACACAGAGACAGACAGACAAACACACAGAGACAGAGACACACACATAGAGATACACACAGAGAGTGAGAGTGAGAGTGAGAGAGAGAGAGAGAGAGAGAGAGAGAGAGAATATCACCCCCACCACTGTCACTTTGTCTGTAACTAAAGAAACCATGCTTTAGAGCAGCTTTCTGTCTCTCATCTCTTCCTTCCTTTCTCCCTTGTCTTGTCTCCCTTAGTTCCCATTCCTTTCTTTACCATGATCTCACTACTTGGGGCCATCTGTCCTGAACAAAACCCTTCTCATTAAATACTTCCTGGAATAGGCCAAGGAAACAATTCTTTCATCCCATTTTTGTTCTCAGTCCGCAAACTGAGGCTCCAGTTGAAGGCTGATCTGGTCCAGGGTTAATCTGTCCATTTCCTCTCCCTTTCCTAAGCATCCTGTGTAATCTCTCCCTCTTCCTTTCCCTCATGAATAATCCAAATAAAGTTACCAAATGCCTATATTCTCCAAGAAACAAGCCAATCGGTCCCCAGGCAATCGCTTCAGACTATCTTCTTGCTCCACAGCCACTTTTAAGTTCTACTGCTCTGATTCAGTTTGACAGAGAGGGTTTGCTGATGTCACAGTTTCAACCATCACTTAGTCCAAATCTCCAAACTTGGACAATATAGGACCCATTTCCTCCAATTTCCTCAGAGCCAGCAACAGAATGCCACATAATAGAAGCAACAAATGAAGATGCCTATGTACATGAAGACATACCTCTGGACTCAGAAAAACAAACAAACAAAAAACCACCTTTTAATGAAAGTCGGTGCAAACCATGCCCGAGGTCTCATATCTCTCATATCTCTGAGGGAGAAGGGAAAAGCTAGAGATTAGGAGGAGAGCAGAATGTACTTGATAATTGGCTTCCTAAGTCAGAGCCTTTCAAGGCTGTATTTTAGAACAGGCCCCTTTTTGCTGAAAACACCTCATCAAAAATGCAGCAGCCATCCTCTTCCCAGCTGCCCGCTCTTTGCAGGGACCAGGGAGAAGGGTGTGTTTGTGCACCCATGCTGTACTTATTTGAGCTCGGGAATGGTTATAAGTCGTTCACCACGCAGTGTGAATTCATCACATGAGCTGGCTTTCCTAACACCTAACTGAGATCAGCTGGCAGCATAGGATCTCGAGAAGCAAAGGAGAAGACTGGGGTTACCAGAGCCGAAAGGAGGTGATAGGAGGTACTAGGATGAAGGTATTCCAGTTCTAGTTGGAACTGAACAGAGCAGCCCAAGAGATGTGGGATGTGGACAGAATGCCAGCCAAACTCTCCAGGAACCATCAGTGCGGATGAGGCAGTTGAGGACCCAGGAGGAGGGAAATACAAAGACAGGAGTGCTCACCTTGTGACTACTGTCCAGCTTCTGGCAGGTGGGCTTAGAAAACAGGTTTTAGAGTATGTATTATGGGAGCCCCATTTGGCCTTGATTGCAAATTTTCTCTGCGGTGAACTGAGACTTGTTGGTTTAACCAAACAGGGCTCAACTATGGAACATACCGTCCTGAACTGAGCTATAGAGTGGCCAGGCAAACTCTTCTAACACCTGGATGCAAAGTGTTTATTTTCCTTGCAGTTCCAGAGGACAAGGAACTTTCTGTTTTCTTGAATGTGGTTTATGCATATACATTTCCCACTAGTTCCTTCAACAAAAATTTTCCTTCGCTTCCCTTCCTCTACCCATGACTGCCCATATTCAGAATAATCCTTTACATTAAAAATGCATAATATGAGGGTTACGAAGATGGATCAATGGGTAAAATGCTTGCTTGAGGGCCAGATCTCCAGAAGGTAGTTAAAAAGTTGCTAGGCTGCTGGTAATCCTAGGAGCCAAGAGGCAGAGTCAGTGAATCCATGGAACAAGCTGAATAGCCAGACTAGACGCATTGGCAACCTTCAGGTGCAGTGAGAAACTACAAAGGAGTGCCACCATGCCAAGATCTCTACAGGGAATGGCTGAAAACCCTACTTGTGAAGTTCGGCCCTGATGTATTTAAAGTGGAAAATAACAGCTGGAATAATAAAACAGATACAGCTGTCCTTCACTATGGAGGGCTGGTTCTCGGAGCTTGGGGGAATGCCCAAATGTGCAGATGCTCAACTCTCTTATACAAAAAGCACACAACCCAGCCCCATCCTTCATGCCACTTTAGCTCATCTCTAGATTACTTATATAAATGCTATGGAAACAGTCGTTAGGTTATCCTGTTCAGGGGCTAATAGCAGACACTGCTTACAGAGCCAGTACTTAGACAAAAATTTTCCACAAATATTATCAATCTGTGAATGTGCCCATGGAATGAAAGGAATATATTTTTAGAATAATTTATGAAGGATAATGCAATATTGTGATATAGTTGACACAGATTATTTACTATATCCATCAGTTCTAAACCAGTGATTCTCAATGTGTGGACCATGACCTTTTGGGGGGTTGGAGGACCCTTTCACAGGGGTCACATATCCCATATCTTACATATCAGATATTTACATTATGATTCATAACAGTAGCAAAATGACAGCTATGAAGTAGCAACATAAATAGTTTTATGGTTGGGGGTCACCACAGCATGAGGAACTGTATTATGGGTCACAGCATTAGGAAGGGTGAGAACCACTCTTCTAAAACTTAAAAATAGAATTTGGAGTAAGTGCAAAAGGTGGCACATTGGTTAAAAGGAACATAGTCTCACTGAGACCAGAAGAATAAGTTTGTTAGTTGGTTTTGCAGCTATAGTGTGTGTTATTCTATGTGTGCATGTGGAGCCCAGAGGTAGACTTTAGGTGTATTTTATATTGATCGAAATATAGAGACTTTGAAATTTCAGGATGCTTTTCTTTTGATAGTGCCCTACTATGTAGGGCTGGCTGACTTGGAACTTCCTATGTAGATCAGGTTGGCCCCTGACTCAGAGTCTGTCTGTGCTTCCCAAGTGCTGATATTAAAGGCATGAGCCACCACGTCTAGATTATGAAGCTTTCTAAAAGACACAAAAATTCAAGTGCAAATCAGTTTTGTGGTGTTACTGAGCACAGTGGGACGTCTAAAACACAAATCTCCTGGAATGCAGGTGGGAATTTTGTCCACCCATCTCCTGTGATACCGCTAGAGACATGTAGGAATTCTTCGTGGAGAACAGGGAGGGGAATTAACTAAACATTTCCACATCTGGTTTTGGAACAGTTTGGAGAAAGAGATCACTCCATAAACCCCTGGAAGCTGTCTGCTTCGACAGTTCATTTATTTTTAAAATTCAGTATACTCGAGACAGCAAAGTGATCATTTGTATATTGTTTTCCCAGACTCTTGTTGTCAAAACAAAGTGAAACAGAGAGGAAAAGGAAACTCCAAAAAAGCATGCAATTAGCTTGGGGAAAATAGAACTGTCAGAGCTTGGATTTGCAACAAAATTTGCTCATTCTTTTGCAGCTTCTTTGAAGAAAAAGGAGTCAGAGTTGCAATAAAGGGTCTTCTACAGAACAAGGAGAGAGACACAGAGACAGAGAGATGCAGAGAGAAAAGCATCTGGATGCTTTGAAAGCTTGGTAGTTTAGCAGTTCAGGCAGTCATAATCTAACTTTGCCCTGTGTACTACCTTCATGGTAGAGAGCCTTTTAAAATCAGGGTTCTCTTGTAGTCCAGTTTTAAAGACTTATTTGGCTAATTGTTCTCAGAGAGCGCGAGACTTGTGATTAACACAAGGTCTTACATGCTGAAGGTACATTAAAGTGAACTAGAACATGAAACAAGTGCTTTTACGTAGCTTGCACTTTTGCTAAAGACCCTGGGACAGGTTATGTTTTGGAGCCCCGAGCAACACAGTGTTAAAGTAACTGCACATTAGTCACCGTTTTCTGTGGAAGAATTATGAACTGCTAACGCTTAACAAAGTCCATTTTCTTCATAGAAAAAAAAAAATCACCCTGACAGGATCCTTTAAAAAGGCGCCATTCAAATTACACTAAAAAGAACCATTAAATATATACACATATATAGTTTTATTCTAAAAGGAACTGCAGGGGGAAAAATGGAGCCATAGAAAAGATAAAAGAGGAAAGCACTCCTAACCAGCCATTGTTACATTTTGTTTTATATACTTCTAATTTGGGGTCAGGAGGTCCATGTACACATATATGATTCAAAGTCATTTCTAGAAAAAAAAAAGTCAAGGCTTTCTGAAAGCTGTTTTTAATTTTTGACGTTGAATTTGAAAGCAATCAAAGCATTATTTTTGTTTGGGCCATCTGGTTTTGTTCTTATAATCTGTTAAGCTATCAAGCATAGTTTAAATGTCATGGTTCATCTGATACACAAATAAAAGTTGGGAAATAAAAAGGAGCCAGGGCTCCTTGTAAGAGAGAGAACTTTTCGTTGGGCTGGGAATTTAGTTAACTAAAAGGTAAGTAGTCCAATGTCAAATCAAACTACAATAAGGCTACGGAACAATGGGCAACGTGCCTCAGTCGAACATAACATTTTCAAAAATAAATACAGAAAGCCATACACGAGGGGAAACTGGAAATCTCAGGCACCCCTTTCCTCCTCTGTGGAGAGGCTGAGTTGTTTTAATTTTAAAGTTGAACAAAGGGATAGGGATGTATTTCCTAATTTCCATAAAAATGTAAGGAAAAATCCCAAATGTATGCCTCTAATTCAGTTTATGTTTTAATTTAATCATTTATTTGAAATTAATTCCCCCTCCTCCCTACCCCAGAAAACGACACCATTTGCCACAAAGCCCCAGAGTCCCTTCTCATTTTAAAAAGACAAGGTAGGTTTGTGTCTGTGCAAGACTCTCAACTCCACAGCAGGCCAGACCGCACGTTTAACCCTTTAGTAGACTCCCTTGAGATGATTTCAGAGTCTTAGCCTAGGGAGGGCAGAGAGTTGGTTGGATGCTCCACCCAGGGCTACACCATCTCCTTGATATAACTTGTGTCAATAAGCGAGGGCTCTAGACAGCTTCCAAAACCCAGCTAGGAACATCCACTGTTCCCTTTCAAAACTGGGAGCTTTGGGCAGAGTCTTTAAAGCAGGGTGCATGTATATAGCCTCTTAAGAGTGGCCTATGTCCAAGTCAAACCACGGTTGATTTTATAGGCTGTCTGGTTGATTTTTAACTGACCTAACTGGCATGCGTCTTTCCCTAACTCAAAGCTACTATGTGTCTCGGCTTTACCCAGAGGGTGGCCACGTGGTACACGTGTATGTATCCTGACTGGGGCCAATTGCCATGTCTTGGCTCCTGAGAGGGAGAGAAGATTCAGAAGAAAGGTTCTTTTGATAGGAAGGCTGTCAGTCAATTTTAGGGAGCTTACAATTTGGGAGGTGTTTGTACATATTACAGAAAGTAAAGCTTTGGGCCGTGGCTGAGACACTGGGAGAAAATAAAAGCATTCATGTATACGTGCACATGGGCACAGGAGCACACATGCACACATATACAGACATGAATACACCCCTAAAATAGAAAGAAAGCCTCAAATCTCTTTCCCATGTCAGGCTGATCCCTACTACTTATTTTCATCCTTAATTCCTGGTTCATAAACTTTTTTAAATTTAGAATTTTATCTTACGCGTATGGGTGTTCTATTTGCACCATGTATTTGTCTGGTGCCTGTAGAGGCCAGAAGAGGTGTTGGAAAATGTGAAACTACATTTACAGACAATTGTGAGCTGCTATGTGGTGCTGGAAATCGAACCTGGTCCTGTCGAAGAGCAGCCAGTGCTCTTAACCACAGAGCCATCAGCCTAGTCCCTATAAACTCTTTAAGACACCCACCACAGAGTCCGATACACAATAAGCAATCAGTAAATAGTTTCTGAATGGATGAAGACAAGTATGTGGGGCTAGGGAGTTGGTTCAGTAGATAAAGTGCTTGCTTTGCAACTGTGAGGACCCAAGTTTGATCTCCTGAACCTATGTAAAAAGCCAGGCACCATGATGTGTGCTAGGTATCCCAGCTCTAGAGAGGCAGGAGCGGGGTGGGGTAAGGCTTGGGATGGATACTGGCAGTTCCCTCGAGCTTACTGGCCAGACAGCTTAAATGACTCTATGAGCTCCAGCTTCAGTCTTTAAAAAATCAGTTGGAGAACAGTCAAGGAAGACAGCCAGCATTGGCCTCTGGCCTCTACACTTTTACATACATGTGCGCACACATGTACATATCTACACTATACATGAATATGTACACACACACACACACACACACACACACACACACACACGACTATCAGAAATCATCACCTGTCCCTGTGCCTCCTTGTCTAGACTCTAAAGACCGGAATTTAGTTATTTGCTGTCCCCTTCCCCACCTTTTCCAATATTTCACTTCAAGGCTTGCAATAGTGAGAAAGCCTTTGTAGTTTGGGAGCATAGCTTCTGCTCATTGACTTGCCTGCTTTGCTTGCTGATGATAAGGACTTTCTATCTTCCTTGCCTGATGGTTCCATTGTCCATTATCCCAAAAGCAGGCAACGCTCATTGTACACCTCTTCCCTTTTCCCCCTATTCCCTGTGATGAATCAGTCTCTAAAGAGGACAAAGTGGAAGTCTTCCTTCCTTTAGCCTTTATATAGGAGGAAAAAAAAATTCTCAAGAGGCAGTGTAATAAGAACTAGAAGCTTCAGGTCTATCCATGGAAGGGTTCTGCTGTAGTCACTG
Organism: Rhynchomys soricoides; assembly: GCA_019843965.1. Lineage (NCBI taxonomy): Eukaryota > Metazoa > Chordata > Mammalia > Rodentia > Muridae > Rhynchomys > Rhynchomys soricoides. Next base: position 402,433 of record JADRCH010007490.1, on the reverse strand, counting down.
GGATTACTAAGGCACATGGGTAGGGTTCTGAGGTCCACTTAAAAATTTTCTAAGCTAAAGAAGGAATCACAGCCACAGGCTTTCACACTGTTCCTTCTGAAAGCTGAAGGACAAGCTCACCCCAGATCTAAGCATAGAGGGCACAATCCACCCAAGGATCTGGGAAATAGGATGCAAAGTGGGCTAAGTCTCCTCCACCCTCTGTGGTCAATCTCAGGTTTGGTTTGAGCTTTCCCTTTTCTGAACAGTGTCAAAAGTGTTCACAGTTAATCCTATCTTCACATAAGGTATAGTAGTTCACTGGCAAATATCACTATTCATCACTCTCCTCCATATTTTATGTAGCAATGATTTGAACTCAGGTGTGATATTTCTGATCTATACTCTGATAAAACAGAGACTTGGTTTGATACCTTCTTCCTGAAATCACTATTTTGTTAAAACATATATACAGGAAAGCACATATGCATATACAATAGGTTGAACCTGTGTTCATTATATGTCATATAACATACACAGTAAAATAAATATATAATATATTTAATACCTTTAATCCAAGCACTTTGGAGGAAGAGTCAGGCAGGTTTCTTGACTACATAACAAGTTTAAGGATAGCCAGGGCTACAGAGTGAAAAATTGTCTCAATAAAATAAAATAAAATTAGATAAAAGGTCCTCTGTTGTATTATCACATTTGATAATATATAATATGATATATAATATTATTTTATGAATAACAAAAGGGGTAAATTCTCTGTTCCTTGATAATCTTCTCCTAACCAAAGGCAAAAAACAAAACAAAACAAAAAAACCCAAACCAACCAAAAGATAATTTATTTGGATTTGTTTTTCAAGGGCTAAGTCTTTGCAACCATGTCACTCATCTCCATATGGTTTCAATTGCATCCCCCTCCCCCAAAAGACACGTCAAAACCTTAATGAAGAGTGTCTCAGAATGAGACCTTATTCAGAAGCAAGTTCTCTACAGAGGCAAGAAAGTTAAAATGAGATCACTGTGGTAGGCTCTAATCCAATGTGACTGATGATATCTTCTTAAAGGGAGAAACTTTAGCACAGACAGACACGGGCAGAGAAAACATAACATGAAGACATGTAAGAAGAAGATGGCCATAGGCCTGGAATGCTGGAGCTGCAATCCAGGGATTGTTGACAAATACCAGAACTACATAGCTGAGCCCCTCACCACCTAGTGCTCTCAGACATGGTGGCCCCACTCACATCTTGATCTTGGCCTTCACAAATGGGAGACAATAAAGCTCCATCTTATTTGTAGTACTAGCAAAATAATACATGTATTTTTTTTCCAGAGGTTGAACAGACTTACCCCTTTTTCTGAGAAAAGAGCCCACAACTATAAAGGTTGTATTTTACAACTTTCTTCAACCTTAAATTCTATTTTGAATGAGAAAGCTAATGAGACAACAGGAAATGAAGCCAAAGAGAAAGAGATCTGTCATAAGGGCTGCTGGTGCTGGTCTTGGATCCTGACAGGAGAGACAAAATGTTGCTTCAAAAATGAGTGGGAAAGGCTGATAAGGAGCTGAGGGCCTTTGGCTTCCTATGTAGGCTTCCAGGTAAAGATGGAATGACAACTTATCATGACGGCTGGACAGGCAATTCATTTCCTCTGTGTGAAGTTTTCCCATGGAATCCACTTTCTTCCACCCAATGTGTGTGTGTGTGTGTGTGTGTGTGTGTGTGTGTGTGTGTGTGCATATGCTTGTGAAGGCAAGTAGTTAATATCAGGTGTCTTCCTCAATCACACTCCATTTTGTTTACAGAGAGTCTTTTGGTGAACCTGGAGCTTAGTAATTCAGCTAGTCTAGTTAACCAGCTTGCTCTTAAAAATCACTCTTTCTGCCTCTGGAGTGCTAGGATTGTAGGTGGGCCACCATTCCTGCCCCATTTTCTATGTGGGTTCTGGGGATCCTAACTCTGGTTCTTGTGCTTGTGTATTAAGGATTATATCATCTACTGGCTCATCGCCCAGCCCTTAAGTCTTCGTTTTTACTTATTATTTAGAGACAGAATCTTATTACATCACCTAGGATGACTTGGAACTCACTCTGTAGCCCAAGTTGGCTTTGCACTTGTGAATCTTCTGCCTCAGTCTCCTACATAGCTGAAATTACAGTCTAGTACCACCGCATGGGGAGAAATCCACCTCTTACTTGTGTTTTAACTGAGAAGTCCGACCTATTTTTAACTTGCCAAACATTTCTTCTCCCTGCTAGTTTGGTTGGGGCCACCATGCCTGGGAGGGACAGGGATTTGCGATTGATTGCTTATCTAAACTGTGTGGTCTTTGAGCTCTTTCTGCTAAGGTTTGTCTTGAAATGTTAGCGCTTGCTCCTCTTCTCCTTGGATCTAGAGACCACTCAGGCCCTTCTATAGCAATAGGACAAGTGTTCAAAGAAAAGTTTCTACTTAACTAAGAATGGAGTAATGGTAATGACCTTTAAAATACCTTTATGCTCATTTACAAGGCTTTAAGCAATTGCAGAATCTGGAGCGTTTATACAAAAGCTTGTTTGATCATATATGGATCACATATGGCAATAACTCTCAAGAACATCACATTTTTGCTTAATTTGGATATTTTTTATTTGAATACTGTGTCTTCTTATCCCTCTTAATACTTGCAGCTGTCTCGTAAGGTCCCCAAAGGCAGGAATTACATGCTAATGCCATAGAAATTGGGGCCCAGTAAGGCAGAGAGCTTTGGCCAAAATCACGGCTGTGAAAATGAATTTGGGCCACAGGCCTTCCCACAAGCCTGTTGCTATGCTCCATTCACAGTGAATCCACAGTCACAGGACATTATTATGAGCTAATCATTGTGATAGGAAGCGAGTCCTGAGGTAGTTTAACCTGTGGATGACTGCTCTAAGATATGTATGGGGAATCTGTCTCAGTATCTTATGGCTGAGTTATTTAGGAGAATGAGCAAAATTAGCATTCAAACTGAGCAAAACAAGCCACAGAGGGCCTCTTGGAGCAACTTCCTGTGAGGGAGGAAGGCTGAGAAGAGCCCCAAGATGGCACAGGCATTGAGAGGCAACAGTGAGGCTTCCTGAAAAAACCCCAGACATATTGTTAGGGTTTCTGGTGAGATCTCCACTACAGGCCAGCCAGGGCAGACCCAGGTGTGTATAGGTTGAACTTTCCTAGAAAGCTGAACCTCACTTCCTCAAAACCAGGCATATTAGAACGGATGGTAGAGTTGATGAAACTGTCCAGCTAGGGCAGATGCTCATCCCTGAGAAGATGCCCACCTCCCAAAGGAACAAATGATCCCCAATTCCAAGAATGCTGAGCAGTTCTTTGTGAATCCTCCTTCTTCCCACCAAACTCAGCACTCCCTCATGCCAAGTCACCAGCTCTTAAATCTACCCCACCATGCGTGGATTGGGTTTAAGGAGATGGTGGAGGGCGCTGTTTAATTTCCAATATGGCTTACCTTCCACCAGGTTACAGCCTCACTGTAGCACAAGAGCTAAAGGGACTTTGTAGTAAACAGGCTATTGAAGTATTCTGAAACTTCACTATTTTGTCTTGTACAGAGTTAGAGGACTTTCCCACATGCTGTACCCATAATTCCTTATTTAGAAAGTTTTCCTTTTTTACTACTAAGGGCTGTAAAAAAAATGAAAAAAAAAAACCCAAAAAACCAGAAACTAGGTCCCACATTATACAAGACTGCTCCTCAGAGACACTTTCCTGATTTTAGAAACACACTACAGACGCAAGGGAAAGGACTTACTGAGGCACCAAGCAAGGGCTTCATTTACTAAGCCTAGGAGGCTGTATCACTGCAGAACGAGCTTGGATGGGAGGGAAGGGAGCATCAGCATCAGCAGCCTAATGTCAGTTAGTGGGTGACTCCTCATCAGTGTCACATTCTACATATCCAGAGCTAGACAGCTCTCAGGCTCTAATATCACTGCGATTGTCACAAACATAATGCTGAGAGAGAGAGAGAGAGAGAGAGAGAGAGAGAGAGAGAGAGAGAGATCCATCTACTTTCTTCCAGGATGAAGAAAGCTGCCCGTATGGTTGGGAAATTCTTCATTCCTGGTCAAAATCACTAGCTTGGAGTGTTGGAGAGAGAGATTGAGCTGATCCCCACCCCCACTAAGAGCTCCTCGTGGCTTCCAGGCTCTTTATGAAGAATTGCATATTGTTTGAGCCATCAACTTGGCTCATACGAAAAGCAGAACAACTGTGGCACCCACCTGTTAGAAATCAAGACTCGGGTATTAAAACCAGAAGTGCTGGCCCATTAGATGAGCCTGGCTCTGTTGCATGGAAGGCAAACCTCTTGTAAAGCCGGGGATTAGTGTGTCCATACTGGGGCAGTGACTGAAGCAGGTGCTCATTCTATGGGTTGTTCAGACTCATTTTTTCCCCTGACTGCCTAGAAGTAGAAGCTGAAATAGAATAAGTTCGTATAGGGCATGACCCCAGCTAGGAGATGTGGAGGTAACTGACACTCGTTTTTTTATACCCCTGGAAAATGGCACGACAAACTCTTTTGGCACACAATGGCAGCTGCTCTGGCTCATTGGTGATGGCTGTTCTACAGAATGAGGAAGAAAAATCTGAATGAAGACATAGAGGGAATTGTGTGACAGAGGAGTCGACAACACTTTGCAAAGAGCTACCTCCTTATCATTTATGAAATGAAATGGATCTCCATGGAAGAATTTTCTTTTTCAGCTCTCTTTGGGGGGAATCTTGTTAGTGGGAGACTGTAGACCTGTGGGTGTTTTTTGCTTTTTAAAAACCAAGTTGTAAGCACAATTTGCTATTTGATGTACGAGGATTGGGTATATGTCTTCATTTTTCAGAATCTGTGAACATACAAGGGTGACTTTTAACTTAGACCTGGCAATACCCTTGTTTGGATTGCCCTAGATGTCTGTGATCTTGGGACTTCCAGATCTAGCTGATTGGATTTGGAGGATGAGAAGTAACATTGGTAAGAGACATTGGTAAGGAAACAGTGAATCAAATGACCTTGTGGGACACACGTGATTGCAATTTTAAGACCATCTCAGGCAGGCCTTGAATTTGTGGCAATTCTTCTGTCTCTCCCCCACAAGTGCTCTGATTACAGGCATGAGCCATCATGCCTAGCTTATTTAGTACAGTTTCTAACATATAAAAGTTTTTGTAATTAAATTTATTTTTTGTTAAGATAGAAACATAACTAATTGCACATCAAAGCAGAACTCATACATCAGGAAATATACTAAGTAGTTTTCACATTTGATCTCATTTTACTATCCCTATCACACTATGAATTATTATTGTGCTATTATTATTATTATTATTATTATTATTTATTAGAAAGATAGTAATGCTTAGTAAATAACACCCTAGACTCTATATCTTTTTAAAGAATACTGTAGGTTCATTCCAGGATCATCCTGACACACCGAAGTCACTCAGGTACTAAAATATCTTGCCCATGTCTGGACATTTTCAACAGCTCAGACTGTCCAGGGATGTAGCTCCATAGTACAGTGCTTCCCTAGCATGTGTCCTGAGCTCTAAGAAAACAAACACTAAGCACATACAAACGTTGAGCTGGGTGTGGGGTTGTATGCCTGTAATCTCAGCATACAGAGAGGCTGAGGCATGAAGATCAGGAGTTTAAGGCTAGCCCAGGATACATAGTGAATTTCAGGTCAGCTTAGACTACATAATAAGACTCTGTTTCAAAAACTAAAACTCAAAGCCAAAGAGGCTAGGGTATACAGAGTTAACCTTGACTGGGGGCTCTGTCCTATGTGGCCCTGGGCATGTCCCTTTTAACTCCTGGCTTTAATTTCCTCATGTAAAACAGGGTGTTATCATAAGAGTGACCACGAAGGATGGTAAGATTGCATGAAGTATGAGAAGCGGCAAGTTCAGGGCCTGGCACAGAGCAAGTGTCCTATCAATGGGAGTTATAGAGTAGACTCAGGCAGACTGCTGGCTGCAGGTCTCCACCTACTCCCACCTCCATCCACTCCCTAGTTAGTCCCAACCAGAGTCTCATCAATCTGCCACTCTCCTTGGGGGTTGCTGGAAATTCCTGGCACAGATGTCTCCTACAGGGACAAATTTTGAATATTCCTCCATCCAGCCCTGTTACCACTGAATTATGGGGAGAGAGAGGAGGAGAGAAGAGCCATTGAGAGGGAGAGGGGAAAACAAATGCTCTCTGTATACTCCTGCCCTGGCTCATGCCTGAAATAGGTATTCGGTAAATACTACAGGAATGTATGTATAAGTGAATAGAAAAAAAAAAATGGCAGGCAGGCAGGCATTCAGGAAGAGAGTTTGACACTGTGGCGATGACTTTCCCTCACAGTACCTCCATGACACCTCTATATCTTGGGGGCCTTCCTAGCCAGGTGCTGCAGCCAGCCCCAAGTCTCTCTTTTCCTTTACCAGTGTTGCAAGCAAAATCTGAGAAATTTCATTCTAACTAACACAGATGCTTAAGGGCCTCCCATGTTGGGTTCAGAGTACCTGAATTTTTCATCTGTGGGCCCTAGACAGAGCTTCACTCTACTGCTGGCCTCAGAAAGCTCCTCAATGGCCGTCCAGATCTAATTTGAAGCCCCTCTTGTCAGGACACCAAGCTGCAGGGGACCATACAATGGATCCACTATTTTACTTTGATTTTTCATGTAGTATATGAAAGAAACATGGCCACCAGGTTTTTGCCATGAAAGCAAACAAGCGAAGACACCTATATGTACAGGTAGATGACCATGAGCCCTGGACCTGTATGCTAACCTTCAGAGGGTCTGAGGCTGGGGATTGCAGTCTTCATAGGTGATAGTTTCCAACCTTAAGTGCTATGGCTTCTCTATGTCCCTCATAAGCAACACTTCTGTTCTGACATTTGTTTCAAACAAGTTTTCCTTCCAGAAAAATACCACTTAGGGCCACACAGAAGATGGGTTTGACTTTTCCTAGGTGTGAAATATTTTGTTGGATGTGCTGATTTTCATACTGCATTGCTGGAAAATTACTCTACATTTAATGAATTGCCTGCGTGATGACCGCTCAATGCAGGAGCAATGGCTTCATTCTTTACCTCTTGTTCCCTATGAATTTTTAACCTCAGTTTCACCCCAATCCCCCTTTACCCACAAATTCTGCAAAACATCCTCTCTCCAAATAAAAACAGCAAGGAACTGGGAATAGAGGGTGAGAATTGCACTCTTCAGGCTGCACTTGGAAACCTTAAAAACTATTTTAAAGAGAACCATTAAGCTAGCCCTTTGTAACACATGTAACTTCTTGATTGGTTCCACATTCACATCATTTCTGGCTGGATCTAGTTCTGGGAATCTGACTCAGCAAACGTTTCTGTTTTATCTCATTCCACATGTGCAGAGAGCGAGGGATATCTGAAGGTTGCCCCTTTGCTGTTAAAATAAAAAAATATGGCTGAAGACAGGGCTGGCTTCTAATGTGGGTAATTGCAGCTCATGGGTCAGAGAAGAAGCCCCAGGGAGTGTGTTTATTATGTCCTGAGGTGGAGACCTTGAGGTGGGGTAATTTTGGCCTGATGGCAGTTGGTTAGACAGCTGGTGGAGAACAGCTGCTTGAACAGGATGACTTCTATGGAGGGTAGAGTTTAAACTTGGACTTCTGTATGGACCCATCCAAGCTGACCAGACCCTGGGGAGAATTCTACCCGCTGGTGTCTGTTACAAGTTAATGCCTGCTTTTTAGACATACAAAGAGTTCAGAGAGTGAACCATGGATACAAAGAAAGGCCCTTGCCCACTTCCTGAGTCACAGCATGGCTGAGGAAAACTTGCCACCCAAAGGTGGTGATTCTACTCGATCTCCTTGCTCTCAATGTGATGCTTTGATTGGAATTCAGTGCAGAGAAAGTCCTATGAACAGGGCTCTCATTTAAAGTTTAAAATGTCCTTTCATAACTGTTGAGAAGGTGGTTTGTATACAGAGAGCATCTAGGATTTGCCCGATTCTGTGAAAAAAAAAAAATTCCTTCCTGACTGTAAATCCTGTGCTCTGTAAATAATTTGTGAGTCCAAGAAGACCAATAACTCGAATTTTCCTATCCCGAAGTCCATTGCACTTTTGAAGCCCTCAGCCAGGGGAGGGGGAAAAGGTATCTTCAAGGGGGATGACAAATGGATCCAAACACACATATTTATTTAGTAAACAAGATCATCATCTTCTATATTTTAAAATTCGTTGTGAGCAAATGTAAGGGTGTGCTCCATTTTGTGTGTGTGTGTGGGGGGGGGGGGAGCCAAGGCTCTCTTGAAAGCCCTACAGTAATTGCACTGGGAGTGACTTGCCACATAGGTGGGCAGGCCAGCACACCTATGAGTCAGGAAATAAGGTCCCAGCTGTTAAACCTGAAGGGTTACAAAGCAGCCCTTGGGTTGGGCTGTGAAAGTCCCGTTTTTTTCTTCAGAAGAATCCAAGGTTTTCATGTCTCATGTCCTCCTTCTCCTTTGTTCAGTTGACAATTATGAAATATTAATACCCAAGTACGATACAGATGGGTTTATGAGCCTTGTCTCATTTAATCTGCATAATGTTCAAAGGTAGACATTGTTGCTACCTCCTGGGAGAGGAAAATAAACAGGTCACACCCCAGTAAGGGACTAAACTCAAAGCTGGATCAGTGGCTTCCCTAGTTGGTTCTCTCCCAAGAGATGTCACAAACTCATGATACCTTCCCTTGTAGATGCTTCAGGAATGGGTAGTCTTACTCTGTTATTTAACTTTATTCCATTTGCTGTGCTGGGGGTGGAACCCTCAACTTCATGCATGCTAGGCAAATGCTTTACCCCTTCACTATGAGCAGGGGGCTCTAAATATCTCAGTTTGTCCAAACCATTTTCACTGAAAGAGTTCAAGGCCGAATATCAAAATTAGTTAAGGGGGCCAGGCCTGCAGTCCTGGCTACTAGGAAAGCCGTGGCAGAAGGATCATAATGTCAAAAATCTGTGTGGGTCATAGAGTGAGTTCGAGGCCTGACTAGACAATGTGAGGAACTGTGTCTCAATTTTTTAAGCATAAAGAAGGCTGGGGATATTCACTGGCAGAGAGCTTGCCTACATGCAGGAGGTCCCAGGTTCAATTAGAAACAGGAAAAAGATGTAAAGGCTAGAGGTGAAGTGGTACTGCCTAAGATGCTTCCCAACTCCCAGTTATCTCTTTCCATCCGAGGGTTTGTCTGGATGGCCCCTGCTAGGGCTCTCAGCCCTCCTCAGATTATTTATGAGCCATGCTAGGTGTCAGTGAGGCAGGCAAGGTGGAGAAGGACCAGAAAAGTCCAATTTGTAAGGTTCTGGTCCCCATGCCCCTTCTCAGAGTGTGAATACAGAAGAGTTGAATGGAGCCCCCGGATATATTCCCTTTGGTTCTGATTTGAGTCACTACCCCAGCTTTAGCTGTTTTGCTAAAACTATTTTCATTCTAAGATTTGGCACTATTTTGGTCTGCTACTTTAGTTTTTTTATTTAGGATTATTTCTTACATTTTACACACTTAGGAAATATAGTGTGACACAAACCATGAGTTTTGATATCTACTAGTCCCTCAAAAGTTTGTATAGGCACTAGCATTCCTCTAACTTAGCAAATGTCTCCATCAATCTCTGGGCTCTCCTGGGAGATTTGAAGGGATCCTTGGTAGGGGTCAAGAAAACCCCTCTTCTCAGGAATAAACACATACATGCTGATGTGCATGCACACTGTTCTACCCCGGCACATTCGGGGCTTGGGATTTTATATCTCAAGGAATGAACAATGGGCTGCCAGACTCCAAAGACAGGAAGGAATGGCTTTATTATCATTAACCCTAGAGAAAAAACTGAGCAACTCTTTATTCCAGGATATTCCTATATGTACTGTGATAAGTGGGGTAGCCAATGTTTCCCTACGAAAGAAAACAAATACAAGCTAAAGTTCATCCTCCTTCAAGGAATTGTTTCATTTAGTTAGGATCTTGCTACCTCCACCCCTGGCCTCCATGTGCCAAGTCCCTTATACAAAAGGGACTAAAAAGCCCCAACACTCATGAGACTTCCAGTCCCAAGCAAGAAACAGACATTAAGTGGATCACACACATCCTTATTGAACCTTGAATAAAATTCATTGCACACTTTTGTAATTACAGAGCCAATAAATACTGGAAGGTTAGAGCCAAGTGTTATCAGGATGAAAACCAGGAATCCAACATCCGCAGGAAGGGATGGCAGTAGCTAGACTCAGCGTTGGGGGCTGCAGATGGAGAAGCTGGTAAATATAGGTCGGACGGCCCAAGCAGCTACAGAGGGGCTCCCCTTCTTGCTTTCTCTCTCTTGTCCCCTCTAGTACTCACTTGCCTCAGCTATCAGTCCGAGTTACTTTTTTCCCTTATCCCAGCTCAGTCCAGTGGAGCTTTCATCTTTTGTCTTTGAAAACGAGTCAAGGGACGGGAATTGCATGTCATGAAAACTCTGTCATCTTGGAATTGTGTATGTCTTGTCCATGCAGGATAAATGATAACATTTAAAAACTATTGCCTTAGAGATGCTCACTTCGCATCTATTGCCACAAAATTGAAATCACCTGGAGTGCTTCTTTTTGACAAAAGGTCTTTTGAGTCAGAAGGGACTGAATAGTAAGTTCTCTATGCTGGGGGAGGCAGAGGTGAAGAACTTTGTACAATTTTGCTACTCCAGAGCATACCCTCGAGGCCGCTCCAAGTTGTCATTCATTCATTCTTTTAATTGTGCCACAGTTTGTTTAACTAGTCACCTATCAAAGGACATTTGGGATGTTTAAATTTTTTTTTTTTTTGCTATTACAAATAAAGCTTCTATAAACATTCATGTATGAGATTTAATGTGGATATAGTTTCATTTCTCTGGGATAAATGCCCAGGAGTGGTATTACTAGGTCCTATGGTAATTGCATGTTTAGTTTTGTAAGAAACTGCCAAACTGTTTTGCAGAGTGTTTTTGTAGCATTTCTCATTCCCACAGCAACGTCTGAGAGATCCGGTTTCTCTGCATTCTCCTTGCCCTTTGGTATTGTCACTGTTTTTGATTCCAGCTGCTCTAGTAGGTGTGCATGTCCCACTGTGGTCTTGGTTTGTAGTTTCCTAATGGCACCTGTCTTTTCACAGAGCTGCCATCCACACTGCCTCTTTGCCCATTTTCTAACTGGATCCCCCCAATCATTGAGTCCATATCACTACAAATATTTCCTCTAATTCTGCAGTTGGTCTTATAAAAAAATCTCGGAACATGGACTTTTCGCATTTTTAAAAATGTTTTTGTGAGACAGGGTCTTGCTAAACAGCTCAGACTGGTCTCCAGTACATAATTCTCCTGATTTTACCTTACAAGCACTGACATTACAGGCACTGTCTCCTGGAATCTTTTGCATTTTTAAAAATAATTTATTTTTATTTTATGTACATTTGTGTTTTGCCTACATGTGTGAGGAAGTCAGATCCCCTGGAACAGGAGTTAGAGACAGCTTTAAGCTGCCATGTTTGTGGGTGCTGGGAATTGAACTCAAGTCCTCTGGAAGAGCACACAGTGCTCTTAACCACTGAGCTATCTCTCCTGCCCCCATATAGAATACATTCTTGGTGCTTTGGGGGGGGGGTTAAGGAGGGGGTTGACTTGTGAGACAGGGCTTCTTTGTAGAGCTCTGACTCTCCTGAACTCACTCTGTAGGACAGGCTGGCCTCAAACTCAGAGATCTGCCTGCCTCTGCCTCCCGAGTGCTGAGATTAAAGCCATGTACCACACCACCTATGGAATCTTTTACATTTTGATCTGGTGCAAGTTATTGATTCGTTCATGAAACTCAGCACTGTGCTACCTCGTCTAAGAGCTTTTACTAGGCTCTGGGACCTGAAGATTGTTTCTTATTTCTTTTGTGAGTCTTTACACTCTGAACATATCTAAGTCCATTGTGAACTTTTAAAATATAAAACATAAAACTGAGGTCCAAGTTTGTGATGGTTAGTTTTGCTTATCAACTTGGTTGTGCCTTTGCTGGGAGCCTATGGGCTAGCTAGCCTGGGACATGCTATATGTAGCATATATCCCATATATCCTCCTGCCTCAAGGAGGAAGATGAGACCCAATTTCAGAAAGCTTGTTCTCTGACCTCTACATGAGTGCCACGACACATGTGTGCCTTCCCATTAAATAATTAAATAATGTTTTAAAAGGTTCCTTTCCCATTGAGTTGTATTTGTATCTTTAAAAGAAATTAGTAGCCGTATTTCTGTGGAGCTCCTTCTGGGTTTTGCTGTTCTGTTGGTTTATGTGCTTGTCTCTCTGCCAACACCATACTGTCTTGATTACTGATGATGTGTAATAGTGCCAACTGATTCTGTCCACTTTATTCTGTCTCCGCCTCTTCCCTCCTTCCCCCTCTCTCCAGTACTGTGGATCAAACCCAAAGCCCACTGCATGCATATCAAGCAAGCATTGGGTCCTCTCTTCCTTTATTATTATGGGTTTTGAAACTCATACGTAGTAATTATACTTATTTATGGGAGGGTCAGTACGGCATTCTACTTATTCCTGAGATGTCTATTTGTTTTATACATAACTAATTTTCAGGATTTTAGGTTATACTTAGAGGAATGAGGAAAAGTCTGTCTACCCAAACTTTCTGGAGGTAAAACCCACTTGACTTTCAGGATCCCACCTTCCTAGGTAGTTATGAAATTTCATTGCTTGAAGATAATGGTGTTTAGAAGTCACATGATAATATGCTATCTTTGTTGAGCAAGTGGCTTATACTCATGTAGCTTTGACAAGTTGGGGCAGAACCACAGGTGATAGCATCCACAGAGTTCTCTAGCTGCTGAACTGGTGGCAGATTGCTTGAGTCTTGAGAACTAAAAGGTCTAGGGGGGAGGTTGCTTAGAATCACAGTGGGTGTTTGAGAGGCTATATGGTTGCAACTCTCAGGGATGTAGTTGAGAAGACAAGGAAAATGAGCTGTCCATCGTAAAGGCTGGAAAATATTAGGTTCTCAATCTTGTGCTTGTGTGAATGAATATTGCTGAATAAATGCTAATTGCTCCTAAAATGAGCTGTGTTGTAATGATTCGTACTACAAGGTTTTGTTTTGGACAGGTTTTCTCACTGAGACCTAGGGCTGGTAGATTAGGCTAGGGTGACTAGCCAGGCATCTGTCTGTCTCTACCTCCTCACTGCTAGAATTACGGAAGCCATGGGCTACTGGGATTGAACTCAGGCCCTCACTCTGTCCCACAAGTACTTTACTAATTGGGCTTTTCTCCCAGCCCTCAGGAGTGTTAACTTGTTAGTAGATAGTTTTGAAGGAAAATGGACAGAATCTGTTAAACCCTGCCCAGGGTGAAGGGGGGATGGGGCTTGAAAGGGAACAAAAGCCAAATTCATCCTGGCTCAGATTCTCGGCGATGGAAACAAAATGAATTTGATTTTGTATCTGGCAGTCTTGAGCATCCAAGTGCATTTGTATGGTAAGTATTTGGAATATTTATAGTTGAGGAAAACAGCTAACTAGAAAATTCTTCTTATCCGTGAGTCTCCAGAAGATGTAGACCCTAGTCCCAACTTTGTAACTAGGAAACTGTGAGTTTTAAAGCAATTCAAAACTTTCCCCTGTGTTTTGACTTCCTCATCTGTAAAATGGGTGCTTTGATGAATGGTAATTTTTTTGAACTAACATTTATTTCAGCATAGGATCAGAATTTGGAAAGAATCAGGAGTACAGTGGGCATATGGCCATTTGGACACAAGACTCGAGGCTTTGTGGCATATTAAAACCTTTGGGTTTTATTTATGGCCAGTTGCTCTAGCATTTGTTTCACTGATCTGGACAGTAGAAAAATGGAAGGGAGTGGAAAGAGGGAAGGATGAGAAACTGCTAAAACATGAGAAATGAACAAATGTCCTTTCCATGGCAAACACAGACTCCCGGCACTTAATGCTGGGATTTGGGGATTTTATTTTGTCTTTCTGGAAAGCAAACACTACGGTGACTCTCCACGTGACATCCAAAGGGGCTTTCTTGTCCAGTTCTGGTCAGTGGGATGAATCTGTATCATATTACTAGAATTTTATGTACACATTCCAGCTATCATTATATTTCTATTTTTTCCAGTCAATTTTTAAAATGATTTTAAAGCAGGGCAAGCTCATTATAAAAATAAGGAAATGAAAATAATCCATAATCCTACATCACAGAGTTAACTACTGTTAAAATGTATATTTAGTTCCTTTTAGTCTTTTACACACACACACACACACACACACGCACACGCACGCGCACACGCACACGCACACGCAGAAGATATCATGCCATATGCTCATTTGTCTATCTTCTCCCCCTTCACTTAATTTGGGTTGTGAGTATTTCCCCATGCTATTAAACAGTCTTCTAAATATGAATGAGAATAATGATACATTTCATACTGTATAACTATACAGCATTTCACAGTATAAATATATTTTACATAGACAATTTCAGAAGTTTTCACTTTATTTTTAAATGATGCTATAATTTCTTAGTAGTTTGATATATCTATTAAATTTCAAATACTTCTTATTAATTAATACTTTGATCATACACATTTACAGGGTACAGTATTATAATTTGATAAATGTATATGATGTGGAATGATTGAGTCAGGATAATTGGCATTCCCCTCTCCTTAAACAGCTACATTTTTATTATTAACACATAATGATTGTGCTTTTGAAAAGATGAATTTCTTAGAAAAAGCCTCTCGGGGGTAGAGGAGAAGAACACTGTTAATGCTTTGACACATTTTGCAGCTGCCCTTGGGTGTGAGTTATACCAACTTGTGTTCCTGTGGGTGCTGAAGAATGCCTAAGTTTCTGCATTAGCAGGGAACCCCTCGCCCTTGTGTATTTGGGCACTCTGTATTTCAACTCAAAGGCATTTAATAAGCCCCTCGAGCATGTTGTGTCTCAACCTTTCCAGACTTTCTAAGCTGTTCCTAAGCAGAAGCACCTGCTATATGCCGGGTAATTAGACTCTCTAGTTATGCCAAGTAAATGCCAGATAAGACACATATGAAAATGATTAAAAATGCAAGTGGAAAATAACAACACATAATTTTCCATGGCTAAAGCTGACACTGTTTAGCCTTTAAATAGTTGCTCATTGGAGGAAGACACCAATGCAGTTAATTAAAATAATTTAGATCCCATGAGCACCAGGAAAAAAAAAAAAGAATGCATTAACAGGACTCTTGCAAGACACAGAGGTTGAGTTGAGATTACTTAGTGTATTAGTATATTTCTTGGTATCAAGCAGAATGGGAAGGGAGAGGAATATTAGAAATTCACATCTTTCACAAAAACGCACATGGGTGAAAGGACCATTTCTGCTCTTGTCAATTCCCTTTACAAAGTTAACCTGGTGGTTATTGGAGAAGGGGGCCACAGAACACACAGAAAACTAACCTCCTTCTGGCAGCTGGGGGTAATTTGTCAGTCTCCTTTGAAATGTGGCTTTGTGCTCACTGCTGAAGGCAGCTGGAAAAGAAAAAGCATGACAGACAAAAGCTGAAATCCACATGAAGAAAGGTCTTTTTCCCCCAAATTCCTGCCTGAGTTAGCAATGGTCAGAACAGAAAGTACATGTCTATCTTCGCAGAGAGGCCCCTATGCTACGGGAGGCATTCAGAATGCCTGTTGACCTGAATAGGGCGGCCCGATAGCATCTAAGCAAGCCTTCTTACCCTGTGACAGATTGTGTGCTCAAGTCTGTCTACGAGGAAGTCTAAACCAGTGAGGTTGCCATCTTAGGAAATCTGGCAAAAGCCTTTACTATGTTGAAAAGGCAGACCCAATTCACAAATCGTGGCAACTGGCTAAGAAATAAAGGCAGTGCATGATTTCAAACTAAAAGGTAACCAATAGAATGACTGAAACAATACTGTCAAACTGGAGACAGCTCAGCTGTGCTTCAACTAGCTGACTCTTGAATTCTGGTACATCCATGCAATGGACTACCACTCAGTAACACAAAAGAATATGGACCAATGATCAATGAATTTCAAGACAGTTATCAATGACTCAAACTAGTTATCATAGGTGAAAAATCACAGTAACTAAAGGTTGCCACATGCTGCATGATTCCATTTGTAGAGCATTATGTAAAAGGCGAAGCTGAAGTGACATGACACTTTTCAGTGATTGTCAGGCCACTCAGAGAGGAGGGACAGTTCCTTATAAAAGGCAGTATGCATACATTCGTCAGCAGGTAGTCATTTGGGCCATGAAACTACTCAGTATGATGTTCTTGGTGGTGGTCAGATGACTTTATATTTGCCTAAACTCAGACTGTATACCAAAAAAGTACAACTCAGCATATGCTACTTTAAAAATTGGAAAACAAACAAACAAACAAAACACTCGAAAATTTCGCCAAACAAGGAGAAGTAAGAGAGAGCGGTGGATGACAGTAATGCTAAGTACGGAAGCCTTCAGCGTTTATAGCAGAAGCCGTTGATAAGGGCTACAAAGGATAACTCAGGAAGCAGGAGTCTAAACATTGCTTAGCAACCATCAGAGACGCTGAAAATAGGGTCTGATAAACATGAGTGTCTCCGAGGAGGAGGAAGAGGAGTGCTGGGGTGGGGAGCTTGCTGTTCTTTCTGCTTCCCTGCAAACTCCTTGGCACCATTTGAAAGTTGTAAACAGTGTTCCCTTATTACATTCATTGTAAAAGAAACGGAGTGAGAATTGACTAGGATGAAGATTGGGGGACCTGAGTTCTAAGGCTGATTTTTCCCAGGTTGAGTGCCAGCTTTTATTTTTCTTTGGCCTGGGTTTATCATCAGTATGATAAAGGGGTTGGACTAGAGACTCTCATAGCTAGTGAAAAAAATCTCAAGATTTGTCCATTTTCACAGCCATTATTCTATGTTGTATTTAAAGCTAAGAAATCTTTGCTTTTCAAGCTGGAAGGGACTAAGACACCCAGTTAAACTATTACTTTTTAGCCACCCAAGAAAACAACACAGAGACTGGATAAGAGCTGCACATGAAAGGGCAGCAGATTGCTAACAGAGACAGGGCTGGAGCTCTGGGCTCTGGCCATTGTACTAACAGCTTCTCCCAGACCTAATGGAATCACTGGTTAGCATCAAATCTGGCAAACAAAAAAATGTCCTGGGATAACACCAGGGGTGGGATTCACATGCCGACACGGCTCCCTTCGCCTGGGAGATGAGTCAGAATTTTGGAAGTGGTCCCTGACATAGCATGAATGATGTAATGCTATAGGAATCCTGAAGTCCACCAAGGCTCTGCTCAGGTCTAATCTGGGGGTTCTGGTCCTTACTAGCTTTCTGATAAACGTCTTTAGCAGCTACTCCTGGCCTGCTGTGTGATAGGGATCTCTCCTCTCACAAACAGCACCAGTCTCTTCTCAATTTAAAACAATGGGTTTGTCTGTTTCTCCTCATCAGTCTTTTATCTCCATAACCTCTAAACCTAAGCAATGTTTCAGGGAAATCCATCAAATTAACTTTTTCTTCCTTCCTTCCTTTCTTTCTTTCTTTCATATTTGTTTAAGTTTTTGTGCTCATGTGGCAGTCAGAGGACAACCTGCAGGAGTTGGTTCTCTCTTCCTACCATGTGGGTCCCAGGGATCAAGTTCAGATGGTCAGGCTTGAAGGTAACTGCCCTTACTGGCTAAGCTACATCACCGGCCCCAGCTGGAAACTGTCAATCAGACATAATTCTGATTTTAATAAAAGGTATCTTGTTCTGGTTTAGCAATTCTAGAAGAGTTGAACCTGCCTATCGATTTTGACCATCCCGTCTTCCTTAGAAGACTTTCCATGAGGCTCAGCACCAGGCTGGAAACACATGCCTTCTGCTAAGCACCCCTCCCCTGTTGTCAGAGCCTGCAGGCTCACTTGCCCCTCTTCACACATGCTCTGAGGTTTACTGAATAAGGACACCATTATGCCAGGCTCTCATTCTTTCTCAGTGGAAACAACATGGCCCTTTATGAGCTTGAAGCTCTCACTTTAAAGGGTGTGGCTATCATTCAGGACTCCTAAGGGAGTCCACAATCCCATTTTAGCTCTAAAATCTTCTCTAGGGTAGAGGGAGGGAGTTAGTTTTGTCTATTGTTTGAGGAAAAACCTACAGTTTTTCAAACCTCCTGAGAAAACAGTTTTTCTATCAATACCTCCTCTCGTGTTTGGCTCTTAGCCCAGTTCTGAGGCCTGCCTTACCTCTGCCTGGCATTTGCTTCATAACAGCTGGCCCAGGGAGCTCAGACACTTAGCTTCAGCTGCCAGCTTAAGGAAGGAGAGGTCCCAGTAGTTGAGCTGTGACAATGACAGCATTTGTTCTCACACTGGTATTCTCAAAATCAACAGCAGTGACAGGCTCCAAGGGGGATCATGGCCAGTCACTGCCCAGGGATGCTCATATATCCAGCTTTGACCAGAAACAAATAGTCAGCTTTCCATTCCACATTAGAGAAAACCAAAGGGCAAGGGACCAGGGGATCTGCCCAAGGGAATTATGGCCATTCTCCTGGGAACCACAACCAAGTCACCTGGGTCAGGACACACTTGTCTCTGTGACTTGCCAATTTATTGGTTCAGCCAGTAGACTGACTACCTAGCATACATAAACTGGGCATGGTGCTGTCTGCCTGGCGTTCTAGTCCGTGGATGATAGTGGGAGGAGGATTAGGAGTTGAAATAGAGGGTCAGCTGTATTCTCAAAAACAAAACAGAACATCAAAACAACAACAAAAAGGAGGTGACTTCTAGGAGAGGTGTCTCAATCCCCTGTAGGAACGTGACAAGAAGACCGTGGTCAAGACTGTCTCTTCCAGGGAGCTGAGTAGCGTGTGGTATGTGTCTTCTCCCAGCAAATGTCGACTACATTGTGCACTAGGACTCTAGAGGCACTAGGACTCTGGAGGAGCACTAAGCCTTTATCTATCTATCTATCTATCTATCTATCTATCTATCTATCTATCTATCAAAGATCTCTAAATACGCAGGTTGTTCTGAAATTCACTATGTCCCTAAGGATATCCTTTGTACTTTGTAGATTCTCCTGCATCTGCCTCCCCCAGTACTGGTGCTGAAGGCATGTATAACCACACCCAGTTTTATGCAGTGCTGGGGATGGATCCCAGAGACTTGTGCATGTTAGCTACTTGGTCTTATGCTGTGTGGAGTTGGATAAGGGACCATCAGTTTCATTGGTGATTTAGGGCCATGACAAAAACACTAATCTCAAACTTGAGGAGGTTCGACTTTATCCCTGAGCTGCCTGACATGAAACGGTGTTTTACTATAGTTGGATTTTTTTTCCTCCTTGTAAACTATAGTGGTGGGCAAGTACTGAATAACTCACTTCAATTTTCATCTTTGAGAGGATATATTCACAGTCTCATTAATCTGACCAGAGAACTTATTATAATATATAAAAAGAAAGTTTCAAGATATAATTAAGGTTTTCTACCAATTGAGGTTGAATTTACAAACGAGATTTGCTCCTGGGTGGGCCATTAATTGGTCGAAAAAGACATTAAAATTAAGACTGGGGTCTTTCTGGAGAGAGAGCTTTCCTGATGGCCTTGAGGAAGCAGCCAGGCCACGAAGAAGCAAGAACAGCCTTTGGAGTTGAGGGCCTTAGTGGCACTGCAGCAAGGGAATCAGCTGCGCCAAGAGATGGAATCAGATTAAAAAGGGACCCCAAGCTCTAGATGAGGATGCAGCCTAGGTAACACCTGGGCTACAGCCCCAAGCTCAGCAGTGCTGTAATGCCCTGTGATGAACTGTGCCTTGGATTTGAGAAGCCAGGGGAACTGAGCCCATACATAATGATTCCATTTGGGTTGTTGAGGTCTGCTTCTCAACAACCAAGGTGGTTCCAAACTCTGGGATGCCCCATAGGTTCAACAGAATTCGCATATGACCGAGCAACTCCAGTATTAGGAATTCATAGGATCCAGCTATAAGCACTCATGGATACACAGAGGAAGGAATCTCACTCAGCATCTTACAGACCCACACATGCCCATTGCAGCAGCACTTAGTCACAATAGTCAAGTGACTGAACCAGCTTAGATGTCTATCAACAATAGGTCATGGGGAAAAATATATATATAAAATGTAGTTTTAGTCAAACAGAAAGAATAAAATCATGTAATTTTCAGGAAAATGGATAGAATTGGAGATCATTCTGTTAAGCAAAATAAGCCAGATTCAGGCGTAGAAAGAAATTATCCTATGTTTTCTCTCATATGCTACATCTATGAAAAATCTGTCATAGTGGGCTGAGGAGATGGTTCAGTTGGCTAAGCCTGTGCACAGGCATGCGGACCTGAGTTAAAACCCCTAACAACCACACAAACTGTAGGCATGCCAATGTGTCTGTAACCCCAGAGCTTGCCTCGGCTGGAGTGGTGGAAGGTACCTGGAGCTTGTTGGCCAGTCTAGCCAAATTGGCGAGCTCCAGGTAAAGGGAAAGAACCTGTCTCTAAATAAATAAATAAATAAATAAATAAATAAATAAATAAATAAAGGAGTAGGAGCATGAGGAGGAAGACACTCACAGCTGACTTCTGGCCTCTGTGTACATAGACATGCATGCATGTGCACTGAATGAACGTGTACCTACACGTAAATATACAAACACAGCATACACATAAAAATCATAACAAAATATATTATGTTGTACGATGCCTATCCACTACAAAGTATATTGCTCAATCCCCATTTGTTTGCATAATTTGTATGTGCTCACGTTTGTGTGTGCATTCATGTATGTAGAGGCCAGATATTGATGCTCAGTGTCTTCCTACACTGTTCTCTTTATTCTTTGAGACAGGGTGTCTCATGGAACCGAGAATTTACAGGTCAGGCCAGGCTGAACAGAGAGCTCCAGGAATCTTCTGTCTCCACCTCCCTAGCACTGGGATGTTAGGTCCATGCTGCTGCTCCTGGCTTTTATGTGGGTGCTGGAGATTTGAACTCAGGTCTTCGTGCTTACATGACAAGCAGTTTACAAACTGAGCCATCTCTCCAATCTCTTTCTTATTATTTATTTCAAATTTTATTTCCATTGCAATAGGATACAAGTAGAGGAAACTATGTCATTTTTTATTTGTAAAGACTTGTTTTATGGCCTATAATGTGATCTATTTTGGAGAAAGTTCCATGTGTCACTGAGAGGAACATGCATTCCACAGCTGTTGGGTGAATTATTCTGTAGATGCCTTGGAAGACCTTTTGATCTAGTATATTTTAATTCTGAAATTTCTTTGTAAATCTTTTGTCTGAATGATCTATTTGTGAGAGCAGGGTATCAAGGTCATCCTTTATTATTTATTCGTGATCTACATCTCTCTGTCCTTAGGAAACTGAGTATACCAATATTGAGTAAATAGATATTCACCATGGTTCCATCTTTGTGGTAAATTGTCTTCTTTAATAATATGTAGTAATCTTGCTTATCTCTTGTGACTAATTTTTGGCTTGAAGTCTACTTTAATGGCTGTGAGTATCATTAGTCCGGCTTGGTTTGGGTTTTCATTAGCATATCAACTTCTATCGTTTTATTCCTAGTCTCTGTGGATCTTTTCCAAGGAGGTGGACTTTTCTAAACAGTTAATCTTCTTTCCATCTGATTCAGCCAGTTTGTGCCTCTTAGTTGGAGGGTTAGAGCTGTTTACTTTTAGAGTTTATTACTGAAAGGTATGTACTAACTCCCTCCCACTCACTGAGAGGATTGGGTTCATTGCATTAGGAATGCTTGATTCTTTCCTAATTCTCAGTTATTTATCCAACTTTTGGACAGGGTCTTATTGTGTGGTTCTAGCTAGTCTGGAACTCACTATGTAGATCAAGCTGGACTTAAACTCATAAAGACTGGCCATCCTTAGTACTTATCCATTCTCCTAGTGATATTGATAGTCTCCTGATAATTCCTCCTCCTCCTCCTCCTCCTCCTCCTCCTCCTCCTCCTCCTCCTCTTCCTCCTCCTCCTTCCTTCTCCTCCCCCTCCTCCTCCTTCTGTGCATAGTATTCCTTCAAGTGCTTCTTGCAATGCTGACTTAGTAGCATAAATTACTTTTTGAAGATCTTTCTATTCTATTTTTGAAGGAACTTTATTGCTACCTAAGTGTATTGTTCCTTAACTTTGTCTTCAATCCCTGATACCTTTCCTTCTACCAGGTCTAGGCTAGTGGTAAGGCTTTCTACTGAATGCCTTATTTTATTTATTGAGATTTTCTTTTTCTCCTCTCCCTTCTTAAATGTGTATGTGTGTTGGTATACGGGTGCATAGGTATATGTATACAGACATGAGAGATAACTTCAGATGTCATTACTCAGCTGCCTTGTATGTTTTATTCAAGATCTGGTGTCTCATTGGCCTGAAATTTCCCTAAGTAGGATGGACTAGCTGGTGGGCTCCTGGGATTCATCTGTCTCCACCTCCTATTTCACCATCACTAGGATTACAAGTGGATGCCACGTTGCCTGTTTTTTTCAATGTGGGTTCTGGTGATCTGAAGTCAAGTCCTCATGCCTGTGAGGGAACTCCGTTAGCAATGGAGCTACTTCCTCAGGCCAAGGTTTTTCTTTCAATTTTTTCAGCACTTCCTTT
The DNA here is from genome assembly GCA_019843965.1 of Rhynchomys soricoides. Taxonomy (NCBI): domain Eukaryota; kingdom Metazoa; phylum Chordata; class Mammalia; order Rodentia; family Muridae; genus Rhynchomys; species Rhynchomys soricoides. The sequence continues at coordinate 379,735 of JADRCH010007490.1, read as the reverse complement.
TTTTTTTCTTCTAAATTTCTTGTCCAAGTTGCTGAATTCATTGTCTAAGTCTTGGATGAACTTCCTACCCCACTGATTTGTTTGTTGAAATAGGATCTCATATAGTCCAGGCTAGCCTCCAACTATCTATGTAGCTGAGGTTGGCCTTGAGCTCTAAATGTTCTTCCCTTCATCTCCCAAGTGCTGGAATTACAAAAATATTAGCTACCACACCTGTTGTTGAGTTAGTTGCCTTCTTTTTCATATGTCTTGTATTTCTATATTGAGATTTGTGTATCTACTAAGATGGCTGTCTCTTCGGGTTTTCGATGAAGAATAGCCTTCTCTGGAGGGCTCAATCCCGAGTACCATTCAGAGAGGGGAATTCAAGCTACCCTACCAGCAACCCAAAACAAACCAGAGATAAAATTACTGTAAGATTTATTAAAGATAACCACTCTAGAACTAAAAGTCATCCAAATAAAAGTAGCAAAACATGCAGAGTTAAATCATAAGGTCAAAAATTAACAGACTATATGCTACAGCCATGTCACCCTGCATTAGCTCAGTCTCATCTGATCGCAAAAACTAAAAATGTTTATAATAATAATAATAATAATAATAATAACAATAATAATAACAGAATAAAGAAGGAGATCAGGAAACTGGAAAAGGAAACAAGGTTAAAGAAAGAAAAAGATTTTTAAAATGGGAGGAAGCAGAAGCAAGGGATTAAAAATCTATATCCAAAATAAAGACAAAATGTATAAGTAAAATTAGAGCTGAGGCAGGAGCATCACAATTTTGAAGCTAGTTTGAACTACACAGTAACTTCCACCTAAGCTTTACTTTACAGCAAGACCCTGTTTCAATTTCTTTTGTAAAATAACAAAAATAAAACAATAAACAACCAAATAAAAACAAAAATAAAAACGAACAAAAGCGAGATAAAAATAGAAGCAGGAATAAAGAATGAACACAAAAGTCTTTTAAAATAAAGTAAAATAAAACCCACTAAAATAGTAATGAGTGAAAAGATAGAGAAGACAACAAAGGATTGGAGAAGCTTCTTTCTGCTTTCACTAATGGACAGGGATGGGGTTTAGTAGGACAGAGCTGACTTCTATTATAGTTCTTCTCTGTTCCCAGTGTGTAGGATGTGGCTACCATGGGCTAAGTCAATATCACTGTGTTATATTTTATTTTATTTATTAATTTTTGAGACAGAGTTTCTGGTAGCCCAGCTGGCCTTGAACCTTCTATGTAGCTGAGAATGACTTCGAACTTCTGACCCTCCTGTCTCTATCTCCTAGTGCAGAGATTACATATGTGGGCCACCACACCTGGTTTATGTGGTTCTGAGATGAAGCTTAGGACTTTATGCATGCTATGCAAGCATTCCACCAACTGATCTGCCCTCCCAGACCCTTATTACCTGCATCCCTTTAGAAACTTCACTTCTTTGTGTATGTGGGGCTACTGGTGGCATCAAGGAGCTCTGTAGCATGTGGGCTTTGTACAGGTTCCCACTTGTTCCAGAGACCAATACCCCAGCCCAGGGGGCATCCCTCTACATGTGTCAGAGAATCAGGGAAACCAACAAAGCATGGAGTTTTGCACTAGATATGGAGATTTGAGGGGACCCAGTCTACTGCCTGTGGCTCTCAGAGATTTCTCAGCCTGCCTGCCAGGAAACCAGCTTGTAGGTGGGAAATGCTGGAGAATTTTCAAATAATCCATAGCAGGGAAAGCAGTTCTAGAGGCCAATCTACCTACCATGGGCTCAGAGTTCCCAGATTATGCAGGTATCATTAGGTGACTGCATTTGCATGTCACCCTAGAGGCCAGAGCTACCAACTTCCTTCATTTCCAAAAGCCTGAGCCTCCTATTGCCTAAACTTCGCAGTGTGTTTACACCTAGCCCTCTCCATCTCTATGACTACCCACTCTTGGTTATTTCCTACCCAGACACTATACTTTGGCAGTGTATCCTAGATTTCCTGATTTGAGATTGTTTCTTGATTTCAGGTCCCCAGAGTAGTTCAGTCTCAAACAATAGGCCCTCTCTCAAGATGGTGCCTGATTACAATTCTCTGAGTGGCAAAATGGATTTGGAATACACCACCATGCCTGGCCATGAGAAAAAGATTAATGTTAGCAGTCTATTATATTTTATCATTTTAACACAGAAATGGTAGATTGTTCTCATATATATTGTGATTTTGCATATGTGGTGGGTACATATATGTGTGTGTGTGTTCATGTGTGTATGCATGTACATACATGCATATGTGTACACTCATACATGTACACGTGCATTTCCATGCATGTGGAGACCAGGTGTTGATGTTGTCTTCCTTGTCAACCATGTTCCATTTTGTCTTTTTCAGACAGGTTTTCCCACTGAATGTGCACTTCACCAATTTGGCTAGACTGGCTGACCAGCAAGCTTCAGGGATCCTACTGTCTCCACCTCTTTGCCTCTCCAGTTCTAGGACTATAGGTGTACACTACATTTTTAAAAACATAAATGGTAGAGCTCTAACCTCCGCTCCTCATGCTTATGAAGCAAGGACTTCAGTGACTCAGCCATCTCCACCAACCCTGGTTATTCATATTTGACTCTCATTCCTTCTAAAATCTCCCATCTGCCATGGTTTTCCTAAGGTTCTAGTATCATCAGGAAGCTTTTCAGAAGCTAAGAGAGAAGACTTTTTCTCAGTCCCATATTTCTGTTCTAACATCAAGCTTCCCCTAGGAACCTTTGCCAACATAACAGTTCACTGCTGATACCTTTGCCATGTTCCCTGTTTCTTAGCCACACAATCAAGACAAGAACATTTTTGCACAGGGCAACACAGTAATTTCTTCAGGTCCCATGGACCCAGAGCTAGCTGGGACGCTAGGTTGATCCACCAGGGAGGAGAGTTGTAGGCTTGAATTTGTCAGTCAACATGATGTGACTGTAGTAACCCTGAACTCACAAAGTCACAATTTCTATGAAATGATTCACATTGAGATGTCAGAACCACTTAAGCATTCAAAAATGTTTACTATTTTATCTTTATATCAAATTATTTTATTCATCCATAGAAGTCATGTTCTTGAGTAATATTTAGGCAAAGAGTTTCAAGGAAACTGTCACCTAAAAGGAAGTAAACTGTACAGCAGGTGAGATGGCTCAGAGGGTAAAGGGTCTTGATACCACGCCTAAGTTCCATACAAGGAAATGGTCACTGTCCACCCTAGCTTCTGTTAGCCCTGAAGCCACAAAGGCAAGTAAGTCAAAGACAACCTAGTCAGATTTGCATTTCCCAGGACCCTTCTACTGGAAGGAGAAAAGGAAGTCTGACAAATTGTCCTTTGACCTCCATGTGCACAGGCACGCATGTGCCTCCATATACAGGCATGCGAGCACATGGATACATAAGTGAATATAATTTTAAAAAAAAGTAAAACATAATTTGTATGGATTTATTTTTAAAAGGAGCAAATTAAAGAATGTTAGACGTTATCTTGTTTAAAAGATAGTAGATGCCAAGTGTCCACTAACTTCAGCTTCTTTATGTTTAAAGTGGAAATGAGACACACACACACACACACACACACACACACACACCCATGCCCCTCCAACACATACAAAAGAAACAATGGAAAGAAAAATAAATCAGCATCTTGCTTTTAGCCCGGGCCTTCGAAACACAGCCGTTTGTATGTAAGGAGGTGTATCTATACAGAAACACACAAGGAAATGTACACTGTCCACCCTAGTCTCTGTTAGCTCTGAAGCCACAGGGCTCTATCCATCCAGCAAAGGAACAAAGTTATTTTTATAATCTTTTAACATTTGTACAAATAAAATCTTGCAATCAGCATGAATGCATGGCACCTTTGCCCTGTCATGTCCCTAAGCTAGAGAAGCAGTTCCCATGTGGAGTTTAGCCTCTTTGGGTAACCGTCAATGGTCAAACATGTACTTCCCTTCCAAACTTCACCCTAGGTCCTGCCTTCCTATTAGCAATCTGCAGACAGAGTGCAAGGGGATTCAGTTGGGCATGGGCCTTTCCGGCACAGAAAAGAGGTTGAGATCTTGCTTTGGACTGTCACAGGAACCTCCATACAAAGCCACATTGTTCTTATTTCCAAGGGAAATGTTCCACTCTGAGAAAGAAACACTTAGCAGAAGCCAGGGAACCAAGCTTCTTCTGCAGACCTTGCTTTCTTTTCATTCTGGAATGGGGACTGTACTGGCTGGTTTTGTGTCAACTTCACACAAGCTGGAGTTATCACAGAGAAAGGAGCTTCAGTTGAGGAAATGCCTCCATGAGATCCAGCGGTAAGGCATTTTCTCAATTAGTGATCAAGGGGGGAGGGCCCATTGTGAGTGGTACCATCTGTGGGCTGGTAGTCTTGGGCTCTATAAGAAAGCCAGCTGAGCAAGCCAGGAGAAGCAAGCAAGCCAGTAAGCAGCATTCCTCCATGGCCTCTGCATCAGCTCCTGCTCCTTGACCTGCTTGAGTTCTGGTCCTGACTTCCTTTCAAGATGAACAGCAGCATGGACGTGTAAGCTCAATAAACCCTTTCCTCCCCAACTTGCTTCTTGGTCATGATGTTTGTACAGGAATAGAAACCCTGACTAAGACAGGGACTCTCCATTTCACAAGCCAGGATCATGACCTGTGCGACCTGTGCGGGCTGGAAAGTGGCTTTTTACAAGACCTGGGACACTAAATAGAACCCCAAAGAAAGACTGAAGAGGGAACCAGGAAAGCGTTCTTTTAGAGTGCAGGGCCTCTCCTAGACACAGGCAGTGTCTCATCGGACAGTAAGGGTGGTTTCTAGATCAAAGAGCCCTCGGTGAACCCTTTGGGGAAGAACTATTTTTGCAAAGTTGAAAAAAAATCTCCTGGGTCAGTGAGATGGCTCAGTGGGTTGAGGTACTTGACACCATGCCTGAAAACTTGGGCTTGATCCCCAGAACTCACATGGTGGAAGGAGAGAACTGGCTTTTGCTAGTTGTCCTTTGACCTATACATGTGGGCTGTGATACACACACTGCCCCCACTGCAGAATAAATAAAATATACGAATAAAAATAATATCTAAGACTCTCTTTTCTGTTTCCCAGGGATGCAGTTTTTTCCACCTGGTTTCCTTAAAGCAGAGTAAAAGGCCCCTGCATTGAAAGGGGGCACCAGACATGTAGGTGAGAAGGTAAGGCCCTAAATGGATTTGCGTCATACAGGGAAGTAATTTGCATGACTCCAGGCAAAGGTTCCAGAAATCAGCCACCTTTCCTCATTCCACTTGGCTTTCACACTCTGACCAGTGACACCCAGCCCTAAAGAGAAGGAATGGATTAGGTGAGACCATGTGAGAACTAGGGAGATGAATCTGGATGTGAGATCCAAGACTCATTCATTAGGAGGCTAATATCAAGCAGCTTTCCCTGCAGAGTTTTCTGCTAGATGTTTGATGATTTGAATTCTTACACTTCTGTATTTAATCAATTCTGAGTTGATTGTGTGTGTGTGTGTGTGTGTGTATGATGCAAGATAAAGGTCACATTTGATTATTTTGCACGTGGCTATCCGCCTTTCACATAATCATTTACTGAACAGGCTATCATTCCCTATTGTATCTTTTTGGCACCCATAGAAAAAAATTAGTTGACTGTATATGCCTGGGTTTATTTCTGGGCTCTATTCTTTTTCATCTCCATGTGTGTGGCTTTATGCCAGTACTCTACTGTTTTGGTCACTATAGTTTTGTCACATATTTTGAAATTAGAAAGTACAATGGCTCAACCTCACTTTTCTTTCGATTATATGGGCTTTTTGCATGTTTTGATCTTACAGATGTTTTAGATTTTCCGTATTTCAGAAAAAAAAATGCTACTGGAATTTTGATGAAGATTGCACCTAATCTGAATATCTCTTGGGTATTATGGAAATTTTATGACCATGGGAGGGATTCGAATTTACACAAATGCCTCCTATGTCTTACGTTAACTTTTTATGATTTTCACGTGTAGATCTCTCACTTCCTTGGTAAGTGTCTTCTCCCACAGCTTCTCTGCTTCCCTCACATAGCTGTTTGGTTTGAGGATCCAGTAGCAGCAGGGTAGGAAGCCCTTTGGACATGTATTGTTGTGAGCTAAAGCATCGATGGGAGGTTTGGGGCTGATTTGACCAATTCAATTGTTTTGGTCTTCTATAAACACAGTCTAAATCCCCACATGGTAGAACTTGTGGGTTCAGGGGTCAAACAACAGTCCCACTGGAGCAGAGGATGATTGAGCAGGCCAAACTCCATGTTTTGATAATGTGACAACGGTCCAACCATTTCTGTTCCCATGCTTATGAGCATGGTCCCAGGCTGGGAAGGTAACTCCCATGCAGATGTAGCTATCCCCTCAGAAAAAATGCTTTAGGCCTTCTTAGTGATTTGCCTACGTCAGAAAGATACTATTGGCGCCTGTAGCATTATCTCACATATTAACTCCACAGCAACCCTGTTATTATCCCTATCTGTCAGATGAAGAAATTGAGGTTTCAAGAGATTAAGTCACTTGCCCCAGGTCACACAGCTGTGTGTTTCTAAAGTTCAGTCTTTGTAATAAAGGTCTGCCTTAGAAAGGACATCTGGTGTTGAGAGCCAAGGACTTCAATATTTTTTATCTAATTCCTCATTCCAGTCTGCCTGGATCATCGGACTCCTAGGAGCTGGGTTCTAACCCTCTCTTTTCTCAGAGTCAGTTCCTTTACTAATGGAAGCATGGCTATCACTGTACAAGAGGGACAAGGGAAGAACAGGGTTCTTGCCCAGGTATTTATCCTACAGAGACAGCAGAAGCAAGTGAAGCAGGCCTTGCAATTGAGAAAAACAAGGCTGTCTTTTGAATAAATAGCAGTTGATTCATAAACATAACTACACTTCTACTCCTTTTAAGACAATGGTTATTAACCTTTTTGAATATAGATCCTTTGGGAATTTGAGGAAAGTTGTGGACCCTGTCCTAGAAGGAACAGCTAACCACAAACCCACAATTTTGCACATAGTTTCAGAGAAATTTATTGAGCTTCTTGTATGCTCTCCAAGAGTAACAGACCCCAGGTTAAGAACTCCTGCTGTAAATGAACTCACTTCTCCAATTTAAAATGTGATAAATCAGAAAACAATGACGCTTTTAAATAACAAAGCAACCTAGGGCACAAACCCTAGGTTTTGCTTTCTTGAGCTTTAGTTAACTGCTTGCATGAGATAGGTTTACATTTACACCCCATTCCTCTAGTTCTCTGTGAAAGACAGAGATAGATGACCACTCTAAGGACTGGCCAGAAGATAGAAAGATTACCTGTGCATAAGGTGGGAGTAAATTTCTCTTGTTACTAGAGATTGGGCAGCCATTTAGTAGACTGCAAGGACTTCATTGGCTGGAGACTGGGTTATGTGACCCTAATAGTCCAAGCCAGCACCTGAGGACAAATGCTCTTAATCCTACTGTGTAAAAGCAGTATAGAAGTGACCACAAATCTGTTCCTACTAAGCAACTGATGGCTTCATGAGAGGCCAGGGACCTGATAGGGACAGACTCAGTATATATTGGCCCACTCACCTATTTCCGCAGTCAGCCTTATTAAATTAGCCAGCCCATGTTATTCCAAATAGCAACTGTTAGTTCCTTGACATCTAGAGGCCTCATTGTTCTTTTACAATTTTATTAGATAATCCAAACCCAAGTCATTCCAAGACCATTTCCCCCTAGCCTCTCGGGGTGTGATCTTTACTAGAATTATTAATTACTGCCTGATATTTCTTCTCCTAATCTACTTCCAATGTATAAGCTGTCACATAAACATTCACAAAGCACAGATCTGACGATAATGTTCTAGAGTACTTTCCTCTTTAAAGATTTTTACTTGAAGGAAAAGACTATGCGATATGTTGGAAAGTACACTGGACCCAGGTCCGCCATGCACTTCTCCACATGTCTCTGAGCCTCATTTTCCATTATTAGACAGCTACTTAAAGCTGAGCATGGAAGCTCACATTTCCATGTGCTTGGGAAGTGGAGGCAGGATCACAAGCTCCATAGTGAGTGCCAGGCCAGCCTGGATAACACTGTGAGACCCTCTCTCAATCCCCCTGCAGTAAAGGACACTTACAGTTTCTATCTCAGACACGTGCCACGGAAGACTCACCAAAGGGAGCAAACCCACAGATCATGTATCAGCCAGTAAGCTTTGGAACACATTCGAACTCCAGACCACTACTTCACCTAAGTTTCACACAGCCCCAGGGGCCACACAAATCCTCACTGTTCTGTCCCATATTCATTTACTCTTTTGCTCCCTCTCCCACGTGCTTACTCAGAAAAAAAGAAAACCAAAAAAAAAAAAAAACCAACCCCCCCCTAAAAAAAACCCAAACCCCCATGAATCGAGGCTATATTGTTGCCAGGTACTGCATGCAGCTTGTGAACATTTTCTCTTGTGTGTACAGAGTTAGAAGCAGACTTAGCAAAGTAAAGGACACCTCAAAACATATACTGCTGCCTAGCAAGGAACTAGACTAGCCCCCTCTCCCCATCTCCTCTCTTTCCCCTCTCTTTTTTCCTCCTCCCCCAGGCTACTTTTCTATTGCTCCACATTGTTTGTCTCCCAAACACCCCCACCTCCCATTGAAACAAGAAGTCGTTACTCACTTAAAAAAAAAGAATCTTTGGCTCTCTGAGAATTCTGAGGCTGTTAGTTCTGTTCTCTCCGTGTGGAGCACGAGGGAAGGGGCAGCGAGAGGATGAGGCAGGTCCCTCAGATGTGAATCTTCGATTCCTGAACTCCTCCAGTTATATATGCCTTTCAGGAGATGGCTGAGGATGTCCACTCTCTCTCTCTTTTTCCCGCCCCCTTTCCTAACTCAAGCTGCAAGGCAAACCTGTGGCGCCTAAATGCACCAGGTGTCTCCAACTTCCTAATTGAGCAAGGCAGACTTCCTCCTAGCCAAGAGTCTTGAAATAGTTATCCAAATTTTGGGTTCACTGGATTAATGCCTTAAGCTGGTGAACAATCCCACTGAGGGTCAATGTTCCTGTCCTAAAATTGTCCAATGTCTGTGTGGTATTCAGACCTGAACATGATAACTTCACTCCAGGTTGCGATTCCCCAGAGTGCACCCTGGAGAAAGAAGCCAGCTTACATTGTTTGCAGATCGCTCAGCATAATGATTCAAGGTGGGCTCAGAACTGAAACTGCCTTGAGATAAAGCAGATCAGCTCCAATTCACCCCTGGGGGGAAGGCCTCTGAGCAGGGGAATGTGCAAAGCCCCTCCAGTCAGGAGAGACATCCGCTCTCCTCTGCTTTAGGCTCTACCAGTTGGCAGATGGAGCCCTGTGCAAATACTGACCACACCAAAATGGTGCTGAGACAGCCACGATATTGTTTAGAAAGAAAGAAAGGAAACATCTGCAAATGTTGCCCTGGTGCAGCGCAGGGACAGCCTGCTGCTTTTCCTCACAGGCCCACGGTGGGCTAGCTCCTGACTGATCAGAAAGTTTCGCTGAAACAAATGCATCTGAAAGATATTTTCCATCCCCCCACAGGAAATTCTTGTGTTTAGTCATCCTTACTACATGGGCTGAGTCAGCAAGCTGGGCTTTAACCACAGCTGCGGTTAAGAAGACCAGTTAGTTGAGTGAGGAGCACTTTGGCTGAAACGTTTTGACAGCCGGAGCTCCCAAATCGGATGGATAAAACTAGAATTACAATTTGGGCACTGCTCAATACCTTTTCATTCCTTCTGGGTGGGCCTCAATTACTTTTTAGTATGTTTGTACTACAGAGCATTCCAGAATGAGTAGAGACAGTGGTCTGTGTACCTTTAAGAGACCACTATGGTGCTGCGGTGATCTTTGGCTTAGTCTGTAAATCCTGGCTTTGTCAATAATTTGCTATAGGACTATAGGACAATTGTCCCCTCTCTCCAGGTTTTTAGATTCACATCTTTAAATCGGAGGCTTGGATAAGATCATTTCTACAGGTCCTTCCTGCTCCGGTGGCCTATGAAACAGTGGGACAAATGACCAGCTACCCTTTCCCCTAGTTTACCTAGGAAAATAAGGCAGAACCTGTTTTGGGAATCTTCCTCAGCATTCTTCCCACCTATGGTGAAACATCTTCTCTGGGTCTGACCTCCCTAGACATGGAGAAGCCCCAGGGAACATTCTTTTCTAAAAAATACTTGGGTAACTAAGAGTTTCAAGTCTGTATTCTGTTAAATCCTCTGCAAATGTTGGAGACAATTGCTTATAGCTCAGGTTTCCATGGCCATACTTTCTCCCCTCATCTGAGAGAATTTTCTGTTCTTTTGGTCACTGGCACTGACTCACAGACCTAATGTCAGCTTTCAGGGAGAAGGAAAATCACGTATATCCAGATGCACACACATGTTTGATTACAGAGTTGTCCAAGGCCACCGAGAATCTTAGACACACAAAAAGAGTACAGACCTGTGTAATGTAACCCTACAAATTCTGGTGTCCAGCTCTGGACACGGGAGGCCAAGGATCAAAATAAACACTGGCAGAACATTTACTGGACGCACATCAGACAGCGTTGGATGCACATCACTTGCTTCTCTGATATTCACTTCCACTACTGTACAGTGCTATGGTCATATCCTATTTTACAGACTCGGGAACTGAAGGGCATAGCAGTAACTGAGCTTTCTCTAGGTGAAACAGATAATAAACAGAGGAGCTGGATTCATATTCTAGATCAGCTGACTCCCGAATGTGTGCTGTCACCTATATAGCTGCTGCCTCTGAGCAGGTCAGCATTCTGGCAGGACTGAAGATGGTGCTTATGAAGTTGTCTACCCTACCTGCCTCATGTTTCTGCCTCTCTTGTCCAGGTCTGGTGCCTACCTTCGTTTCTCTGGACCCCTTCCACAGAGAAGGAAAAAAAAAAACCTTCCCCCCTGTTGATCTGCAGTGTGTTCACTTTATGGTCCTGGAATGAGTCGTGTTTTCCTCTTAAAAGGGAAACACAGAAAAAGGACATTATATAAAATAGCTTTCCCTGGAGCTAAGGAACTATTGAAAACTTAGATACATTCCTCTCTGATGGTAAGTCTATTAGATTAGTCAAATGTTAGAGTTTAGGGAGAACTGATAACTTGTGTAGCCCCAGTGCTTTTCAGGATGGATGAGGGAACTGAAGCTGAGACAGTGGTCCAGTTACCAGATACTTAGGCCAATAATCTGCCTCCATAGTTTCTCTGTATTCCAAAGTAAGTAGAGAATGGAAATTTACAGCTAGCTCAAAGCAAGGAGAGGAAGAACCTAATTTCTACTCTGCCTGTGGCAGTCTTCCAGTTCTTAGACACTCATAAAGTAAAGGCCAGAAGACAATCATTTTAGCTGCAAGACTGTTTTAAGGGGTCCTTTTCTGGGGGAAGGGTGCCCTGGCCTTCAGTTGCTCCAATTGTTTATTCTCTACATGGAGTCATTGCTACAGCTACTGTACCAGAGACTGTGGGTTGAGAGGGCACTTTAAAGATGGGGAAAGGGAGGGAAATGAGAGAGCTGGCTACTTTGTAATTCCCTCAGGACTTAACCTTACTTACAAGGGAGTCTGGGAGAAAAAGTCCCCTGTATAAGAGCGGAACTTTCCAGTAGGCTCTTCCTGAGGTCTTACATAAGAGAGAGGCAGAAACATAGGCTTTCAAAACTAGTGACAGAGCAACCAGCTGTCTGTGAATCTGTGCATCATATGTATGCTGTGCCCTTAAAAGCCAGAGGAGAGTATTGGATCCTCTGAACTGGAGTTAGGCACCATGTGGATACTGGGAATGGAACTCAGGCCCTCTGGAAGAACAGTCAGTGATCTTAATCTCTGAGCCATCTCTCTACCCCTCGTAGGCTTGGGTTTGGTTTGGTTTTCACAGCAGGTCTGCTTACCTAATGGATCACACCCAACCACACAAATGACTGGGGAAAGCCACCTTTGTTTACAGACAAGTTGTTCAAAAATTGGCCTGATGACTGTGATCTGAAGATAATTCCCAAAGCTTACTTGAATGAAAGCTGAATAGAGTCATCTTCCTTTTTAATTTTGAGCATGCAGATGTTATTGAAATACCTTCAAGGCTGATAAAATATTACTTTAAAATAAAATTTATAGCAGTATAAATTTTCACTAATCCCAATATAGAAGTCAATATGGAAAAACTAAAAGAAAGACCTGGGGTTTTGTTTGTGGTTGAAGCCTCCCAGGAACTGACCCCAGGGAACAGTAGCTTAATTGCTGTTTTCAAAGAAAGCTAGTGGATCATCCACATTCTCTAGTGTCAACCCACAATGCATTTTCCAGTCTCTTCCTTCCAAGTGCCAAACAAAAGTGCCAGAGTACAAAACTAAAAGGTACCAAATTGTAGAGCCTGCCTGATGTGCCTGCTAACTGAGACGGTACATGCAGAAAACCTTGTTAAGTGTCATGTCTCCCAACCACAATGATAGGAAGACTTGAATGGATCATTTAAACAGCCATGTTATATTTTGGGGCCAAGTCTATTGCTGCCTACCAACTTTCCCATGTAGAAAGAACGTCAACCACACACCCTCTTAGAAGCAAATGAACTTCCTCTTTGCTTTATAGGATGGTTGAGGTCTGATTACCTTTCATAATCAGCCAACCTCTTAATCCATCCCAGGTTGCAGCTAAGTTCCCCAACCATGGGAGCAGTTTAGTTTAGGAGGCAAGACCAAGGTGAGAGAAAGATAGGGGTATTTGTGGGCGGGGGTGTGGTATACTGGATCTCCTTGGAAGAATTTTCTAGGTAGTCAGTACTTCTAAGCTCAAAAAAAAAAAAAAAAATCTGCTTTTGTAGTGTTAGAGGGTGACATTTCATTGCAAAAATAAATGATTTGGTCATTACCATTTCATGGTTGCTGGCAACCACTCTCCTCTGCTTTCTAACAATTTCCATTTTAGGCACTGACAAACCCTTCAAAGCAATTCAGCCAAATATCCACCCAAAGTTGCGTATTTGGCAGTTTCATAGGGAGAAATCTAGGGCCTCTGGGTGAAAAAAAAATTGCCAAAATGGGCTCCCTCCTTCTTTGTTAATTGTTAACAAACAGATCACCATAAACAGGCACAGGAGCTCCATGGGCAGCTATGTCAGAAAGAAAGAAAGAAAGAAAAAACCAAAAAAAACAAAAATGGAAGTTGTTGGCAGTGGCTGCTTCCTTGGCTCCAGTTCTTGCTCTCGGTCTCCACTGCTGCCTGTATTTTTCCCAAAGCTGGGTGCTGCCTCAACTGTTAACTTAAGCAATGCAGGCCCAGCTCTCAGCAGGCAAGCATCCCTCACACATATAAAGCTATGAGTGGAAGTCGAAATCACAGAGGGATGAGAGTCTCTGAGGCTGTAGGCTTTCTAAGTTTGTTGGAGGCTAATCTTATCCACTGGCTGAACCTACAAGCAGGTATTCATGATGGATGCTCTCTGGGAAACATCCAAGTTGACTTCTGGAACTGACTTGGGACCCTGGCCCCAGAGGAACCACAAAGCCCAGAGCACTTTGGTTTGCCAGTAAGAAGGTAGTACCCCTTCCTGCTTAACCAGTAGCTTTAACAGCCATGCTTAAAGACAGTTCACATCCATATTCCTCTCACTGTTGGAGGCTGGAATGAACAATCCCCTTCTCTTCATCCAGAATTCATCCATCCTGACCCCTCAGCTCAGGCCCTACCTGTATATGTCCTTTTCTGTAAGACCTCTTTCTTTCTTTCTTTCTTTCTTTCTTTCTTTCTTTCTTCCTTCCTTCCTTCCTTCCTTCCTTCCTTCCTCCCTCCCTCCTTCCCTCCCTCCCTCCCTTCCTTCCTTCCTTCCATACCCTGTTGCATCCTGTCTGGGACAGGCAGCTGATCCCAACTGTTTCCAACCTCAGTCGCTCCTAGCCCCTCCTTTTCACTTAGTTCATGATGCCCATGATCTAGGCATCAGCACAAGAAAGCTTTACTGGCTAGAGGTCGTTGCTGGTAAGGATGTGCCAAGCAGTGGCTTTAGCTGCAGCATTCTGAGGTATCAGTACTTGGAGGGCCACATTATTATATTTAATACTCAAATTTATCTTCCCTTCCCTTTGGGGGATATTTTAAAGAAGTTATTTAGATTCCCTGCCTAAACAATATAGGCAGCCATCTTAACAACAAAGAAAGCCAAGTTTCTGTTATAGTTGAAAATTGCCCTAATTTCAGTTTGTCAGCTTTCCTCCAGGAACCCCTCAAAAAGCTGTCTGCTCTATTAAATGACAGCTATAGCCATCCAGCTGCTCAGAATGTCAGCAGAGGTCCTTTGCCCTAAAAGGAAGTTATGCAGAGGGATGAGGTACCAGATCGCCAGCAATTGAGAATGGCTCCCAAAGGGTCACCACACCTTCTCTTCTCTCTTCTGGTCATTAGTTTCAACAGAACTGGCATGTGGTGGGAACGAAGACAGGAAAGGCCTCCTGCTTTTAGATTACATTTCCAAATGGTGAACCCAGCTATTTCTGCTATTCCTTCATATTATCAGAGAGGATTTTCCCTATCCCAAATTAAAAAAAAAAAAAATTCCATTATGAAGATCTCCCCCCCCCCCAAAGTTTACTAATATTTAAAATGTTTCAAAGTTGGGTGGTGGTAGCCCATACCTTTAGTCCAGCAGAGGCAGGCTATGAGTTCTAGGCCAGCCTGGTCTACAGAGTGACTTCCAAGACAGCCAGGACTACACAGAGAAACCCTGTTTTCCTGATTTGAAACAAACAAACAAACAAACAAACAAACAAAGCTTCCTCCCTCTCTCTCTCTAGGACAGGGTCCTAGACCCAGGTAGCAAAGGTTGGCCTCAAACCTACTGTATAATAGAGAATGACTTTGAAATTCTGATCTTCCTGCTTCCTGCTCTTGAGTGCTAACACGTATGATTTTATACAATGTTGGACATTTAACCCAGCACTTCCCGCATGGTAGGCAGGTAGTCTACTAGCTAAGTTACATTTTTAGTCCCTAAGTTAGGTTTCAGCCTAGAAATGTCACTTCTGGGGCTTGGTCCTACCACCCCATCGCCCCCAACACGTGTATCTCAGGTGCTTACCAAAACAGTATTGGTAAAATGGCACAACCCTAGAATGAGATTCTTAGCAGATACACAAAGTGCAAGATCTAGTTGCATTGTTCGGGAAGTTCTCTGCATTGTAAATGACAAAGGCCAAGCTAGACACAATGAGATACCATACCCTTTTTTTTTGCTGCCTGTCATTTCTTCTTTGCAGTTATTTCTCAGAATCTTTTCTTTTCGTTCCCTTTCATGGACTTAGCCTCCTAATGGGCTTGGGTTGCAGGGCATCTATTTTCCCGTTCATCTTTCCTCCAACCAGAAAGACCACTGTAAAATCTTACCTTCATCAAATCTCTCTTCCGTTAGAGGAAGTGTGCTAACTAACTAAGCCACCACCGCGATGGATGGAGGCAGGATAAGGGACTGTGTTTAAGAATGAAAGGAAATCTGGATGTGCAAGGAGGTCGATTGGTTACTATTTCTTAGGATAAATGACTCAATCTTCCTAAGCCTGTTTCCTCATCCGAAAAGAAGATGTGCCTTTGTCACTACCATCGGAAGAAAAACTAATGACGGAAGGAGAAGATGGAAAAAAAATCAACGTATAGAATTCACTCAGCACGGTGCCTGACACACAGAAGGTACTCAAGAAATGGTATCTGCTAGTAACATTATTATTATTGTTGATAGGCCAGAAATCAATTTATTGAAAATTCTTTGACTTTATAATGCCCTTTGGAAGGAGAGTTTTGTATTTTTTCCATGTTTACTGCACATTTAGTACCCTCTATGGACACTAACCTTGCCCCTTTTTTGTCTGTTTTTTCCTGATTTGCATTACAAGACATGTCCCTCTCTTTTGCATCCAAAATTTAGTTGACGTGTCTAAGTCCCCGGAGGCCATGACCTTTAAGGAGACTCTCTATACTTTGATCACATGACATCCCTTCCATGCCTTCTGTCTGCCCTAACTATTTTGCTTTAATCCGTCTTGTCTGGCCTTGTTAGACAGCTTCCCAACATCCTCAGCCCTTTCCAGACTTCTTTGTGGGGCTGCCTGCTTTGTGCTTCTCTTCTTTTGGATCAGGTAGTTATTTTATTCCATGGATCCTTTAAAACAAAAGGGCTGGAAGCTGCTGATGTAATGTGAATGTATATGCCAGTTTGTTATTGTGTCAGCAAAGCAAGAGTGTGTGCAATCCTGGTTTGGCCTGGTTCTGGCCAGTTCTCAGGCTGGGCTCTCCTCTGGTGTAGAGAAATAAATAAAATATATTCCTAAGGTCCTGCTTACAGACATTCTGTCTGATGTTCTTTCTTCATACTTGCCCCAGTGCCTGAACTGGGCTGATTAAAATTGCAATTAACTAGTCTGTGGGATAGGTTCATGTGTTTCTCAGAGTTCATCTTTTGAAAACTCTTCCCTTCTGTATTAATTGTCATAAGAATCAATGAACTTGACTCATACCAGGAATCACAGAAGCAGAGGCAGGAGAATTGCTGTGAGTTTAAGGTCAGTCTGTTCTACTTAGCAAGTTCCAGACCAGCCAGGGATATCTATATATAGAGATGCTGTCTCCAATAATATAAAATAATAAAATAAAATAGCAAGTAAATAAATAGAATTGGTGTTCTCCACCACCACCACCCTGGACCTCAACTCAGCTCCAAGTTCTAAATCTCACTTATGTCGGAAAAAGTCTGTGTTGAGCTCCGGTCAGCTTTGATGGCAAAAAACATTTTTCTCCATCACCACCTCCACTCTCAGTAATTGGCATTCTCACACATTTGCCTGCCTTGATGTCTCACAGGCAAATGCTGACTGGTTGATTATTTGCTCTGGTGATTGTAGCATGCCCTTGCTTGGATTTTGTCTCTAGGGTCTTTTTATTGAGCGTTTTTATATTAAACATACACTAAGTCCCAAGCTTGATTTTTAACTGATCCCACATGAAGGAAAGATTTTCAACTCATAACATATGAGGCACATCTGTTCTGCTTATTTGAATTCAGGCTGTACATTCTTCTTATTATAATAGACCTGACTGTTGAGTATCAATATTTGTCTCTTTTAGTTCCATTGAACTTTCCCAAATGCTGCCCCCATTTCTGGATCTTTTAAACACACATCTTGGAGTCTATGAAACAGTGGAACATTTTCCTTTACTCTTTTCTCAAGTTCTGCTGCTGGGTCTTGTGTCTTGGGCTGGCACTTGGAACATGAGAATCCCTGTTAGATGTGTCCAGTCATCCTTTTAAAGTCTAGGTATGAGCTAGGCCTGTGGTACACACTCATGACCCCAGGACTTTGGAGGCTGAGGTAGGAAAAATTTGAGTTTAAGGCCAGTCTGGATTATGTAACATGACCTTATCTTGAAACAAAAACAAACAACTATCAAAAACAGTCTAGGCATGAGGTATGCACAAGTCTTTGAGGCTGCCTCTCAAAGCCCATTCTAGACCTTGTTTGCCAAGATAAGCTCTTTAGTTGATAGGAAAGACTTGACTTATCTGAGTGTTTACCTGCACACTGGAACCAAATGAGCTGAGTACGACGTCCTCTCCAGAACCTCCAGATGTGTCTGGAGCAGAGGCTCCTCTTTGATGTCAGGGCTGGTGGCATCTGCTAACCAGCCACTATTTGTTTCTACTAACAAAATGAAAACTTGCATAGGACCTACTCAAAAAATAAATTTGTTCTGGGTGGTAGTGGCACACATCTTTAATTGCAGCATTTGGGTGGTAAAAGCAGGTGAGTTTGAGGCCAGCAGGGTCTACAGAGCTGGTTCCAAGACAGTCAGGGCTACACCGACAAAGCCTGTTTCATAAAACAAACAAACATACAAAAAGCAACAAAAAATTGAGTGGATTTAAAGATTTTGGCACAAACACTTCTCACTACTACTCCCATATGCCCTCATGAGTAAGAGAGAAAGAGGTTTGTATCTGCTCTTTGGGGATGAATGAAAACTCGGGGTGTGCCCAAGGGCATGTGAGCACTAGAGCACTTAGGCTAGACACATATATGATCTTGATTCCGCTCTCTTTGTAGTGCTGGAGATGATGCCAGGCTGATCCCTCTACTATTGAGCTACACGATCACGAGGCAACCTTTATGCTAGGCTCTTATCTCTGACAACACAAGGGAATCTTACAAGAGCCTACTGAGATTACTCTTCAGTATGGGTATTGTCACAGCAGGGATTTATGTGGCAGTGTGTGTGGGGGGGTGGGGTGGGGACAAGATAGATCAGATAGCATATGACACAAAGGAAGTATATACTATGTATATAGTCTCTAAGTAAACAGGGTGATTCTAAGTAGGGCTAAATAGATGATTAGTTAAAAGATCAGTAGTCCAAGGCCTAAAGATATTGGAAAAGTAGATCTAGTTTGCACTAGCAATTAAGATTACAACTTGAATCCTTCTATTATTTATCATCTATTTAACACATTACTATTTCCTACTTTAGAATTGTGATGAAGAGAAAAGAAAATGGTGCAAATAAATCCCCAGCACATGCTGTTCGTGAGTTAAGGACTATCCCAGACATAGCAGTCACCGTTAGCCAATGTGTAGCCAAGGTTCATTCCTCATGTTGGTTCTGATGACTACTAGCACACAGTAGGTACTCAAAAAGGCTGACTTCATACCACAGACCACATAAAGCACAATTCCACTTATATGAGACATCTAGAGTAAGTGAATTTCTAGCTAGAAAGCACATTAGCTGTTTCCAATAGCTGTTGGGAGAAGGGATGAGGAATGAATGTTTAAAGCATATAGGAGTCTTTGAGGTCATGAAAATGTCCTGGAACTAGGCAGAAGTTATGCTAATGCAACGATGCACTGAGTACCACTAAACTGTGCCTTTGAAAACTGTTAAAGTAGTAAATTTTATGTAAGTTGTTTTTTTTTTCTTTTTGTTTGTTTGTTTTTTGTTTTTCGAGACAGGGTTTCTCTGTGTAGCTCTGGCTGTCCTGGAACTCACTCTGTAGACCAGGCTGGCCTCGAACTCAGAAATCTGCCTGCCTCTGCCTCCCGAGTGCTGGTATTAAAGGTGTAAGTTTTATTTTACCACAAGACCACTGGCGTGTATTAGCCCTTAATTCTCTTCTCAGTTCCTGTCATATACAGGGCTGATAATTAGCTGTCCACTTATACTCTAGGGCATTCTGAAAGGTCTGGGTCATACTCTAGGAAGATATCCAGCAAAATGTCTGATCCATAGCTCTCATCTCCTTCTCCCTGGTGGTATCTGGCTTTGCTATCCTTTTGTTGGACCTGAACCTAAAGAGGAAGAGAAGGAAAAAGCAGAACAGAGTGGGGGAGGCAGCAAAAATCTTTCAGCTTCAGAGCTGGAAAGATGGCTCAGGGGGTAAAGTACTTGTTAAATAGGCATGGGGACCAGAGTTCAAATCTCAGAATCCACATAAATGCCAGGAATAGTCATGCATGCCTATCATCTTAGGGCTTCCATGGTGAGATGAGAGGTAGACATAGTTCACAGAAGCTTTTGGGCCAGCTAGCCTGGCATATACAGATATACAGTAGCCAACAACAACAAACAACAATAAACAACTGAAGACCCTGTCTTAGGGTGAAATGTGAAGACCATCACCATTAGGTTGCCCTCTGATACACACACACACACACACACACACACACACACACTACATATGAGCTCACATGTACCACACACATACAAGCACACACACACACACACACACACACACTCACAAATCTTCACAAACAAAAAATAAAACCCTATCAATTTAGGCTTAGTTAAAATCTTAATGTCCAGCTCCAACTTGGTAATCTCTTAGGTTTCTTCATGCTGACCAATCCAACTAGAAACTACATACAGCCTCGCTTGCTTCTGGAAAGAGCTGCTCTTTATTCTATGGCAGGGATCCTAAGAAGACCCATGGCATTTCTAAGCCCCCCACTGTACCCTTCTTAACCAATCACCCAGCACTCTAAATGCCAAGATTCTTGAGCTGCCACCAGGAATGTCCCTGGAGTAAATTAGAGTTTTTTTTGAGGGAGGCAGGGTGGGGGAGATTGAGCAATGGGCTCCAATCTGGGGTCTAGAGAGTGACTGGAGCATTTGAAATGTGTTACCCAATAAAACTCTCTGCGAAGGCCCAAGACTGAAATAACTCAGCTGGGCTCTGGTCTCAGCAGGGCCCATTCATTAGCTAACACTTCTCATCTGTGATGGTTACAGACAGGTTTTTTCATGCCCCCTGAAATGGGCTTCAACATTGCAGCTGGCAGACAGCTGTGGCCTCACAGTGTTTACATTACCCAGACGAATGCAGTCTGTGCAGGAGACACAGAATGAATCTGATTTAGCTGTTGGAAAATGGGATTTTTGAAAAGTTCCGAGGTTTTTCTCTCACCGCATCCCCACCCCCTGTCCCCAGGCCTGGGGAAGCAGAAAGACTGAAGGTGGAACGAAACAGACGTGGAGGGAAAAGGGAGTTTCTTGTTTCTTGGGCTTGTGCTTGGCTTTGTTTGGAGCATCTTTGTGTGACACCTCCAGGTGGTGAGAGCTGGCTAGAGAGTATAGGATTAAGGGGCTGTGGCAGATATCCCTCCTGAGCTGAGTCTTACTGGTCAACTCCAACTCTCTGGGGACTCAGCACAGCCAGCAAAAGACAGCTGGGCAAAGGCCGGTCAACCATGGTTTAGTCATCCCCTTTACCTCTAGACATGAAGGGGACAGAAGGACTAGAGTCCCCACAGACAGCTGGGGCCATGACCAACTGGCCCGAGAAGTGGAAGGGGGGAGGCTGCTTGACTCTACTGTAGTGTGTAGGACCCGCTGCACTGCATCACGGGAAACCTTCCTCAGCCCCAGAGACGTTTGGCTCTATTTCTTCAGATCAGCAGTATTAACCAAGCCTGGTTCTTTTTGTTTGTTTTCTTTTGTTTTGCCTCCTGCATCCCACTCCTCTGTTCTTGTAGTTCCTCCCCCCCACCCCCCCGCACGAGAAAACATCGTCCTAACAGGTTCTCTCTGCCTGATTTCTTTCACAAAGAGGTCTTCTCAGCTATCTAAAGTTCTATTATTCTATGGTATTATGTCCCAGCAACCCACATTTCCTGAACACCATCAACTACAGGCTAAAGCCTTTGTTCACTTATTAAAGATACAGGCAAACAACCAGACAAAAGCACTTCTCTCAGGGGATTCAGCTTGAAGAGAAGAAATAAAACAGCAAATTACAGGAAAGTGTGAAAACTACTAGGATCGGGCCCAAGGGATTAGTGGAGTTCAGAGGAGAACATCTAACAAAAGTGTGGTTTTCACCTGCCACTCACCTCCTTAAGATGCTATATTGTCCCCATAATTTGTCTCCAACCATTTTCAACCAAACACCCCCGACTTTCTTTAAAAAATTCTATTCCTCCACACCCACGCAGTGCCTAGAACACAGTGTCTGTTGACTGATGATCTAGTAAGCACATCTTTTACTATGGGACTTATCTGACTCCAAGAAGCATGAAAAAAGGGTTTCACTTCCATAAGACAGAACCATCAGAAAATATGGCAATGCAGATGAAAGGGTTTCAAAATTTATTCCCCAACTTGCTCTTGACCTGGAAAGAGGATATTGCCGATAATCAAGTGAAGGTTTGTGTTTCAAGAGCTCCAGTTGGCAGAGCGTTGGATATATTTTCCATTCTGATTTAAATATTTAGCCTGATTTGATTGGGGCTCCCCCCCCCCCCCCCCCCCCCGTTTTGTTTTGGTCCCGGGCCTGCTGGTCAGGGCTAATTTGTACAGCTGCTTTTTCGTTTGGTTTCTTCCAAGAAAGCGAGAGGAAATAAGGTTGCCAGCAAATCTGCAGTTACCAAGGTTTCCCTGAGATGAATATTATTTTTCTGTTCTAATTCTGCCAAATACAGTATAAAGAAAAGCATGTGACTATTCCACAAATTTAGTTATACCAGGGGGTCAAATCCTGTACTCTGTCCATGTCCTGGTGTTGGGAGACATATAATGCTGATTTCCTGACCCACTATTTAAGAAAATTGTACTGTAGTTGCAGAATGGTAAATTCCCCTGATTTTGTGCTTAGATTCTCAGACTTGGCTTGCCCTGAGTTTCAGTAGAAATGTGAAAGGTACTGCTTTGGGTAGGCCAGGGAAATGGGGGAAGTCAGGCAGGAGAAATTTCAAGGAATAGGTGTTTGGAGCATCAGATTCGGTTTTATGTTCTGCCACTGACATGTTCTGTGACACACGCAAGTTACTTCCTCTTACCGAACATCTTCCAGGGGGATCAGAGTGGCATATGCTCAAAGGCTCTTTCCAATCAAAAATTATTGGACCCTGTAAATTAGGCTTTGGTGTTTCTATCAAGGCTAGTCAAGCTGGTTGTAGTTACACATGCTTATAATCCCAGCACTAGAGAGGCAGGGACAGGAGGATCACAAGGTTGAAGCCAGCTTAGACGTTCAGTGAGACTCTGTCTTAAAATGGAAATTAAAAAGCCAATAAGGAAAGTCCCAAAGGTTTGTGGATACTAACAAGGCTTTCTCCCACTGATCTACCATTATAAGACTTTTGTCCAAGTTCTTGCTTATCATTTTATCAGCCCGAGACTGTCTTACTGAAGTAGTGAGAGGCTACCTTGGGTAGCTGGTATGAGAGGCCAATTTTTTATAGCTTCATTGAGATGTATGTTACACACCATGCAATGTACCCATTTAAAGTATGAAATTCAGTGGATTTTTTGTATGTTTTGAGTTGTGCAGCCATCACCACAATCACTTCTAGAATATTCTCAGCATCTTAAAAGAACTTGCCTCATTTGGCTATCATCGTCCCAGTCCTGAATCCCACAGTCTGCTCAGTCCTAGGTAATCACCAATCTAATTTCTTTCTATGGATATACCTCTTCTTCCATTTCTCAGAACAGAATCATGTGATGTATTTGGTGATGATATTTTTCACCCAGCATAATGAACAGATCTCTCTGAATTCGCCAAGGGATGGCTCCAGAAGGGCAATGAACATCAAGGACAGTGCACAACAGAAGCCAACTGCTGGTAAGACAGAAGCAAAATGTGGGAAAGTGACTTTTGGAGAGGTGATGAGGAGGGGCGTGGAGATAAAATGGTGTGCATGGAAGGCTTCCATGCCTGAAGTGAAGCTTCAAGAGAATCGTGAATGAAGTTCTCTGACAACCCCAAGCCTCACGTATCATTGATTCTTATTCTAATTCAAAGGCATGGTGTCCCCTGGTGCTTGCGCAGACAATTCACATGACCTTCCAGCTCATTTGGCAGCACTTGGAGAGAAATCTGGCCTTGCAATCAGACTAAATGATGTGTTACCTTACACTTAATCCCCACCATCCGTCAAAATCCAAGGGCCTTGGCCTCAGCCCCCGACAAGAGGCCCACAGTACCTGGGTAGGATTTCATTCACGGAATGAATGCAAAGCCCCTAATTCTCCATCCATCTCAGCCCTCTGTAAACAGTTAAAGACTGCAGCCAACAGCAAAAGAACTGCCAACCCAAATGAAAGCAGTGAGTCAGCAAAAGAAAGACAGATGGCAATGGATCAACTGTAACATGGACAGCAAGAAGCACACCCTCCTTAGCTCTGATCACAGTGCCTCTCCTCGACTTCAGGTGACCTGGTGCTCACACAGAGCCTCTGAGAACTGCGCTATAAGTGGAAGGAAGCATTTGCTGTCTGCACACTGTGTGCAGCCATAACAGAAGAGGGGAACATTGCTCAAAAGCATACTCTCTAAGCTGTCCGGACAGAGGGATGCAAAGAAGACATTGGTCAGGCTTTCCCCCAGCTCTCTCACATCCATGCCACAGGGCTATTTCCTTTGATGGTCTTTTTTGCTAGGTGCTCTGATTCGTTTAACCGTACTTAACTGATTCCACAGTTCAGTTTATGGGCACACCATTTTCACTCTAACTTTTGGTCCATTTCTTCCCATCATTTACCATACCTCAAAATTTAGAGATGTTAAGAAGTTGAAACTATGTCTATAAAACAATAATTTAGGGTGTGTTTGTGTAGAAATTTCCATGTCTAGGATGATGATTCCCCAAGACCATGTTTTCTAGAACATCAGCAGTGTTCATTGAATGTTTGTACAATGAAAGAAAGAATGGTGAATGAAACCTCTCACATAAAATACGGTCTGGATACCAGAGGTAGACTAGCATAAGCCCATTATCCTTTTTTGGCATCTGGGGACCACACACTCTCCCATGGGTCACATCTCTTCCCTTAGTTCTGTCTTAAGCATGTGGCACAGTATACTTTGAGGCCTGCTTTCTTTGATTTCTATTCCATTTCATGATTTTGCTCTTAAAAGTTATTAGTATTTAGTTTTATAATTCCTTTCTTGAAGAAGCCCAGATGATGTGACAAAATGAGATTAAGTTTATTAGGAAGTAAATTCACAGTGAATAAGACAAATCTCACTCACAAGTTTGATGTTTGTCTTGAGAAATAGACTAGCTTGGGGTAGAGGTGTAGGCTGAGAAGTGGCAGGAGCCAGCCCTAATGCTGACGGGAGTCTGCTTTTTTTTCTATGCCTCTTTTTTGGTTCAGCCTGCATTTTGCTTTCTTTGGATCTGATTGCTAACCACAGAAGTTTCCAGAAGAAGACCTAGGGCAGCCATGCACGGGTGTTGCAAATTTCACAAACTACTATTTCAGTTCACATTTTCAAAACCCCTCTGGACCCAAGTTATAAAAGCCAAAGGGTCAGTAGTGGATGAGAGAAGGAAGCTGGGCGAAAAAGAATAGACAAGGAAAGGGGTTTCAGATGAGACTGGAGACAAAAGAGGTAGAAGGGATGAAACCCTTTCACCCTCACTTCAGAGAAGGCCCCCACGCAGGAATAGTGCTTTGAAATAGCAAGGCCACAAGGCAGCCTGCAGTCTATCACTGTAGTTGGTATCATCCTCAGTAGGCTCATTCTTGGCTATGCATCCTTTGTAGTGGAATTCACCAGATCTCTGCTAAAGGGCAGGGGTGAAAGAGGACATCTCACCAAGGGATGGCCATTGGGATGATACCTTGAAAGGACTTTGATTGTTTTCTAAAAACCAACAAAAGAAAGTTATCCGGTAAGGCAACTCATGCCTATAATCCCAAACTCTTCAAGAGGCTGATCTAAGAGGATTGCCATGAATTCAGTAACATCCCGGATTGAAGGACAGCCTGGGCTATAGAGCGAGACTATGTTTAAAAACAAACAACAAAACCAGCAAACAAACGAACCTCCAAACCAAACCTCAGATAGACCTGCAGTTTGTGATGGGAACTCCTTTGTTGTATCTGCCTGCCAACTCATGACTGGGCCACTGTCTCTGCCTGCCAATTTCCACCAGAATTCGGATGTCAAATTCCATGTTAGGTACTTAGAGATACAATTATGAACCGGACATGGCTGCTGCCCTCAAGGAATTCATAGTGTGATAGGGAAGGGAGAGACTGACAGATCACTAATTATACCACAGGGTGATAGGAGCTTGAAGGTTCTGTGGGAGGCCAGAGGAGCAGCACTTAAATCACTGGAGGGTCAGTGAAGGCTTCCTGAAAGACATGATGCATACACCAAAGAATGAGTAGGAGTTAACCAAGTGAAGAGAGATTGGGAAGAGGACACTCCACACAGATGGTCTTTGTAGGAGTGAGTGTTGCAAAGATTTATAAAATACATACCCAAATGGAAAGTTGATCAATACAAGCTACAGCTGATCTTCGGGGAGACCATGAACATAAGCGAAAGTTAGCAAGTTTGTTTAAAGAACAACTCACTAACAAGTGAAAAACAAAACAAATCAAAACAAAAACCCCAGTGGTGGAAAAGAGAGGGAGACAAAGAGAATGTAGAAAAACTGCAGAGGGATGTTAAGTAGTCTTAATAATTGTGTAAGGGCATAAATTATAAGCAACAGATATTTTATATTAGTATTTGTGCCAAGACATTTAGAATCTAGGTGGACACCAGGAAAATTGACAAAATTGGAGAAGAAACAGAAATAGAACTGAAGATACACATATCTCATACACACACATTACATAACTTAGAGTGTTTAAGAGCACACAACGACCCCACTCAACACACTGCCTTAGAGCATTGGAAACACTGAGAAACTTAAACCTGACTTCCCAAAGTTACTATCACCCCATATGAAACTGCAGGAAGGTTTCATACAGAAACCTGTACAGAACTTCTAAACATACTAGCAACACATCAATCTTATACTTTTGAAAAAAGAAAACATCAAGTAGGATTTTAGTCAAATATGATAAATCCTTGAAATATAATGGTGATTCTCTACTAGGAAATGTATCAATATAATTTACTGCACATTAAAGAGGAAAAGAATATTATCATTTTTATAAATGGACTTCAACATATTTGAGAAAACTGATTGACTATTTGTTCCCAGAAACCTATATGAAGTGCTGAGCATGCCTGTAATTCTGGCAATTGGGAAGATGAGTGAGGAGGATCTCAAGTTCAAGTCTAGCCTGGTATATATACAGTAAACTTGAAGTTAGCCTTGGCTACATAGCAAATCCTGTCTCAAAAACCTAAAAAGTGAAGAATTGAGGTCCCCAAAGATAATGGGCACTCCACAGGAAGACCAACAGAGTCAATAACCTGGACCCTTGGGGCTCTCAGAGTCTGAACCACCAACCAAAGAGTATACACTGGCTGGACCTAGGCCTCTCCACACATATGTATGCAGCAGATGTGCAGCTTGATCTTCTTGTGGGTCCTGAAGAACTGGAGCGGGAACTATCCTAAAAGCTGTTGCCTATCTGTGGAATATGTTCTTCTAGCTGGGATGCTTTGTCTGGCCTCAGTGAGAGAGGAAAGCACCTAGCCCTGCAGAGACTTGAGGTTCCAGGGTATGAGGATATAAGGAGGGTCACCCACTCAGAGGAGAAGGGGAGGGGGAGGAGAGAGGATTGTGGAAGGGGGCGACCGGGAGGAGGGGCAGTGAGTAGGATGTAGAGTGAATGCCTAATAAAATAAAATAAAACTAAATCAATTAACCAAAAAAGAAAAAGAAAAAAAAAAGGACAAAAAAACAAAACAAAAACAACAACAAAAAAAACCAAAACAAAACCCTTTCAAGAGGCCCTGGTCTAAAGAGCAAGTTCCAGGACAGCCAGTGTTCCACAGAGATTCTGAGTTCAAGGCCAGCCTGGTCTACAGAGTGAGTTTCAGGACAGCTGGGACTACACAGAGAAACCCTGTCTCAAAAAAACAAAACAACAAAAACAAAAAAAAAAACCAAAAAAAACAAACAAAAAAAAAGAAACTCTGTCTCAAAAACAAACGAATGAACGACCGAATGAACAAATGAACAAACATAAATACCTTTGGAGAAATTAGGAATTAAGGGCATAATTTTTTTTTGTCCTCAAACACTCAGAAGACATTTATTGAAAATTCCATCACATTCCACAAAAGCATGACTTAACAGACAAGATGACTGAGTCGTATTCTTTTGCCTGAATGTTGCTTCCTCCTTTCTTCCCACACAGCTGACTGTCCTACAGACATTTTCTACCCACTAATGTCAGAGGCCATAACTATACAGAAATCCTGGTCATAAGCATAACTACCACACTTTCTCTGCTTAACACTTACTTTCCCCCCTTTTTGTTTTCTATTAATTAATTTATTCATTCACTTTACATCCCAATCACAGCCTCCCCTCCCAGTAACCCCCCCACCCCCCCAGCACTTCCTCCCTCTCCTCCCCTTCTCCTCTGAGAATGGTGAGGACCCCTTTGGGTACTAAAGTCACTGCAGGACTAGGCACATCCTCTCCTACTGAGGCCAGACAAGGCAGCCCACTTAGGGGAACAAGATTCACAGGCAGGCAACAGAATCAGCCCCTGCTCCAGTTGTTGGGCTACCCGCATGAAGACCGAGATGCACATCTGCTACGTATGTGCGGGGGACCCAGTTGCAGCCTGTGTATCCTCTTTGTCAACCCTTTACTTTTAAAAGATAGATCTAGAAAGGATTAATTCTAAAGTTTTCAAACATTAGAATTCTTGGGCTTTAACAATATGCACTTTATTTTTTTATTTTTTGATACTTTTTATTTGAGTATCTCACAAATCTATAGAAAACTCCATCCCTAAAGGTTAAACAATCATTGCAGATTGGATAACAGTCTCTGAAGCTAGAGAGTAGAAGTTCTTTGAGTACCTTCTGGCTATGTGACCGTGGACAAGTTACTTAGCTTCTTTGTCCCACAATTTCCTCATCTTAATATTATAAAAGGATTAAGAACCTAATTGCTAAATTTTGTTCCCTCCCTTAAAGCTAAGAGCAAGACAGATGCACTTATGAAGAAGCCATGATGAAACTTGTGACTTTCTATTTGAACCTAAAACTTAATAAAAAAAAGGAAAAACATGCCTGCAGTTCCAGCCACTCAGGAAACTGAAGCTGGAGGTTTATTTGCGTCCAAGAGTTTGAAGCCAGACTGGGAAAGATAGTCTTTTCTTGTCTCAAAAATAGTAAAACAACATCCTCAAACAAGATAGGAATGTCACATTCCACTGTAGTCCCACTATTCAAGCTTTTACGAGAATGAAATATTCAGTAGGAGACAATAGAACAAACAAGAGAATGAATAGTACCCAAGGGGAAGGGACACATTCCTTAATATTTATAGGCAATGTAATGATCTATCCATCTGGGAATAACATCTCCCTCCATCAGGAAGTACTGGTTAAGGCACAGGTATTGGTGTTTTCTTCTAGACATTTCTGTAAATTCCACCAATTGAATGCTGAGATCATCTCCACATGTCTACTCTCCTTTAGGAAATATTAATTTGCTTATTTTCTATGCATGTGTTTGGGCAGTTGTGTGTACAAGGCAGCTGTACACACAGAGGGCAACTTTTGTGGGTCCATCCGTTCTTTCCTTCAACCATGTAGGTGGTGGGGATCAAACTCAGATTGTCAGGCTTGGCTCCCCTACTGCTCCATTTTTAAAGCCAGCTGGACTTGAGACTTTGAAACCCTTTTGGGCCCTTCTTTCTCATTTACCTCTCATATCTAATGACCCACTCTGGCCAGTTACTTTTCCACGAAAAGTATTTCTCATGGATTTTCTCTTCTCACTGCCATATCTCTAGTCCAGACTCATGTTGATTCATGTCCAAAATAACAGGGTGCCCTGAAATCCCTTTCCAAGCCACCAAGTATATCTGTGACGGGTGATCTTGTTCTGAAACTACAACTTTCAAACCATCGTCTTGTTCACAAGTGTCCAGTGGTTTCTCACTTGTTATTATATCCCTATGTATGATAACCATTCACCATGTAGATATATGCAGTCCAACAAAGTTTATTTTCTCGGTTCCCCTAAGAGAATCTGTCTACTTTAGCAAATATGGTATCATTACCCACTTTGCTGAGTTCATTATCTTATCTTTCTTGTATTA
This sequence comes from Rhynchomys soricoides, assembly GCA_019843965.1. NCBI lineage: Eukaryota > Metazoa > Chordata > Mammalia > Rodentia > Muridae > Rhynchomys > Rhynchomys soricoides. The sequence goes on along the minus strand of JADRCH010007490.1, from coordinate 350,172 downwards.
CTTTATCCTTCTCCAGTGTCTCCAAATTTACTCTATCTTTTAATGGCTTCTTAAGCACAAACTTGGAGACAGGATTTCTTGTAGCTTAGTCTGTCCTCCAATTCCCTATATAGATGAGGATGACTTTTGAACTTTTGATTCTGCCGCCTCCACCTCTCCAGGGCTGAGATCACATGCTTGAACCATCAAGCCTGGTTTATGATCGCACCTAGGGCCTAACCCATGCTAGACATTTTACTGACTACATGGCCTACCTTTAAGCTTGTTAACAGAACCATTTGTTGAGTCCTTAACTATATGCATGGCACCATGCTTCTTTAATCTGTTTAGTAATAATAATATATAAGTATTTCTTAACTCCCAACTCTATGGATCAACTACAATGATTTCCTCAAGATTTATGTTGATGATGATGTCAGGTCCAACCCCAGGGTACATGCTCCCCAGAACTGCTCTGTTCTGATGCTCTAGACTTCTCTCAGCCATATCGGTTCTCCCCATCACCTCTTCAATCCCTGCTAGCATCCATACCTTGTGTTGTGTGTCTGAGCTCAGCTCTCAGCAAAACTGTAAACATCTAGAGGTTGAGGTGACACCTCAGGTTTCTCTGTCCCCCAGTCCTTCCATCAGAGAGAGGCCCATGAGGGGAATACTTTGTTAATTCCTGACATAAAAGAGATGAAGCTAAATATATTTGTCCTTAGTATCCTGTCTCTAGAAATGAAGAATTCAGAATTCTGGAGACTGAGGAGATGGTTCAGTATGTAAGAGAGCTTGTGTAAGCATGACGACCCAAGTTAGAGTTCCAATATCCAGGTCAAAACATCTTATAAAACCAGGGCTTTGGGGGCTAGAGACAGGAGGATACTTGGGACTTGCTGGCTATCAGCCTAGCTCAAGGTTCAGTGAGAGATCCCATCTTGAAGGAATAAAGTAGAGAATGATAAAGGAGGATATCTGATGTTCTCCTCTGGCCTTTGCATGCACCCAAACATGTACATAAACCTTGCATTTGCGGGGCGGGGGGCAGGATCAGCTAGATGAATAAATTAACACAAGTCTCCCCATTCCAAAGCCTGGCTTTCATTCTAGAAATAGAAAGGAGGAGTAGAATTAGCAAATTTCCCAAGATGCCTCCCTTCCCCAATCACTCCCTTATGATCAGGCTTTTCTGCCTAGCTTAGGTCAATGTTGCATGACGAATCTTCCCTTTACATAAGGATTGGATCAGGCAGGGTTTTGTTAGCATGTCCAAATGGAGCCAAATCTGTCAACTTACAATTGTACAAAATTGGACTCCTGGGACTCTTCCAGAAATGAGCCAAAGGAAAGCTAATAGTAATCCTACCTACCTCATAGGGTCAGGGCGAGAGGCAAGTGAGGTAATGGGCAGGAGCACGCTTTAGAAAGTAGCAATGAGAAGCACATTGGATCCTTGGCCTCAAGTGGACCAACAGGAGCTTATTATGAGAGACGTGAAGGTCTTGGCCAGGTGAAAGATGGGGCTCTTTTGTGACCCTTGGATTTGCCATTTTGCAGTGGCTGTTAGCCTTGCTTTCCAGCAATTCTTGGGAAAATTCATTTTATTATGAGACTTTGGACAGTGTATTGAAATGTATCCTTGACTTCTCATTTTCTTTCTAAAGTTATACTTACCCTAACCAATCCATGATACTCTGGGAGACTTGTAAAAGATAAGTTGACTTTTCTTTCTTTTAGTTCATTAAAGAGACCGTATTTTGTTGGTAGCTTAGATTTGGATTTCAACAACCCTCTTAGTCAAAAAGTAAGTAATATGGGGAATGCTTGCTCTAGCACTTGCTGTCTTCCATGGGGGATCTGCCACTGGATGCTACTCAACAGATAAGAAAATGGCCTTCTTGGAGAGCATTTAAATAACCCACATTTCAAGTGCTACAATGTTTGAGAGAATTTAGAAGTCTGCGTTCAAAGAAAGTTAAGAGTCAGATGGGGATGAGGGGGATAAGGGTTTTGGTTCAAAAGATCCCAATTCTGAAGAAGGACTTTGAGGGGAGCCAGGCAGAGTGAGCTCAGTCTGGATGGAGAAGAGGAAAGAGTGCCGACTGTGCAGGGATCTTGGCCAAAGAGCCTTGGATCAAGAATAGACTGAGCTTGCAGAGTTAGCCAAAGGTATTCGAACCAGGGAATTGAGCAAGATTTATTGCCCAACTTGGCGCAGAGTAGACAGAGTTTGGCTTTGGATCTGTTTTATGTGTTGGGCATGCACACATACCTCTTCAAAGGTGAAGCCTTCAGATAGTAAGCCACAACCCTCAGCAAAATAGGGTCAAGATGTTGCTAGAGGTGTCTGGAATGTGCCCAGAACCCAAGGAGCAAAGTTACAGTACACCTAGGCTTGCAAAATAGACAGGTAGGCAGGAAGTATCAGCCCTCTTGTCTGTCCCCCACAGATCCTGGGCTACTGGCTAACTCATCTGCATTTAAACACGTTGTACTCAGCAGACTTGGTGGTTGGCCTGCACAATCATCATTGTATCCATCCCATGGCCTCCTAGGCCACCAGCTCCCGTGTACTGTATTCTACTGATCCACTTTTGGTTCCAGATACTCTCCCTGTGAGCTGCTGCTTTAAGGAGGGAGGTAGGAAGGATAGGGAAGCAGGGAGGGAAAAAGACACACAGAGAGACAGACAGACAGAGACAGAGAGACAGGTGTGTGTGTGTGTGTGTGTGTGTGTGTGTGTGTGTGTGTGTGTGTGTGAGAGAGAGAGAGAGAGAGAGAGAGAGAGAGAGAGAGAGAGAGAGAGAGAGAGAGAACACACTTGTGTGTATGTGTCTGATGTGTCTGGAGGAGTCCTGGGTGGCCTCAGTCTCAGCTTCCCAGACTGCAGGTTTCAGGGTGAGCCTGTGCCTCTGAACTTTGCTTTACTAGTTCACACTGCAGGGGAGATAAGACTAGTTCCCTGCTGATTCTGTCCCATATGCCCCATTATGATAGGCAGTGAGGCAAATCATTTGGGCTCTTGCCTGGCCTTAATGGGATAGAAAGGGCTCCTCTCTTGCTTGAAAGGAACATCCAAGTATGTGCTTACTGTTTAGTTTTCCTGGAAAAATAATTTCTCTGGCAGGCTCAAGAGGGTGAATTTGCCTTTTGAGAAGGATTGTGTCATATCCCCACCCTTGTGGCCTCCCACCATTTCCATGGCTGAAAAGCTTGCATTCAGGGGAAGAGTAAGCAAACATCTGCTAGGAGCAGCTTTTCATTCTTATTCAAGAAAAACAAATGTGTTGTGGAGAGAGAGAGAGAGAGAGAGAGAGAGAGAGAGAGAGAGAGAGCGAGAGCACATCGAATGTCTCTTTGGGGGCAATTTTAGCAATTCACCAAAACTCAGATTTTTTTTTTCTAAAGTATAGTATAAAGTAGAAATTGGGTATGAGTGTTCTGTGTTACAGTTTAAGACTCTTGAGTAACTAAAATGGGGCAAGGAATAAAAGGGGGAATGAGATACTGACAAGATATGACTGATTTAAGACATTGTTTCTGAAACTATGTCCTATGGAGTTATGCAGCTAAAAGGAGATATGAAAAATTTTGCAAAGGTAAAAATTTCTGAGTGAACAACAACCAAAAATTAAGTCAAAACCAAACCCATAATGAATCCTAGGTGTTTCTGGCAGTGCTCCCCTGTGCTGCATTGGGCTGCATAACTGCAGCCTTGGTGCTTAACACACAGCATGTGCCCTTTATACTGCCATACTGTGCAGTGGCAACTGATGCTCCTTCATAATTGAGCCTCTTGTGTATTAGGTGTAGCAGTATTCTGGTTGTTGAAGATGCTCTCTATCCTGCAGTATCAAATATTCAGTTAACATTTTAGTCTTCATATACAAATAAATAAGCATATTCATCTTATTAACATGCAAATTTGCTTTTACTTTTAATAAATGGTAAATTTCTATGTATACCAAGTTATTATTTTTTAAAATAAATGGCTTTGTGAGTTATTATAAAAAAGTACTCAATTTGTATACTGTGACAGTGTTAAACTTGCAACTTGACAAAAGGTACAGTTACCTGGAAGATGGGCCTTGGGCATATCTATGGGGAATTTTCTTGATTTGTTGACTGAGGTGAGGAGACCTGCCCACGGTGGGTGGCACTATTCCCTAGACTGTATAAGCCAACTGAGCACTAGCATAGATGAGTTCATTGTTCTCTTCTGACTGCAGATATAATGTAGACAGCTGTTTCAAGTTCCTGATACTTTGCCTTCTCTGCCATAGTGGACCTAGACACTGTAACCTAGAACTGTGAGCTAAAATGAACCTTTCCCACTTAAGTTGCTTCTGTCAGGATATCTTTCCATTGCGACAGAAAAATAAACCTAGATCTATACCTATAATTCCTGGGTCATGTAAAAACGTCATATGTGAAATTTGGTCATGAGTAGAAAAGACACTCTAGGTGCAAGGAGCTACAAAACCATTTATGTTATGGCTTTCCAAAAATAATTTTTAAAAGATATTGTAACTCTGTTCAAACACAGAATCCCGGTATGCATAACATGTATATAAAGTGGTGCTGCACTGGTTAAAATAGAAGCAGGACCCTCTCTACTCAGCCTTGCTTTTTACTGTGTAGGCTAAAAGTGAGATGATTCCACACACAGCCAGATTATAGGATCCAGTTCGCATACATCTTGTGAGCCAGTTTGTTAAAGAAGGCAATTATTAAAAATTGAATTATATGAGCTTGCAATTAAGTTATATTAAAGATAAAGCTAGTGAATTCTCAAAACTTCCTAATTATTTGACCACACTTCATGATTATCAATAGTCTTGAGGTTTTTTGCATCTATTGTATGTGCGTGGTAGAAAATACTGTACAATGGTGTGCTGTTCTCCATCTTTGCCCAATTCCATGTCCAGTGACGTCAGGTTGGGAAATTGAAATTGGCCCTGGTGGGAGTATTTATACCACAGAAATCCACAGAATGCTATAAATCAGAGCTTCAATCCCCCACTACTGGGAAAGCCAGTGTTAAACATTCACCAGTCTCCTGCCAACTCTGGGAGTCCTTCTCTTGGAAGCTATCCACCCAACAATTGCCACCATAGAGAGGAAAGCGCTTGGAAATCAGAGAAGGGGAAATGTGCTGAAGAGATCAACCATTATTGCAGGACTCCATGGGAGAGAAAGGTCACGGCAGGACCCCACCCTGGCAACTAACATGGCAGATGAGAGGTAACACGGTGACAGTGACATTAAGTGACAGCTGATAACTTGAGTCTTTTTTACTATAAGGCCCAACTGCCTAATTTGTACCCAAGACCCTCAATGACTTCACTGCATTGTAGCCCAATGTAGTTCAAGATCTATGAATGCTTAACCCATGACCCCTTCAAAACGGGCTAAGTTAAAGGTACAACAAGCTCTGTAAGAATATTCCTGGTCTGTGGCGTCTACTGCTGCAGCCATGGCCTCTAACACAACATATGAAGCACACAAAAACACCTTAGCCAGCACATACCCATTGAAAGAGTGATACCAGTTTTCACAAGGAAGCCCTTTGTCTATTTTATCACTACTTCTAGAAAAACATATTCAGGACATTTCTTTTCAGAAAGCTGTGGAATGTGAAACCATTCAAAAAAAAAAATGCCATCTATCCCAAATTGATGTCCCAAAGTATTGGTATTTAAAGAGGCAAATTAACCAGTATTGAGTCAATTATTGGTGTGAGTTTTCTAATGCCCCAGTGATGGTTGATAAACCGAAATGACTTTATCAGGATAAGGAGCTGATTGACAATGAGACACTCCACCCATTGCCACTTCCATTTTACACATCTTCGCATTAGTCTTTTCTGTACTGGATCCCTTCATTTTCTATCCTCCTAGCCCCCTTGCTTTGGATACTCTTTTTTTTCCTGTCCTTCTCAGCCTCCGCTATCCCCTCACCTGCTAGATGCTCCTCACATGGCCCTCCCCAGCCACTCAAATAATAGTCAAGGCTTGCCCAAAGATCCTGGGGTTTGGAGAGATCACTCCCCACCCCCTTTGCAACCCAAACAAATGTTCAAGCAACATTGCTTTCAGCTTTTACGAAGAGATACTTACCTATAACTAAATACTTTTGTCCCTTTTCAATTTCTACTGGTGTGTGTGTGTGTGTGTCCATGTGTCCCTCTCCAAAGGACTTTGCTATGCCCACAGCCTCTTTTATGCTTGAATGTTCTTACAACGTAATTTGGCGTATCTCCAGTTTATAGCACTACAGGAGAGAAGCTAATATCCTAATGTTAATGAGCCCTTCTGGGTTACAGTGACCCATATGCAATCATCTAGCTAGTTCAAACAGATTCTGAAAAGCCTCTTAGGACACAGTAGCTGGGTTAAGTGAAAAGTTCTACCAGAAATGCTTTAAATGGGAGGGTCACATGGCTCAAATTTTATAGATAGTTGCTAATATCACTCACTCTCAGGGAACGTGGCCAGTGATTGGACTATGGGTTCTTTTGAAAGGCTTTTGCAGTCTATAGACACCCCCTGGTGAAATTGCTACTACTCCCAGGTGAGCCGTGAAGCTGCTTCCAGGGTAGAACTATGCATCTCAGGCATCCCCCCCCCCCCTACACGACACAAACACCGAGACAGGGTTTCTCTTTGCAGCCCCGGCTGTCCTGGAACTAGCTCTGTACATATTTCTAAATCTGTCTGCCTCTGCCTCCAGAATGGTGGGATTAAAGGCATGTGCCGCCACTGCCCAGCTCTCAGACAACCTCTTTTGCAAAAAGATCTATCATCAGAAGAATGGAGTTGGTGGGGAGAAAGCCAGAAATGAGTTTCAGTTAGAAGTCCTCTGAAGGATTCTAGTGGGTCTACTGGCTTCCAGAAGTTCTACTATGAGACAGGTGAGCTGCTCAAGTTACTTAGTTTTTTCCATGTCTCAGTCTGATATATTTATTTATTGCTGGCCTCAAACAACTCACTTTGTGGCTGAAGATAACCTTGCATCCAGATGAGTAGTGCTAGGATTTCAGGGTTGGGATACTTTGACTGGTTTGTGGGTTTCCACTTATTTAAAATTACGTTGATGGTAGTACTAGGTTTCCTGGTTTCATTTATTCATTCATTCATTCAAGGATCAATTCAAGGTTATAGCTAACAGACTTACTCTAGCACCTTGCACATAGTACGTATGTATGTTGTTTTTAAAAGAGGCTAGTTAAAAGTAAAAACAAAACAAAACAAAAAAGTCAAGATTGTGACCCTTTGAGAGCTTGGCAGAGCTGCACTAAACTATAACACAAGAGCCTTGGGGTCTGCACTCAGAGGTATGAGGACTGAGGTTGTGCTCCACCATTGTGGTCTATCAGTCTATGTCTCTGTGGCTCCAGGTGAGGAGACTACTACAAATGGAAAGCACAAACACTTGATGTGGTCCTTCATGAAGTTCTCTAGGAAACTGGCTATTGGTTCCAGCTTCTCATACCAATAGTCATTCCAGTCAGTGTGTGCCTGGGAACAAGCACAGCCTGGGCTCTTCATACAGGGCTGATATTGCCTCTGCCTGGTCTTTACAGCTCAGTCTTCCACCAATGACTCAAGGACCAGATTTGCAGGGCCTTTTTTGGGGATTCTTTTCTTTCCTTCTTGCCACCTCTCGATCCTACAGCTTATATTGGACCCAGATACACCACTCTCTGCCCTTCTCTGCTTAGCTTTTTTACTTTAGGTGTAAAAGATTGGTAAGACTCTGCTTGTAGTCTCAACACTACGCAGGCCAAGGAGGGAAGATTGCCACAAATAGGAGGCCAGCTTGGAATTCATAGCAAGACAGTGCCTCGAAAAGCCAAGACAAACCCAACTAGCCCATCTCTACCTCTGAAACATTTTGATTTAGAGAAAATGGTGTGTGGGGGTGAGGGGGGGGATGGCTTTTTAGTTTCATACCGAGCAACAAGTCAATGGGATCCTCTGCTTACTTGAGTCTCAAACACCATTGAAATGTATTCTGAGCTTAATTTAGATACAGTGCAGGAAACTTAAGGTCAGTGTGTAGCTTTATAAGTCTTTGAGCATTCAAGGTTTCACAGAGTGTTGGTTCTTATCTGAGAATTTTTCTAGTAACTCTGTAACCAAGGCTAATAGGACTGTTTCTAGTGGGCATTCAATTCTTCGGATATTTTTTTTTAAAAAAGCCATTTCTGAGAAATCTAAGCTCATATCAGGAATGATAATGATAATAGAATGGCTACCTCCCAAGATTTGCAAGCTGTGTAGCATTTTGTTGCAAATAAATAAATAAATAAATATGGAACCTGACCGTCTTTGTTGCTACTATTGCTTTATTTTTTTTCTTCAAGTGTTTATAGCTCAATACTAGATCTGATTTCCCAAGCCTCATTTCTCAGCCAATCCCCTCCCATTTGCAGGGAAGCATCTGACTTCTGAGTTTGCCATTTGAATTTGTCCAGGTGCTGGCATTCAGGGCAGGTTTTCATATTCAAAGCTCCATATGGTTTAGAAATCGGACAACCCCCACCCAAGATTGCAACAGGAGACAATTATTATTGGTCAGGAGGGACAGGGAGTAGGAACTGTCATGAAAGCCCGTGGGCTCTTGAGCTTCAGAAGTTCTCTGGCATCTTGCCTTTTGCGTGTGTGTCTTCTCAGGCCTTTACCTAGCAGCATTAGTGAGACTTCCACCCCTCCCTTCTGAACAGTGCTGACACTGGGTCACCAGCCATTTCTGCAGCTGCCTATGGCAGCAAGGCTATAAACTTGGGAGCTAGTTAGACAAATATTCAAGTGATTCTTATTGTTAAGGAGAGTTCGGGAAGCCTGGGTAATTTTTATCTAGCTGTCTAACACATTATATGATTAAAATCATAGTCATTCAAAAACCTACTTGTCTTAAAACCTGTGCTGAATGAGGCAGATCTACATTTATTCAGATGGAACATTCTCTGAGAAGGCTTGTGAAATGAGAATCCAGTGAGCTGCCAACATCACAGTGCAAGCTCACTTCACAGACGTCTGTGGAGCCAGCTTTCAGGATGAGGGGATGCTCTGTTTCTTCTGCAAAGCACATTGATTGATACCCACACCATGTAGCATGGGCTTGGATGTCTAGCTGATCAAGACAGGCCTTCTATTTCAACTGTTTTTACTTAACTGACAATTCTCCTGACTGCCTAGATACACATTTAGTTGCAAAAAACCTCACAAACACACAAATGGATCCATAAATACAGATACAATTTCAAGAAATAGGAGGAGTAGTTACATTAGGAAAAGTATGGTGTCTGGGGTCAGAGGTTCCCTCTGTGCCTTTTTGTTGTTTTAACTCTATATAGCAGTCATGTTATTTTTCCCTCATAACTTTTATTTTAAAAATTCTGAAGAGGTTGAAAAAGGCACATAAGATTTCACAACCAAGTCGCCAACACATTAGGCGCGTAGCTAGGTTTCTATTGCTCTTCGTTACACATACATGCATGCTTATTTTTGTTGTTGTTGAGCTACTTGCAAGGCACATGTGCCATGAGACACATTTAAAATTTCCAAACTGGGTCTCTCAACAACTCCTAACCACAACCATTCCCCTGCCTGAGAAAATAAGCAGAAGTCTCCTCACAGCATCTGCTTTCCAACCCGTAGTCACATTGCCCTGATATCCTCTGAATATCGTCTGTAAGTTTTTCAAAGTTCAGATTCTAAAATCAAGCTTTGTGCCTTGCACTTGACTTGTGTCTCTCTGCTGTTCTTTCAACCATAATTGTGTACATATTCTCTCTCTCTCTCTCTCTCTCTCTCTCTCTCTCTGTATGTGTGTATGAGTGAGTGAGAGAGAGAGAGAGAGAGAGAGAGAGAGAGAGAGACAGCGAGCAAACGTTGACTTTTTAAAGAGCTCACTTTAGTTGTCTTAGAGCACACTTTAATTACTAGATGTACCAACTCACTCCTGGTGTACAATATTTTAATAAAAAAAGTAAAACTCAAGATATGGCTGAGTGGCAGAACGGTTTGCCTAGCATAAACAAGGCCCTAGGTTCCATTCACAGAACTGTGATAAATGATTGCTAGCAGTAATAAAAGAAACCAGATCCTCTCTTGTATAAACAGCCACCTTCAAATGAGCTCACCTTCCAGCATCCCCAGAAGCAGTACCCACTTTCCTGGCTCCTGGGCCAGTTCTTTTAATCAGCCTCCTTGTCTTTCATCCTCCATATTTGGTCAGTTTCCAAGTTCTTTATCTTATCCTCTGACCTGCCTTGTGATTTTACAACTTCTCTGGTCCCCCATACACCAACCATAGGCCAGGCCTTCAGAGCCTCACCTCTAAAGTATTGTAACTCCTTCTTTACCTAAACCTTGCCAGGAATATCTGCTATGAATACAGAGCAAACAGTGTCTTAGCCGGTGACAGATGTCTATTTATAGCCCAACACAGCCAAGTACTTGGTGAGTGGCCTTGGATAAATCATTGTGTTTAGACTGCATTTTACTTTCTTCTCTGTAAAATGAAAATATCCATGGTGCCTCCTTCTTGAGTTTGGTCAGCACATTCCCCCAAAGTTACCATTTCTTCTAAAGGTGACTCTAAATCCTGTCCTTTCTTTCTTCATTGTTTAAATTAGCATATGCTGATTATAAACAACAAACTATTTCATGATGACATTTGCATGTATGTACATAACAGCATACTTTGATCATATTTGTTAATGTACAGTCAGGAATGCAAATATTCTACCCTCTCTTTGGCTTCCAGATTACTGAACCAATATAGCCCATGAAATTGGAATCTTCTTTCTTTCTTTCTTTTTTTTTTTTTTTTTTTTTTTTTTTTTTTGAGACAGGCAGGAATCTCATGCTGAGAGAAGGAAAAAGGTTGAGACTGGGGTCTATCAGCCAAAGCAGGAGATATATCCTAGAAACAGATTTTACACATTTCTATATACCTTGTTAGTCCAACACATGAGGGACAATTGTGGATTGAGACAGAACCACATGTTGCGCCAGGCCGCTTAGCTATGTATACCTCTGGCCCTCTATTTAAACCTAAATAAAGCTCACATCAGAACTCTGAATATAGACTTGGTGGGGGCATCAGGCCTCTTTGTTCCTCCTTTTTCTCCTTCTCACCATCTTTTATTTAAAATGGCCTATGAAAGACAGGTAACCATACCTGGCTTGGAGTTGGGGTGGGGGAAACAGGCTCTGACCTGAACATCATGCACTCACTGTTCCCGACTCCCCTCTCTCATCCCTCTTCCAGCTCCTCTGACCTCTCTCCTCTTTCCTAATCATCCCCCTTCCACTTTTTATCTTTCTTTTCTGGGCCTTGCTCTTGTTGCCGACACCATCACCTCCAGTTCCGTACATCTTTTCCTATGAAGGCTGTTTCATTTTCTGTAATGGTTGAACGTTGCCCTATTGTATACATGCCCTATCTTTACCCTGACATCTGCTAAGGGGCACCCAGGCTGAGTCTACACTTCAGTTTTCCGGTCTCCGTTACAGCCCAGCCTCCTCCACAAACTCTTCCCACGTACAGCAGCACTCACCCTCTTGTGCATTTCCATGGCCTCTGTGGCCTCCAGGAGATGACTTAGCAAAGAGTAGTTTTATTGCTCTCTGACATTTACATTCCCATCTTATCTGCTACTGGAATAGCCAAGATCCTTGAGGTCAGAGGCCATGTAGTGTTGTTCCACCTAGGGTTCCCAGAGCTACAGCTTTGCTGAACACACAGGGCTGAGAAATCTCACTTGACTGGCCGTGAGAACCGGGCTTCTGTATCCTTGCCTTTGACAGAGAGATGAGAGAGGATCTTCTCGTTATCTTCCACTCTGCTGGGACTATTACTCCCCAAATCATAGGAACTGTCCTTATTTTTACTTCCTTAGGGTACTACCTGGTATGTGCTTTAACTGTATATTCCTCATGATTTCAAATTTAACAAGTGAAGAAACAGGCTCAGGAAGAGCGAGTTGCTTGTCTAGGGTAACCCGGCTATTGACTGTTGAAGCTGTAGCCTGTCTCAATGCACCACTCAGATTCTTTCCTTTCTGCCTCTGTAATCACAAGGGACAACACTCCATGAAAGAAAGAGTGCTCCTGTCAGAGTAGCTGAGATTTGGAAAAAGGTATCCTAGTTGTCCACTTTAGAAAAAAAGAATGTTGACCAACAGAGTCAACTAACCTGGACCCTTGGGGCTCTCTGAACCACCAACCAAAGAACATACACAGGCTGGACCTAGGCCTCCCCACACATATGTAGCAGATGTGCAGCTTGGTCTTCATGTGGGTCCCGAACAACTGGAGCAGGGTCTGTCCCAAAGGCTGTTGCCTGTACTGCCTGTCCATAGGATATGGTCTTCTGGCTGGGCTGCCTTGTCTGGCCTCAGTGGGAGAGGATGCGCCTAGTCCCTCAGAAACTTGATGTACTAGGGTGGGGGGGATACCCAGGGGGCCCTACCCGCTCAGAGGAGAAGGGAAGGGGGAAGGATAGCAGGAGGGGGTGACCTGGAGGAGGGGCAATGTGCAGGATATAAAATGACTAAATAAATTTTAAAATAATTTAAAAAGAAAAAGAAAAGAAAGAAGGTTTCTATGAATCTGTCTCCTCTTCGATTTGATTTCCAGAGACAGGAAGTGGCTGCAGGAGAATGAGGCTAAGCAGTTCATCCAGGAAATGGATTTAAGCTCTCTGTCTATTTCTCAAAGGCCTTAAACTGACCATCTATTTAATGGGAACTCCCATAGCATCCCCCCAATCCTGGGGGGGAGAACAATGAAAGAAGCAAGAACATAAAAGAGCATGCTAAGCAAGCAGGGAAAGGGTGGGAGATTAGACAACACATAGGAGCTCCAGGGACTGCACATAGATTCCTAAGTAGCACCCACTGGCTCACTTTCATGCTTATGATAATGTGTGTGTGTGTGTGTGTGTGTGTGTGTGTGTGTGTCTTCAATCTTTGGACTTCAAGAAAGAACAGACCAAAGTCAGAGTCAAAACTGTCTGCTTCCCAGCAGTCACTTCCTCACCCACATGTCACATTTCCCAGCTGGAAGGTAATAATTGTATGGCCACATCTGGCCTCATCTGGGAAACACCAGGGTCTTCCTGAATCGTCATACACCACGATGGCTGCCAAAGCATAAGATGACCTAAGCGGAGCCTTCACACAAGCCATGTGCACAGTCATAAAATCCCAAGAGAATGTGGCAACAGACACAGAGCCTCCTGCCTGCCAAATTTCCAAAGGGGAGAAGGAACTTGCTGCATCTGTATTTGCTCCAGGATTGGAAAAATGTATCGCAGTCACTGGAGCTAGTGTGTGTGTGTGTCGGGCCACTGGCCTTTACCTTCACAGGAGAGGCAATATTTATGTATACACTGCCAATGGCCTGATGCATATGAATGTCTTTATCTCACTGCAGTTCTATACTTACTTTACCAGATTGTACTCTGCCTGATAATTTACTCCACTCTTTTTTTTGAAAACATCAGAAGGATTCGTGGCCTCAGCAGTGTTTCCTATCTTCATATATAACTTAGGAAAAGAAGTCAACACACACAGTACTCAGACTGGGGATACATTCTCAGTCATTCTATTTTTTTTTTTTTGAGATAAAGTCTTTTGATTGTGTAGCCTGAGGTGGCCTGGAACCTAAAATACTTCTGCCTCAGTTTTCCAAATGCTATCTCCATCTGGACCCTACTTACTTGTCTTTATTAGAAGCCACAGTACTTGGAAAGCACTCATTCATAGGGGGCAAAAGACAGTGAGTCATATCATGGGGGCAGCCACTATTAGAAAAATAATGTCATCAACTAGCCACTAATCATGCTTACTATTTCCAATGTACTTTTTCTTTGCTTAATTAAGTAAACAAATCTCTAGTGTAGCAGGCACTGTGCCAGGCAGAGCCAGTGACAAAGGAAATAGCACATAACCCCAACCTAGACATGATGGTACCTTCCAGCAATGGAAAGTCTGAAGCAAGAGGATTGTTTGAGCCCAGAAGTTTGAACCAAACTGGACAACATAAGAAGACCCTGTCTCAAACAACAGAAATCAAGATACTCTGGTGTCAGAAATCTAGAGGGAGCTCAAAGCCCCAGCAGCAGTGAGAGGAGTTGCATCTTTACAGTGTGCAGAGGAATCTATGGTGGGGGTTGGGTTTGGGTGCAGGGTTTTCATGGCAGACCGGGGATGGAAGTTCTATCAGAAATCCTAGAGAAAGGCAGAAGAGGTGGCGAGGGTTGGCTGGTACACAGGGATAGAGGAAACATCGCCTGTAATTGGAGCAGCTGCTTCACACTGTGAGTGGAGTGTCATATAACCCAAGGTGTGCAGACCTCCAAGGTAAAAACAGTTCTTGTCCCCACCCCCAGAGCACTAGCCAAGTGCTCAGTGATGTGCTAGGTTCTGTCCTATGTGTTTTTCTTCTTTTGTGTGTATGTGGGTGTGTGAGGCATTATGCATGTGTGTGTACGTGTTCTTATGTGCACAGGTACATGCACAAGTGTCCTTCAGACGCCATCTACTCCTTTTCTTTTTTGGAGGTGGCACCTCTTACTGGCCTGGAACTGGCCAAGCGAGTTAGTTTGGCTGACCAGTGAGTGTCAGGATCCCTCTGCTTCTGCCTTCCCAGTGCTGGGATTAAAAGTGCATACACCACAACACTTGTTTATTTGTTTCCTTTGCCAAGTGAACTATTTCCCCAGTTTCTAGTGCTTTTCTTCTATTAGTACATTCTAGAATAGCCTTATTTCACAGATGGTGAAACTGAAGAAAATGACCCAAGGTACCTGGGTGCGGTTACTGAACAGCAGAGCCAGGATTCAAACCCAGGTATCATAGCGTGAATCTATTTCTATGCTTAGCACCTTGAAGATGCACTCATGGCTAAAACATGCTGTGTCTATGAGAAAATAAAACAGCATAAGACTGATGAAGTGCATGGAAGACTTCATACTGTAGAAATGCCAGCTAATAGAAAAATCTGAAAGGAACTTTAAAATAAGTATGCTTGGGCTGGGTGTGTAACTCAGTGGTTGAGCGTGTGCTTAGCACATGTGAACTCAGCCTTAGGTTCAATCCCTAGCACATACAATACAATACAATACAATATTAATGTTCAAAGAGATTTACAACAGGAGTAGGTGCTAGAAGGCAGCTATTGAGTGTTTTAAAATTATATGTATACATTAAAAAGGATCAATATGTAACTTGTAAAAGGAGAAAAACACCAATCAATGGTAGGATTCAAAAGTAAATTAGAGGCAGCTGATGAGAGATGAATGAACTAGGCCACAGATGAGGACATTACCCAGAATACAGAACAGAGGAATAAGAATGAAAAAATAAATAAAACCAAAAGAAAGTTAAGCTGCATGAAAGATAGGACCAGTCCTTCTAACAAGTATCGAATCTCCTAGAGCTGAAGTCACTGGTTATCATGAGTCCTTGCACGTGGGTGCTGAGGAACTGAGCTGCCTGTGTTTTATACCAACAGTATGAAGGTTGTTCCCTTCCCATGGAAGAAGGCTGTTCCCATCTCTTCCTCTGTCTCCTCTTTAGCTGGCCTTCCTAGTCACTCTTCAGGTATCAGGTTGAATGTCATATCCTGAACCCCACAAAACAGGCCAGGTCCTGCTGCCATATGATCCCCTACAAGGAGCTTATGAAAACTATTCAAACATAAGAACTCTGTCTTTAGTATCCCACAGGGGCTGCGTTTCATCTGTGTTCTGATGGGTTCCTGGTGCTAGTGAACTGGCTGCCAGATGGGACATGCTCAGAGAGTTGAATGAATGAATGAATGAATGAGTGGCAATACCTGAGCTGATGAGAGGAAAATCACAGGCCTGAGAGGGACCTTGGGAAACTATTTTAACTCTTCCCTGGTTTATGAGCAAAGCTATTGTCGAACCGCTCCTGGAAGCGTAAACGATGACCTTTTCTTCAAAACACACTACGGTGGTTCCTTTTCCTTTAAATAGTTCTCATTATTTGGAAGTAAAAG
The DNA here is from genome assembly GCA_019843965.1 of Rhynchomys soricoides. NCBI lineage: Eukaryota > Metazoa > Chordata > Mammalia > Rodentia > Muridae > Rhynchomys > Rhynchomys soricoides. The sequence continues at coordinate 334,147 of JADRCH010007490.1, read as the reverse complement.
GTGGTCAGGAAGCTGTTGAGAATGGAGACAGGGCTCTTTTTGAAAATATGTAAAAATAACATCTAAAATCATTTCCTAGTTTAGAAGAGCCAGGGAAACTCCCAGCTTCAAAGCAACCCCGTTGTAAATCCTTCTGTTACAGGAAAGAATGGACCAAATTAAATGAAGATTCTCTTTTTATTCCCTTCCTTAAAAAAAAAAATTGAAATTTGATGTGACCACAGCAGTGTGCTAATATCAACTCACAAGCATCAATTATTCATTTTAAGAGCTGGTTATACTGGGGGGAAGGAAGGAGAGGAAGGAGACCATGAGGGCGGAGGAGAGGACAGAGGAGAGGAGGCTGGAGGAAAAGGGGCAACAAGAACAAAGCATGTATAAAAATGCCACAGAAAAAAACCTTATTGCTTTGTGTGCTAAAAACAACGAACTGAAAATTCCTCATTAACTACAGCCAATTTTAGAAATCAAGTAATTCACGTAGCAGTTTCCCATGCTGTGTTTCTGTAACCTGTGCTGTGGAGATACTGTACATATTTGGTGACCTACACATCCCTTCTCAAGTGCAAGGTCATGGCCATATCAGGCTGCTAGCTTGAAGTTGGAGGAGTAGCTGCCATGATACAAATTGACAAATGATACAAACAGGAGTTCAATTGATTGTTTCACTGAGGTTTGACTAAGGTGTAGAGACCCACGACCTGCTTTGGATAGCCCATGAGCAAAGAACAGCTGGAACAGTTTTAAGGGACAGAGAGAAATGAGTTATGTGGCTGTGAAACCCTAGATATTTCATATATGACAACTTGCTTTCTTTCTTGAGATGGAGTCTTGCTACATAGACCAATTTGGCCTTGATTTCGCAGAGATAAGCCTGCCTCTACCTCCTGAGTGCTGGGACTAAAGCTGTGCATTGCCATGCCCAGCTATATTTGCTTCATTGTAGAGACTGTTTGACAAGCCTTGCAATGTGTCGAAGATGGAGAAAATGTCATTGTAGGTTCAAATTTGAACCATGTTGTCTCTCTGGGTGTTCCACTATAGCCTGGGCTAAAACAATGGAGGAAGCTTTCTTACAGTCTTCAGAAAGGATGATCTGATTCAATCGTGAAGTCACTTAGGGTACTGGTGTGAAGCAGAGAGATCTAGACATGCATTCTGTTGCTTCACATTTGTCTTCTTCATTAAAGCAAACCAGTATGCCAAGCAATACTCATGGAAGAACCTCAGGTTGGCCATGGTTAAGGCAAAACTCAGCCAACGGTGTTCACGAGCGTTAGGTGGCCATATGAAGTGCATAACATTGCATGGGTCATGGTTTGTAAATACTGTACTGCACATTTTAATACGTATGTACATACACATAGATGTTTATTCTTTGCAGAGATCATGCTGTTGAGCATTTGCCAACATGTATACTGGCTACACCAAAAGCAAAGCCAGAGAAGTCTATGTGGATTCCTTGAGTCTTTGAACAGGTTCATGGTTTCCCTTTTTTGTCCAGCTGCGTCTGAGCAGACCTCATAACCTGAAAGCAAGCACACATCTGAGCTGTTTTCAGTGTGTGAGTTATGGTGGTGAGCTCTGCCCATGGGGAGGGGGAGGCTGTCTAGTCTTTGAGGCCTCAAGTTGCCTGGGAAAGTCCTCAGGAAAAGATAACATTTCACTTTGGTGACAAATTTGTTGATTTTACAGATAACATCCACATTTTACCCTCGGAGAAGGCATAGTCAGCGAGGACATTGGTTTTTATGTTTTCTCAGAGCAGTCATTGGTACAAATTAATAAATCTTTTTGGTGAGGGCTATATTTTATCTTTGTTCAGCTAACAGAGGAAAAGGAATGCATTCTTTGGGTTCAGGATAGAAAGAACACGAAACTTTGAAGTTACACGGACCTGGCACGTGTTTCTAAAGTCCTATGAAGGCCAGGGGATGCTTGCTGGTTTTACGCATGAGCTGAGAGCATGCTAGAGCATCCTTGCTTTCACTGTCAGCAGAATTTAGAAAACTCAAGAATAAAGAGTCTACAATGTGATAGTACATCAGACTCACCTGAAGAGTCTGTTCACAATGATGGGGCCTCACCCACAGTTATACATTCCTTTGGTCCAGGGTAGGGTCTAACCATTTCCCAGGTGGTGCTGATTGCTGTAAGGTAGTGCTGTACTCAGCCACAGCCATGGGAAGAAAAGCCCAGTGTTCCAGCCACCTGGCTTCTATCACAGGCAGAGGGTCTTCCCTATGGGGCAACTTTGACAGTTTGTGCTCATCTAAGCAAATTACAAAATTCCTTTCTTTCACAGTTCACACAAAACACAGCTAAAAACCTGGAATATTTTAACCTGGTTTATTTCAGTCTTGGGTAAGGGCAGAAATATTTTTATCTGAAAGTTGTCTGGACTCTCTCTGTCTGTGCCTCTCTGTCTCTCTGTCTCTCTGTCTCTCTGTCTCTCTCTCTCTCTCTCTCTCTCTCTCTCTCTCTCTCTCTGTGTGTATATTAATATGTAGGTGCAGGTGATTACTGTGCATGTGTGTGGAAGTCAGAAGCCAACCTTGGACAGGTCCTCGGATGCCATCTATTCATCTTTGGTAGATATAGGGGCTCTCATTAGCTTAGTACTTCATCAAGTAAACCAGGCTACCTTGTCAGAGACCTCTGCCTCCCATCTCACTGTCACTCAGGTTATAGGCACGTATTACTATGCTCCCCCATTTTTTTTCAAGACTGTCTCTCTGTGTAGCCCTGACTAGCTGTTCTGGAACTCACTTTGTAGACCAGGCTGGCCTCAAATTCAGAAATCCACTTCTTCTGCCTTCCAAGTGCTGGGATTAAAGATATGTGCTATGGCAAGCCCAGCTTTTTCTGTGAGTTCTGGGAATCTGCACTGAGGTCCTCATGCTTGTGAGGAAAGTACTTTTTAATATGGCTATCTCTTGCTGCTGAGTTTCCATTCAAACACCTATAAAGAAGACTCTGGGTGTCTGATCTTCTACAGAAACTGATGCAGAACCAGGAAGTCATAGCTCCAGGGTGAGGGTGGGTATGGGATTAGCATGTTGAAAATTGAACACTGTTTCTAGCAGAAAGTAGGAACGAAAGAGGCTAAAAGCATTACTTATTTCCAGGAAGGAAGGCAAGCACACTAATGAGATTTCCTTCCTTTATGTACCTAAGTGGGAGCATAGAGAGGCAAAGGGAGAAGAGGACTGGTCGGGCTGGAGAGATGGCTCAGTGGTTAAGAGCACTGACTGCTCTTCCAGAGGATCCAGGTTCAGCTGCCAGTCCCACATGCTCACAACCATCTATAACTATAGTTCCAGGATCCAATACCCTCTTCCAGCCTCCTGAGGCTCCAGGCATACACATATACACATGCAAACACACCTTCCCCCAAATAAAAATAAACAAATCTTTAAAGTGGACTGAGTATTGCAGTACCTCATTTAATTGGAGTAAGGAGAACTCATACACATTCACACGAACATGCTCACATATGTCTACAAACACAGAAAGAGACACACATATACACACAGAGACACATACAGGCACACATGCACACACAGAGAGACAGACACATGTGCGCGCACACAGAAAGACACACCAATGCACGAACACACGTAAACACGAAGACACACATTCACACACAGAGATCAGAGATGAAACACACACACATAAATGTGCACCCAGACACACACAGTACACAAAGAGACACACACACACATACAGAGCTAGAGTGTGGGGAGAAGAGAATGATTTCATTTCTCTGAAGTTCAAAAACTGATCAAACTAATAAGTGATGGCAGAGATTGGTGACTCAGGTTACCCTTAAGGGATGGTCAGTCAGCACTGTGTTACTGTAACAAACACCCGATATAATCAATTTCTATCTCTAGTGACCCTGCTGCTTGTCTTAGAGAGGTGAAGTCATAGGGATTTTTCTTTCAACCTCACTGTGTTTTCTAAATTCAAAAAGAGCCAGTTAATAGGTACTTATGTCATAAATAATAAACTTGGCATGACCTTTCTCTTTTTAGGAAAATGAAGGTGTAATTGACACAGGGAAATGCATAACGCCCTCTATATGATTATGTGTTCATCTATGTGACTTCAGTCAAGATCAAGATGAAGGCTATTCCAGCTTTCCAGAAGGTTCCTTCAAGCCTCCAGTTTGTTCCCTGCTGTACCTTAAATCTGAAATGTTACCCGAAGGCCAATATATCAAGCATTTGTTCCCTAGCTTGCTACTACTAAAAGATGGTGGGATGCTTAAGAAGTTGGGCCTGGTAAGAGGTCGTATTGAATGAATACGTGTCCCTCGTGCCCCTCATGGGATTTATGGGCCTCAGCCTTTTCCTCTTCCTGCCTCTTGTTTGCATCTGGGCCATGAGCTAAGCTGCTTTGCTCCACCATGCATTCCCTGTAATGGTTGTTGCCTTGCTGTGAGGCTCTCAAGCAATAGGACCAGTGGACCATGGACTAAAACCTCTACAACTCTAGGCCAAAATTGATCATGGCAAGTATTTGTTACAGTGTCACATAGCTGGCTAACTCCCCTGGTCACCATCTCTACTATTATTAATTATTATTTCTTTCTTTCTTTCTTTCTTTCTTTCTTTCTTTCTTTCTTTCTTTCATTTTTTGAGACAGGGTTTCTCTGTGTAGCCATGGCTGTCCTGGAATTTGCTCTGTACATCAGGCTGGCCTTGAACTCAGAGATCTGCCTGCCTCTGAATCCCAAGTCCTGGGACTAAAGGTGTGCACCACCACCACACTGTTAGCTTGGTCGATATTTAAAAATCAGAGGGATAGAGTCATAGTCTCTCTCTCTCTCTCTCTCTCTCTCTCTCTCTCTCTCTCTCTCTCTCACCCTTCCTCCCTCCCTCCCCCCCCACATCTCTTTAGCCTGTTCTTAATAATATTAAGATTTACTCAAATTGTTGTGTACAACAAAAGCTGATTATATTTTATTGCTGATTATAGACTTACTGCAATTTCTCTGTTGCCCTGTTGCTGGTCATTGAGGCTATTTCCAGGTTTGAGCTATTAGGAGTGCCTCTAATTCCATTAAAGATTAAGATGTCTTCACGGAAACCATATACTCCCCAGGAGTATCAGCTTCCTTTAATAAAATGCCTACTATGTGTCAGGTATTTTACTTTGTTTCCGTCTTCCCAGTATGCCCATGTCCTCACTTTCCTTTCAAAGAGAAGGAAACATGGTGGGGACAGGGTGGGAAAGGGGGTTGAGTTCTTCTGACAATTGACAATGCTGTTACAATTGGGGGTGCAAAAGGGTTAGTAGGAAACAGTGCTTGTGAAAGAAAACTGGAAACAACAGAATGGGTAAGAGTAACCCAATCCACATGTAAAGCCATGAAAGCCTATGCTCAACAGAGAACTTTCGAGCATAGACTGCCTTTTGCAGAAGTCTTCTGGATAGTGGCAATGGATCCTCTATAACTTTCATGATTAGTCACTGACTAGAAGCCACCCCAAGAACAGCATGACCTTGGCTTAGAAGCTAAGGCAGACCCATGATAGAGCTAACAGCTGGAGGTCATCAGCCACCCATGCTCCTCACAGCTGCACCGAGGTTCAAGTGGCACATCTTGGTGTCTACAATGTAGAATCAGCCTTCAGTCCCAGGATGACTGGTGCCAACACAAAGGCAGGTGACAATGATGGGAGCAAGGCATCACACTGCCAGGCAGGAAGTCTCAGAGGGTTTAGACTTCCAAAATCCCTTTGAGTATGTTCCCACTGAGGACTTCCCAGTAGACCCTCCACATCCAAATACTGCCAAACTGAGGACCTAGTTCTTAATACATCAGGATAGAGATGGGGACAAACAACACCTGAGGCATCACACTGTGAATGTCAAAGAAGGCTCAAAAGAGAACATTGTGGGGGAAACATGAGTCTGTGGAACTGGCGTTCCTAAATGCTAGGCTCTAACTATTGCTTAAACACAGTCTTTAGAGGGTACCATGCAATGTGCTGCCTAACTAATGAAGAAGTGGGGATGATTTTTAAAACTCAGGACAATGTGCTGAGAAAGAAGCCTGGAATCTACAATAAAGCGTAAGTTTCCAGAGAAAGGGAGACTGGCTCTGGAAACACACACATGTTTCTACATGGTTTGTTTCATATTGAGTCATTGGGTAGAATTTCATTGATGGCCATGTCCCTGGACAGTGGCCTTTGCTGTGCAATACAGATGGAGGATAAGAGACCTCAGGTGAGCTGGGCTAAGGAATTCAGGTGAATAGCAAGTGTTCCATATTTGACCACTCTTCTCTGTCGATTATCATCAATACTGTGGGCCAGAAATAAGGCCTCAGACTTAAGATCTCCTTACTTTTACAGGGATTTCATGACCATTCAGTGGAGAGAAAGGCTAGTCTTTTAAACAAATAGGGTTATCACCAATATCTAAATAGCCGCAAACAGAAGAATGAAGTTGAACCCTTTCCTTACATCTCACACACACACACTTAACTCAAACTATATCAAAGGACTAAATCCAAGAGCTAAAGCTACACAACCCAGGAGTAGCAGGAGTGAAAATCCTTCTGACCTTGCATTACACAATGTTTTCTCAACTTTGATGCCCAAAGCATAGGCAATCATTTTCTAAAATGGGTAAATGAAGCCTCATCAAATTTAAGAACTTTTGTGTTTCAGAGTCTACAATGAAGAAAGCGAGGAGAGCACCCACATAACAGGAAGAAATTTTCAAATCAGTATGAGACTTGTATCTAGAACATATACATAGCACCAACAGTCACCATCCTAAAAAAACCAAAAAGCCCAGTTAAAAAAGATCAAGGGGAGAATCCAAGTGGATACTCAAATCTTTAATAAGTATTTAAGAAACTCAGCATCAACAATCATTAGACTGATGCAAGTCAAAGCAAGATGAGGTAGACTTCCCACTCATTAGGATGCATATGGTAAAAAGCAAATGGAAAGATATTGGCGAGGATGTGAAGAAAGAGAAACTCTCAGATATTGTCGGTTGGGATGCCACATCATACAGCTTTTAGGAACAGAGTTTGCCAGTGCCCCCAAAGTTAAATATGGAGTTATCCTATAGCCCAGTAATTCCAGGGAGATTTGAAAACACAACCACACAAAAACATGTACATGGATATTCATAGCAACATTATTCATAATAGCCCCCAACAGAAAACACCCAAGTGCCTATCAACAGGTGAACACGTGGTAGTTCCATGATGAAATATTATTCAGCCAGCCAGCCAGCCGGGCAGTGGTGGCACACGCCTTTAATCCCAGCACTCGGGAGGCAGAGACAGGCAGATTTCTGAGGTGGAGGCCAACCTGGTCTACAGAGTGAGTTCCAGGACAGCCAGGGCTACACAGAGAAACCCTGCCTCGAAAAACCAAAAAAACAAGAACTATTATTCAGCCACAAATAGGAATGAAGTACTAAGACACACCGCAATGTGGATGAACCTCAACAACACAATGTTAAGTGAAAGCATGCAATCACAAAGCCTGCTTACTTTATGATCCCATTCATGTGAAATGTCCACATAGGCAAATCCACTTAAAGAAATTAGTGTTTACCAAGAGCTTGAGGGAGGAGAGACCCGGAGTGACTGATGAATGGGGATAAGGATTCTTTGTGGGGTGATGCCAATGTTCTGGAATTGGTGACTGTGAATAAGCTATGATAGGTGAATCATATGCTCATAAAGCACTGTGGGCCACTAACCACGTGGTGCTCATACCCTTGGCTTCCACTCGCGCCTCCTTGGATGTCTGGTCACTTTTATTCAATTTTGCTTCCTATGCCCATCCAAAAAAAAGCCTCAAATAGGAATTAAGGTTAGAACTGTGCTTTGTCTGTTGGCTCCCAAGGCTCGATTTTTTTCCCAAAAGCTCCTTAGCACACTACACCTCTTCTTCTGGAGAAGCCAGTGTTAGAACGCCAATTTGGAAATGTGTCCCTTGGATATTTTTCACTCTCAATTTCAGTGCCTGCTGCAGAGACTGTGCTGGGAATGCTTTCCTTCTCAAAAAAAAAAAAAAAAAATCCACGTGCGGCTGGAAGAAAAATCTCAAGGATCCTTGTGTGTTGCCATAGACAGATAAAGTTGTGGTCAAGAACACACAGCTCAGAATGGGTAAAACAAGCTAGTACAGTACCTGTGAGGATATACAGCAGACTCCTGCTCTGCTGATGGACTAGTGGCCTGGTAAAACTACTTCAGAATGGTTTCACAACACAGACCAAACTAAGTAACCCTTAGCAGTCGGTTAGTCAACTTTGTGACAGTGTAACAAAGTTGGAATTGCATCTGGGGCCGAAAGGGATGTTGTGGGCAGGAGAGCTGGAAGAGACCCTCGGGATCATGCCCTACCCCATCTCTTACAGACTATTAAATTGATAAGGAAATGAAAAATCACTGAACGCTATGAGCTAGTTGATATAAGAATTAAGAGTTAAAACAGCAGGGCTGGGAGCTGTTTTCTGTCTTTTTATCTTCATTTTCCAGGTGAGCCACCCAAAGCCTTATAACCACCAAGCAGTGGGGCTAGGATACCAGCCTGGCAAATCCCCTCCAGTCCCCACGCTAGAAGCTGCTCTGGTGGTGGATGTCCAGGCACAATTCAGTGCTCTGGATTGTATCATGTTCTGTTTTGATTTCTTTCCCCCAGGAATGTCTCAGGTTTTTACCAAAATGGCCATGGGAAGGAGAGGTGATAGGTTTAGAGCTGGTCCTAACCGCCAGCTCACACTTTCCTACCAGAATCCCACACAGGTAAAGCCTCAGCTTCAAGGCTGAATGCAGAGGCTTCTGAGACAAGGTAAGTGGGTTTTTCCCCCCTGCTGTTTCTTCCCAATCACCCTGGAATTGGGGCACCATGGCTAAGTGCCCTCCAAACAAAGCAGAGGCAAGCCCCTCCCCACCCCTTCCACTTTCCTCAGTGAGCAGAGAGCACAGTATTGTCTTTAAGCAAAACCAAATGAGTTGCCCTGTTTGCACTGGATGGCAGCGATGCAGGAGCCTGGTGGAAATGGGTCAGGCCTTGGCAAACAGTTTCCCAGAGAGGGTCTCCTAAGGTGAAACCTAGGCCATGTTTCAGACCTCAGTGTTCCCTAGCCAGAAGGAGGGAGAGGAGGGAGCTGACCCTCAGAGACTCACATCCTGAACATTTGTCCCCAAGAGTAGGCAGGAGAGTGATTTTAGAGGCTACCTCTTTTCTTGGTCTTTCTCATCTTTAGGGCTCTTCTTTCATGAATTTAGTGGTCTCTCAGGGTTCCACTATGGATACCCAGCATTTCCAAAATGTCTGCTATGATCACTTAGGGATGATTTGACACATCTGCCTGCAATGAGTCCATTTTCTAGTACAGCTGATTCCTGAGCTAGATGGCTTAGTTCGAAATCCAGGCCTCAGTGTGCTCTAGCAGTGTGATATTGGGCAAGGTACTTTATGCCTCAGTTTCTCAGTTCTGTCATGGATGAAATCAAGTTATCAAGAATGCTACAAGGTTGTTCAGCCTAAGAGGTGACACATATAAAGGATGTGAAAGTTTGCCTCATGAGTTGGAAAGTTGGACATAAGCAGGAGCTATGGCTCTCACGTGTGAGAAATGCCAAGGCTGGAGAATACAGTATTTTGTGGCCTCACAGTGCAGAAAGCCTAGATCCAACAGAAGGTGTTAAGAGGAAGACTTTCTGAGGGAAATCTGAAGGATAAAGTAGGGACCAGGATGGAGATATATGGAAGAATGAGCATTGGAGACAGACAAAGCAATATGTACCGTGACATGGAGGAAACTGTTTGACTTATGGGAGGGGCGGGGATCTAGCAGGGTTAGAATTGGAGGTGCTAGGACAAGGCCCGGGATTGTGGGTGTCTATTGGCTACAAAGGAGGCCTTAGCAGCCTAGCTACTTTCCCTAAAGCCTCTCTTTCTCCTCTGAGTCAGGCCAGCCTGTTCTTGGCCTTGAGGTATGCCCTGGATCATGATAGAAGCTTGGCATGGGTTCACAGGAGGCGGCACCCAAGTCCAGGAAATGCCGGTGGTGGGGATGGCTCAGTATCCGGCTAATGTAACTGTCACGTCAGTCTCATCACCCCACCCCCAGGTCGGGAAACACATTCTTGTCTGTTTCTGGAAAACATGTGTGCAAGCAAAGTTTGGCTGGATGGCAGATGAAAGGGCTTCTGTTGTTGTTGTTGTTCTTTTTAACATCAGCATCAATGGCCCAGCTCTTGTCACCTGGGAGTCTTCAGCCAAGCTGGAGTATTCACCTGACAAATGGTTCCACAATGCCCAACTCCTCTGGGTGGTCCTATTCTACTTTGGTGACTGTCCCTCATACAATGGTTCCCTGGTGACCTTCCTGCAGAGATCCAGCAGGCAAGAAGAAGCAGCTTCGTCATGCTTGAGGAATGCCTAGTGACCCCCTCCCACCTCCAGCCTCTTGGCTCCCAGAAGTCATCAGCTCTGCTCTTCTGGGCCAATGTTTGCAGAAAAATGTTTGCAGACTTCATAGCATGCCACTTCCAAGAATGATTAGCAGTCCCATTTGAAGAACAAAAACCTTAAGAAGGTGGTGGGCTGGCTGGATGCAAAAGTAAGGATAGAGAAGGTCAGGGCTGTTGACCCCAGCAAAGCCCTTCAGCTTGCTTAGCTGAGTTCAGTGTCAATGAACTCCAGGTTCCGAGTAGATCACCAAACCTCCCTGCCCTCTGTGGCCTGGCCTCCGTGAAGCATTTCTGTTGGCTGGTCTTTTGTTACCCGAGACGGAACTAAGTCACAGCTTACTCCCCAGCCCTGCCATGTAAACAAGACAAGGATGTCACAGCTCTTAGAGCTCAGGCCAGAAGCAGCACTTTCAGGAGTCCTTTCCATTTTTCCCCTATTGTCTTGGGGCTCTGGCATTCAGACTCCCTTCCCTGTCATTATCACCTGAGGACACTGGTACATTTCAAAGTTTGCATGCTCTGCCCCAGCTCAGGGCTAGCAGTTTCACATCTTCCTGTGAAGCCTGTGGTCTGTGTGCTTAGCAGTTCTCCTCACTAAGCAGAATGACAGAAAGACAGGCTGAGGTCTGAATTTGCCAGACCTCCTGTTTTTGCCTTTGATAGCTCACGTTGAAAATGTTATCAATTAGCTCCTTTTTCCAAGTGCTTTCCATCCTGGTGAACTGAAAAGTAATGAAACAGCGTAGAATGACAAGAGTGCTTTAGCAAAATAAAACGTAACAGAAGTCAATGTGGTGTTTAGTATTTTGGTCTGAAAAATCAATTACACAAACAGTACAGTAGAAAACTGGCTTAATGATAGACAAGTAAAAGAAAAAGATGTGCAGGTAGGGATTAGGGGTCTCTGGTGTATGTCGATACAGGATGTAGTCTGTGGAGCAGAAAGCAAAAGTGGTTTCAGAATAAAAGACTTCTGCACTGACTCCAGACATTAAACAAAACTGTGTTGAGTCACTAGGTCGAATGAGGAGCATGACCAAGGGATGAATAAGAGGATAGAATGATGTAGCGTGTAGCAGGAGTGATGGTTATGACTTATTTGTCTTCTCATCAGACTGTGGACCCATTTGTTATGTCCACTGCCGTACCCTCAGCATGTAACACAGTGCCTACCAAAGAGTATATGCTCAATAAATAGAACAGAATTTCCTGAATACACGAAAAGAAAAGCTTTCTCAGTTGGAACATCCAAACTTATGCGATCCTTTTCAATAGAGGTGATCCTACAATTGAAGGGGCATAAGGGCAGGATGGACAGTCACGTGTTGAGGTGACCTCAGAGGGGAGGTTCAAGAATCACTGATGATCCTGAGGACATGTCCCTCTGACTGAAACTACTATGTCCACTCTGGGGAACAGAGGGGCAGACAGGGAGTCTCTGGGTTGCCCCAGGACCTTAGCTGACAAGGTTTGAAGAAGCACCAGAGTTCTCTCGCATGCTTCCTTTCTATTTACAGGTCACATGGTGTCTTTGGAGCAGCTGTGGCGGCTGTACTAAAACCAGCCGGTACTCAGTACTCTTGCTCAGTCATGGGTTGGTGCTGCTTGTCAAAGCAGCTGCTTAAAGCCACATTCCTGTACTCCCACCAATAGAACCCTCCCAAATGAAATCCTCAAGGAAAAAATTCACGATTATGATGAAGGGAAGAAACTCATTCATAAACTCTTCACCTCAGACAAACAAACAAACAAACAATTCCTATTATAGCAGCAAACAGGCAAGGGGCTAGTTGCTTACTGTGCAGAAGTAGCTGCTGGAGAGTGCTCTGTAACAAGCCACTGCTGGGAATGAAGATGGAGGCCAGGCTTGAGACTTCAGAGACTGAAGCTGGTGTGCTGTCTCTCATCAGTAGATGGAGTGCTGCTCTGCTTTGTCTCCCCCCATCCCCCCACCCTGTGCCCTGGAGTCTTATCATTTAGGAGGCTCTTTCAGCTATTCTCTGGTTTTCTTAGGGCTACGTGAGAGTCACAGTCTTTGCGTAAGCAATGAAAGACACTGTGTCTATCTGTTTAAGTTGAAACCACCCTTTTGGGGAATCCTCTCTGTGCTGATGGGGAAAAGGTGTGTGAATGAGCCCTCTGTGGGGAACTTCTTTAAAAAAAACTCAAGGAGAGAGAGAGAAAGAAAGAAAGAGAAAGAGAAAGAAAAGGGGAGATGAAAGAAGGTGGGATGGTGGGAATGAAAAGGCAAGTAAATTTTTGTGACTGGAGTGAGAAAGAGAACTATCCATCCATCTGTGGTCATCCTTTTTTTTTTTTTCAGCTAAAAATTCTGTCCTATAGTTGGGTATGGTAGCTCACCTCTAGATTCCTAGCACTCAGGAGGCTGAGGGGAAGTGGCATGAGTTTAAGAGCAGCGTGGGCTACAGGGTGAGTTCCAGGCTAGCATGGGCTACAGGGTGAGACACTAGCTGAACACTAACAGGAGCCACCTTAGTTCGTGAAAACATTTGTCAGAAAGCCTGATGACCTAAATTTGATCTCTTGGATCCACATGGTAGAAAGAAGGAACCAGCTCTCACACGTTGTGCCCCGACTACCAGAGCATGTGCCCCGACTACCACAGCATGTGCCATGGCACGCACAAGTACTACCCTCTCCAAATAAATGTAATTCAAACAACCAACCAAACAATAAACCTTACTAAGAACAAAACAAAATAAGGCTCACTACCTTCGTGTGTAGGCTCACGACCTCATTGTAGGTCCCCAAACTAAATATTGCAAAGGGAGTTTAGTGGACCAACTGATCCCAAACAAGAATGGCATATAATGTAGAGCCCACCCTGGCTTCCAAATTCTCTCATATAAGGTAGTCTTCCTAGCAGAGAAAAGACATTCTATGATAGTGTCAAATTATTAGACAGACTTTTGGATGGTATGGTTGACACTATCTTTTTATCCAATTGAGTTTGCATACACTACCTTTTGATATACATGTAAGGAGGGAAGAATATCTTAATTCCAGAATGAGAGCCCAGAGAAAATCAAACAGACCTAGGTCCTGTGGACCAATCACCCAATGTTCTTCATTTGTCTCTATTTTCCTATTAATGAGGAGAAAATGTCATTGTAATCTAATGCAGGGCCTGGAAACATTGTCCATACAATCTCTAACTCTCCTAGAGATGAAAGGAAAACTGATGAATTGACAACTCCTATCCTTTACTTTTATGGAGTTACACGTCTGTTAGGTAGGATTTCAACTCCTCATGGAATGAAGCACAAGACATTTGCCTTAGACACCAAAATATTGGTCCAATATCTGACTTGAGAGCCACTTACAATATGGACCCTTTGTGACATTTCACAAATTTAATGGTTATGGGAAGACCCTAAAGTAGCCCAAAGGGACAATAGTCCCTCAGGGATTCTATCTTTGGGATAAAATATATAAAATATTCTATATATTCCAAAATATATTTCTTTTTTTCCTTCTTTTTTTTTTTCGAGTCAGGGTTTCTCTGTGTAGCCCTGGCTGTCCTGGAACTCACTCTGTAGACCAGGCTGGCCTTGAACTCAGAAATCCACCTGCCTCTGCCTCCCAAGTGCTGGGATTAAAGGAGTGTGCCACCACTGCCTGGCTCCAAAATATATTTCTTAGCTCTATGCTTCAGAGCCTTTTGGGAATTTTGAAACAGACCTATTTATCTTTGCCAAGTCTAGTAAACCTCATCCATAATGTTATTCAAGAGTGCAATGGAACAGCACACAGGTAACATGATACAAATTGAACAGATTGTATGTATATATGTAGAATATATATGTGTATATATGTATATAAACATAAAGCAAAAAAAGGTCATGAATTTGAGAGAGGGGGTGGAGGATACATGGGAGGAATTTGAGAGCAGAAGAGAAAGGAAATGATACAATTATAATTTTCAAAAAATTATATTAAAAATGAATGGTAATAGAAGGTTGGAAAGAGATGCTAGTGCATGTTTCTCCCAAATCCAAACAAGAAAATCCACATAGGCAAAAAGAAGGCCAATGTGAGAAAGGTCTCAAGACTAAACAAACTTGGTCCCTCCACCACTCCTCCCATCACCTCAATTGCATCCCCCATGACCCACAAGCTTGTGTGGCACACAGAAATGGGTAATTCAGAGCTATAAAAAAACCCAGCAGCCTCTCAGCCAGTGGCTGCCTGGGTTCAATCCTTACCTATTGCTTGTATTGGTTTTGCATGGATGTGCCCCAGGATAGAGCCCACTGAATGCTTTGGAACTGCCAGATTATAGAAGGTTGTATTGGAGGAAAACCAGAATACAGCTTCCCACATTGGCTTCTCCCATTTTTCTCTTTCTGTCATTATAGCTAGAAACATAGATACAACACAATCTTCCAGCATAATAGAAAAAAAAAAAAAAGATCTTGGCAAAAGCTCTAAGACCCGCAGGACAGGGTTTTTTGTATTTTTGAGGGGGAAGCAGGGATCAGGTAAAGAATGTTTATTGTCCTCATTTTTTTAGTGGAGGAACTTCAGACAAACCCAATGATGGCTTAGGCCTCCATCACCATCAACCTGGAATGTGGAGAACTATAGTGGGATGTATCTGAGGCAGGGGAGCTCAGTTCTCACCGAGGAACACAACAATCCACCCCTGAGAACTAGGATCAGCAGGCTTTGTCCTGAGCCCATGGACAGCCCTATTGTTTCTGTTCACGGCTGAGTTGGCTCTGATTCAAGAAGTAAGGAAATTCCATCTGCACTGCCGCCTGGCCCCTTCCGCCTTTCCTGTGCTGGAATTCTAGACAAAGCAAGTCCAAGACAGAGGCTGGTGAAGTTCACATGTCTCCCAGTAGGGCCTCCCGAAACATCTCCTTTCTCTCTGACCAGGATACAAATAAAAGTGGCCTTTTCCGTTCTGCCCGTCTGTATCCTCAAAAGAGGGAAGTGGAGTAGGCAACTGATACAGAAACTCTGAGTTTATGAGATTCCTTCTGGGGCTGGAGGAAGACTGTAAATTCCCAGGTTGACAAGATCACCACATGGTGCTCAAGTGTGACGCTAGTCTGGCCTCCTTGCCATGCTTCAGTCAAAGGTACAACACAGACTAGGTTAACTCGGGAACAAAAGAGGCTTTCTTTGGCAGAGTGACCTTCCATAAGTCACTTAACCCTTCCCTGCTTCTTGCTGCCATGTGACTGAAGCCATAAATTATTACTTGTGCACGTTCGGTTGCTGAATGAAAAGTAAAGGAAAAGGGGTGAACTTGTACCGTCACTCTACTAAGGAAACTTTGTCCATTCAAAGCCAGGTTACAGAGTGGCCTTTATTTTAATTAAAAAGCATCTGGAAATGGAAAAGCCTGTTTGGCTCAGGGCCCCCTTGGAGAAGAACCGAGGCATGTCATCTGGCTGGGCCATCTCATGGCTGTCTCAGTGGGAGCTGGAGAAGGAACTGCTGAGGCTTTGGCAAATTTTTTGTGACAGGAACAGATAAGCCCCACCGAATGTCCTGTTCCCTTGGCTGCTGTTAGGAGCCTTCTCTAACACACCATCCTCAGCTAAACCCTGCAACAGCAGGCATCCTCAACAGCGGATCTGCTACCCTGGCTCTGAGGGAAGTGGGGGAGGCTTGAGCTTATATCCCCCAAGATACGGTTGAACAAGCCAGTGCTGGGATATGTTTCTGCATCCTCCGTCACCCAGTGCTGACAGCAAAAGTATTTCTAGATATCCTCATGGGCCTGGGTTTTTAATGTAGGCACTAGGTTCCCAAGCCCTGCTTTTCACAGAGCCCAGGATGACTGGCCAGAATGGAATGCTCCTCAGATGGGGAGACACAAAACCTGTCTCAACCCTGATTATGCCTTCAAAGAGATCCTTTGTCTTGTCTGGGCTTTGGTGTCTATATTGGGAAAAAATATAGCTGTGGGTCCTAAACAGAGCTGATAACAGAATCTATTGCGTAGAAAAGTGGGTAAGAGGACGGATAGCCTAGGTTTAAATTCTACACTCTACCACTTTCTATGTGGGTAACCTTAGGCCAAATGATTAAATCTCCATGTCTCAGTAGCCTCACAAGTGAATCATGTTTATAACATTCAATTGTGTGTGTGTGTGTGTGTGTGTGTGTGTGTGTGTGTGTGTGTACATTAAGCCACAGCATGCACAACTTGCTGAAGTTGTTTCTTTCCTTTCACTATGCGGGTCCTGGGAATTGAACTCAAACTGCTAGACTTGGCAGCAGGCACCTTCATCTGCTAAGTCATCCCAACAGCCTGAAATAGGAATATTTAAATTGAAATATGTAAGTTAAATAAAAACTGAGGGCACAGCAGGCAGGAACAGTTACTGCTACATATGTTACAAACTGCAATTGTTTACAACATAGATTTGGGGACCCTGCCCCAGGATATTTTGATTTCATAGATATGGAAGAAGTTTTTGTAATAAGAAGCTTTAAACTGTTTCTTCTTCCTCTAACCTGTTGCAAGTAATGAGAGGCTATAATCATTAAGATGGATGAACATGTTTCTAGAGAGTTTTCTATGTACGTAAAAACACATATACAAATGTGTGGAAAGATGACCCAAGAACGGGTGCCAGAAAGATGGCAGTAGTTTGAGTAACAAAGATTTTTACAAAAATCCCTTTAAATGATTCTAATGCCTAGTTTCTAGGTGGTCCCTCCTATACATCTGGGAAAGAAGTTTATTCACTCCGCAAATATTAACCAAGAAACCACTGTGAGTCAGACACTGTCCTGTTGGGGATACAAGAGTGATTAAGTCAGACATGAGATACTGAAGAAGCAGCCATACAAATATGGAGTAAACTAAACAAATATCTGATGTAATTTCAGTGAGGAATAAATGATCAGAAGAAAGGAAACCGAAACAAGGTGTCTCTCAAGGTCCTACCTCTGTGAGGGTAATCAAGGAAGCCTCTTAGAAGATACATCAGTAGCTTTGAAAATCCACATCATCACCTAGAGGAACAGCTAGCTACGACAAAAATACGGAAAAAAATGGTTCAGCAGTTAAGAGCACTTGTTGCTCTTGTAGAGGACCTGGGTTCAATTCACAGCACCCACCTGGGGGTTTACAACAGTCTGGAATTCTAGTCCCAAGAGATCTGATACCCGCTTCTGACACATGACGTACATGCAGGCGAAACACCCTCCTGTTCCCCTGTTGCCTTCCCCATCTAGACACTCACCACGGCACTTCTTCTCTACACTGCAGCAGCCTGAACTTCTCATGATTCATACCACGTTAGGTCACTGCTTTGTCAAAAGTTTCCCCACCGCACAAAGAATATAACCTCCCCCTTCCATGGTTACAATTCTTCCTTGTGCTCTGGTTCTTAGTAACAAACTCATTCCCTCTGCCTCTTCTGACTTTATACCTGTGACAAAATACCTGACAGAAACAACTTAGTGGGAAAAAGGGGTTTTCCTGCTTTGAAGTTTCAAGGCCAGCCATTCAGAAAGCCATTTTAGTCCCTATGCTACCTCTCCAGGCTTTGCTTTAGTGTTTCAGTCCTCCGCTAGGAATGTCAGATTGTTTGTAGGATGTGCCTTGAACATGCTATCAAAAGTAGAAGCTTTCTTGTTGAGGGTGGCTGGAGATAGTAGAATGGGTGAAAGACTTACCAAACAGGGATGAAGACCTGACTTTTGATGCCCAGCATCTATAGAACAAGTTGGGCGTGACAATGTGTGCCTATAATCCCAGCACAAATGATGTGGAGTCAAGAAGATTCCTAGGACTCATTGACCAACTAGTCTAGTAGAATTAGTGAGCTCTAGGTTCAACAGCAGACCCTGTCTCAAACAGGAAGGTTGAGAGCCCTTAAGAAAGACACCTCACAATGGCCTCTGGCTTCTATGTGTGGGCATGGATGAATGCACATTCAAACACACACACACACACACACACACACACACACACACACACACACACCTAGCAGCTCCTAGAGTTTTCAATCTTCTGATCTTCTTTCCTGGTCTCACCACTCACTCCCTGATCTTATATATTATGCTGTTGCTCTTTATTAACTGTCTCTTTATAATCTAATACAAGTTCTGTGAGATCTATGCTTTGCTGTGTTCTCCCCTGTAAAATTAGCATCCATAATACCCTCAGCGTCTAGGTGGGAATGGTGGGCTGGATGATGTCCCTTGGAAAGATCTGCCCTCCTTTCCCCCTCCTGCCAGTTCTTGTCCTCTTTCCAAATAGTCCCGTTCTACTTACACAATTTAAAAGGAAATCTAAATTACATATATGAAAACCATATGCAACATTTGGCTTTGTGAGTCTCAAGTATTTCACTTAAATTGATGCCCCTTGTCCTGCAAATCACATCTCATTCTCCTTTATTCTTATTCTCTCATTCTCACCAATACTTTATTTTGTACATATAGCACAATGACTTGATCTATTATTTTAAAAAAGAAAGAAAACACCTGCCTTCATGTCTTCATCATTTATAGATAACCTTTTAAGGAAATTTCTTGGCTCAGAATTTGGAGAGTCATTGTCTGTATATATACATACACACACACTCACATAATACAAACATAAGGATCATTGGCTGGAATTAAACTTTACCTTTGGTTGTGTTAATTAAAACAAATATCTACATGTCAAGTGTCGTTGTAGTGTACTATTAATTAGAGTAGGCCAGCCGTGCTGTTGCTAACACACATCTGAGAAGGTGTGGTACTTTTCCAAATGTCCTGGTGATTTCTTCCACACCTAACAGCAGAATGAATCAAGCCTAACAGACTGCAAAGAATATTCACATCCAAAGATCGATCCCTTCACAATACTGGTCAGCTTGTCAACTTACAAGAGCTAAGTCTTGCCCAGTATTGAACTAACAAGTTTAGGGTAGACTCAGGATCAGATTTACTTGTCAAAGTCAGGAATATTGCCACACCACAGGGGTGTTGGTCAGAGAAATGTAGGGGCCATTCTCTTCTCTGGGTATAAAGTTGTCCTAACTGCTCTCTTATTAGGGTGTCATTGCTTCTAAAGGGCCCCAGGAAACCTAGAAATTACTTTTCCTCGGAAGAACTTCCCTAGTTCATTAGTGACCATCAATAAAGTTAAAATAACCAAATGACAGTCCTTAAGCTCTCGGAATATTGTGTGGGATAAGAATTCAGTGATCAGTAAACATTTAGACTGTGAAAAGGACGGAGAGAATGTTAGAAAAGCATTTAGTGAAGCAATGCAGCTGCTTTGAAGGATACGCAGAGAGAAGCAAGATGATCATCCACATGGGGGAAGAGACCAAGCTAAGGCACAGGAGAAGAGCGGTGATATACACATAGCATGGTACCTCCCCCCATTCATGAGTTCAACAACTACTAAGCACCTATGCTGTGCCATGTCCTAAATATACCTATTTTGAATTTATTATACAAAAGACCACGCATTTAAAAGAAGGGTTAAATGGCAATGCCCAAGCACAAAGAAGGCAAAGCTGAGAGTGGGGATAATCCAAGCCTCAATGAAGACAGATATTTTTCTTTTACTCACTGATGACTTATAAATGAAACTATCACCCTGGAAATTAGTAGGAACTCAAAAATATTGATTAAATAAAATGAATGTACCACTAATAACATTATGGTTGGCTCTAAATGGTACCCTCCAGAGACAATGGGGACAAAATTTCAAATCCAGTGTTCACATCAGGTAATTTTCTTTTCCTGGATTTCAGATTCCCAGGTTTTTTTTTTTTTTTTTTTTTTTTTTAGTTTTGATTTGAGACAGAATTTCTCTGTGTAGCTTTGATTATCCTAGATCTCGCTCTGCAGACCAGGCTGGCCTCAAATTCACAGAGATCCACCTGCTTCTGCCTTCTCAGTGCTGGACACAAGGTATGTGCCACCACAGTAAGGCATATGAACTTTTCAACTATGAAATCAGGATGTAATTTGATTCTTGTCCAGTTCATAAGTGGTAGAGCTAATCCTAGGAACTATGAATAATAATTATTTTGTATGTAATTTATTTGTTCAATTTCAATGTTTCTTCATGCCTCTCTCCATATCTAGATTTTTCTATGAAGTCTCAGAGAAATCTAGGAGAACATAGTCTCAAGATTGTCACCTTTACTTGTGATTGAAACTACAAAACCAATTCCAGGAATGTAAGTTGATCAGTGAAATGGGATTTAGCTGAGTCTCTTGGACCCTGAAATTATGGCAACCCTTCCATGGCCTCCCTCTTCAAAGTACAAGACTACCTCTCTCCTTCATTGTTGACCTACTCATTCTCCAGTATAAGCAGCAGAGACAGAGAGATATACAGACAGACAGACAGACAGACAGAAGGACAGAGAGAAGAGCGTAAAGAAGACATTTTCATAAACTAATTTCTATGGGACCACTAAGGATGGCTAGAATATGGGGTTCTGTTCTGATAAGCATGGTAGTTGGCTCTCACCATATAATGGCCCAAAGATCTATGGGTCACAAGTCCTTTCCAGCATGAATTGCCAGAGGTTTTCAGACAGTTGTTTTGTATCATTTATCCTTCTCTGCCTAACTCAACTTAGATTGAAAACAGACGATGGGGACAAGATTTGGTAAGACTGTGGGTAGACTTCTCTCAGCCTGTAACACTGAACCTAAATGTGGAGTGCCTGTGTGCTTTGAAACCATCCACACTACTTTCTGTGGCCAAAGGCTTGGGCAGACACTTACTTTCCTACAAAATTCCTTTTGCTTTGGGAGCTGACAGAAAGTCAACACTGGCTTTGTGCCTGACCTCATTTGTGTCCATGTCAATCAGTGCGAGTACCAAGCATAAGGCAAGAAACTTACACGGGGCATCTCTAATCATGCTGGCCTCCATCTGTAGGAAAAACTAAACTTGGCAAAGCCATTAGGGCATCAATATACTGTTTGGCTGGAATGACTTGGATTAGAATGCCCAGCCAGAAAGAGAGAGGGTAAGCTTATGACCCTGGTGGGGAATTGATCATATCAAGTAATGATCAGCCTTGGACAGAGGGGTTGAGTAAGAGAACAGGATGGATGATGGGACTTCTATATGATGTGCAAAAGATGCACAGACTTACCAATAGTTCAATTAAGTTCCAGGGAAAAGAGGCCACCTGGTGCTAAAACTTTCTCCCCATCACCCTCAAGAGAAGGGCCCCCTTGTATAGTGCACGCATAACCTGATGCTCAAGCACATGAGGGCAAATGATTGTCCCTCTAAAACTTCTCATGGGAATTCAGTAATTAGCATAATTTACAGACCACAATAGTTTAGGGATCAAATATAATCTTTTTCAGAGCCACAATATTATCAACTGTTGTTGAAAAAAAAATAAACCCTTTAAGCCAGATGTAATGCCAAATGTTTGCCTGTAATGCCAAAACCCACGAGGCTGAGGCAGGAGGATCTAGCATTTGAGGTTAGTGCGGTGTCATAAGTGAGTCCTGCCTCAAAAACACAAAACAAAATGAAACACCTTCAATTGACACTGTTCAGGGTCATTTTCTTTAGCAAGAGTCTGTGGATATGGTGAAAATGGCTGTCCTTGTGACTAATAAGCCTGGTGTAGAATTTGAGATAGCATAATGTTGAAGATGAAAGATAATTAGAGCCCTCCAGCATAGTCCGTAGATAAAACATGTAGACAGTTGTCCAAGTCAGATTTGCTCAAACCTAACCTTAGAGACATATCCCTCAAATCCCACAGGCTTAGACCATATAGAAGAAGGATGACCATTCCCTACGGAAAAAGGTGGTGGAAGAGAACAAACAATTTTCCCTTTATCACGGAAGGGCACCGAGCCCCTCCAGTGGGCCTCAATAAGGCTGCTGTTTTTCTGTTTGGAGCAGTAACATTGTTCCTGCTGACTGAGTGGCCATGTGTCATGTGTACTTCCTGAGAAACGGGCTCCAACTTGTGTCCCTGCTATATTTGAGTTGTTGAAAGTGGATCCATCAGGAACTAGCCATCTGCAGCATTAGATTGTCACTTTCCTGGGCTGTGGCTTAGAGTGAAATAAGAGCTGAGCCTAGTACCAGATACATAGGAGCCCCTTCTCAAATTCCTTAGCCCGATGCTACGGTCCTTTTGCTTAGGTTAGATCCCAAAATAGCTTCCAGACTAAGCCACAGGCCAGTGGATCAGGAGGTGAAGCAAGCAAATACACAGAACACACCAGGCAGACAAGATGGCACAGCTTCTTTTTGGCGAATTCTAGGGAGATACCAGTTATTTTCTATTTCTAGGACAATTTGTGCTAAGCATCAGATGCCTGGTGGAAGAATAGGAAGGTCGTGTTTTAAAAAAGCAATTCAAGACAACATTAAAAGGCTGCTTCATGTTGGAGTAGTTGATATTTATCTTCCTTGAGAAGGAAAATTTTTTGTTGTGTGCCTTTGGTTGAGGGTTTTGTGAGTGAGCTGAACAACAATACCTCTTTGACACCCTAAAGGCTTGTAAGCCCTTATCAGCACTCTAACTCAGATATTCTCCTGCCCCAGAAGAAGGACTAATTTTAAGACAGATATGAATTATAGCAATCTGAGGGTCCAGACAGACAGAAGACAGACATTCAGTTTATTTGACTCAGAATGCAGAGGACTGATTCTCTGGCCTAGATTGCAACTGATCTGAAGAGAACAATCCAAGATGACAGTTCGACACTTTCCAAATAGCTTTGGATAAACAAGTGAGTCCCCAAAGCCAGTGAAGACACTACTTTGGAATATGAAATAAATAAAAGTCAAGAGGTCATTAACCAGAGTTCTGCTGTGGATGAGGTTACAGCGAGCTGGAAGCCAAAAAGGCTCATTCAGGGACCATCTGGGTTCTAGCCCATGCCTGAGTCACTGCATGATCTTGAGGAAATCCATATTTTCTTGAGATCTCTATATTCATCTTCTACACAATTAAGGGTGGGACCTGATGACATAGGAGTTCTTTCCAGCCCCAGTGTTCTGTGGTGTGGGGAGGAGAAAGTTGGTCAAGAGTAACTCTGATATAGTTTAAGAAAAATGCATGTTTAAGTCAGAATCTAAAATACAATATTCTTTATGAAACATATACCTACATTTAAAGCTCAGAAATAAACACATTCAAATGATATTAAAAACATATATCCATGGCTGTCGTGATGATGACTCAGTGGTTAAAAGTACTGGCTACCCTTGCAGAGGACCCAGGTTCAGTTCCTAGCATGCACATGGTGGCTCACAACTATCTATAACTCCACTTCCAGGGGGTCTGATGTGCTCTTCTGGCCTCTGTGGACAGCAGGCATACACATGGTTCACAGACATTCAAGTAGGTAAAACATTCATGCACATAAAATAGCATTTAAATTTAAAAATTATTTTAAAAAATCCATGTGTGTGCACCATTGTATTAACAGTTGCCTCTCCATTACAACTATGTGTATTTTTAAACTGTTCTATATTAGCATACAGTATTTGTGTTGAAGACATATGCAATTGCTACTTTTAATGACTCAGTAAAAATAAATGATGATTGATAAGACATATTACATAAAGAAACTCTTGCAGGAGATAGTTAAAAACACAGGGTAAAGCAAGGAGGCAGACTTCCGGTTTTACTTTTTGTAGGCTGCTCAGTGTTTGGTGAGCCTGGTTTTGCCACGTCCTATCACTGTATGGCAAAAAAGTGGCACAGTGGAAAGAACACTGGGCTTGTTTTGGTTCTTATTGGGATCTACTGTCCTCTGAAGCCTTCCCTTTTTAATCTGTGCAGTTAGGAGCACAGTGTGACCATGTTTGTCTCAGGTCTAAATGAAATAAGACATAGGTCAAATACCAAACATGGCAGTTTGGTATAGTGTCTCAATTCACGGCCATTGTTAGGAGTTTTAAGAGGACCTAGCATGGAAAGTTGGAAGTTAGCCCATGAAAAAACACACCCAGAGAAAACCTCTCCCCTCCCCTTCCTCCCTCCGTCCCTCTTGTTCTAACATCTGAGTCTCTGCTAAACCTGCTATTTTCTCTCAACTCAAAACAGTTTTCAATCACTTTGCTTCATAGAAATCCAGGGTAAAATTATTGGGGTTACAAAATCCAAAAGCTTCGGCAGCCATGCTTAAGGGCGGGGGAGGGGGGAATCACTTTTAGTTCATTGCACAAGCGTGCGACAGGCAATAAAGCAAGCTTCTTCCCTGTCTCACTTGGTCAAGTTATATGGCGTGATGTGCCGTTCTGATATGAGTCACTGGAGCAGCTGCCATACAGTATTCATTGCAGAGGAGCTGGATTCCATACAAGGTGTTCCCAAAGGTTCCACACAGCCAGCCAGCAGTTCTTTGAAAGGTTGCATTGGGTGACAAGGACACTAAATCCTTACATGGATTACTGCTCCAAGAACGGACAACTGGAAATTACACCATGGTTTTGCTCTCCTCTATTTCCAGAAGAGAGAAGTTTGAATTACTCACAAGGGCCATCCCCACCCCTTCTGTGATGTTTTCTGGCTTTGAAGGCACTTACATGCTTGCTCCCTCGTGTTTAAAGCCTTACGCCACAAGTTCTTTATGAAAACAATATGTCTCTTAAATTAACAGTAAATAAAAAGGAGACTGTCACTGGAACATCATCCTGGGTAAAGTATCCAGATTTAAAATGAAAGTTTGATGACCTTCTGACCTCAAACCCAAGCTTCTCTATTTCGAGCTGCTTGGAAACTATCTCTACTTGGATCTTCCACAACAGCCTCCACCTCATTATATCCAAAAGCAAATGTTTCATTTTTGCCCCAAACTGCCGTTCTACTTTCATGGTTTTCGTTGCAGTCAA
Organism: Rhynchomys soricoides; assembly: GCA_019843965.1. Classification (NCBI taxonomy): domain Eukaryota; kingdom Metazoa; phylum Chordata; class Mammalia; order Rodentia; family Muridae; genus Rhynchomys; species Rhynchomys soricoides. Next base: position 308,849 of record JADRCH010007490.1, on the reverse strand, counting down.
GGGTACTAACCCCATTGTCCAGGCCAAGAAAACCTTAAGTCAGAGTCAGATCAAACTCCGCATCTTCTTTCTTTCACCCATCATTTCACAGAGAGCACAGTGCCCAGAGCAGAGGCTGACTTGAACATCATATTGACTAATAAACTGAGAATGTCTAGAAATAAAGGGAAAACTAGACTTTAAATGAGCTTCTTATTTGGGGTTGATGTTTGTTTGTTTATTTGTTTGTTTCAGAACGTCCTCTGTAAAAATAGGGACAATGATAGCCTAGTTTATGGGCGTTGCTGTGGCTTAAATCAGACATGAGGAAAAGGAATGGCCAAGCTTGGGCAAATGTGCTTTACACTTCCTATGAGCCTAAGCATCAGGCCAAGAGCTGTGAAAGACTGACAAGAAGTTTTAAACCTAACTCCTGCTCTCACAGAGCTCAGGATCTGCCTGGGGAAAGCTAATGAACCCAGATGGAACACTCAAGGAACAATGGCTTCCCAGGGCACACATTCAATCCAGGTGCACTCTGGGCAGGCTATATGGTTAAGACTTGAGCTAAGCCCTGAAGGAAAAATAGGATCTGAAGAGAGAAAAAGAGAAGAAGCCAGAACATTCCAAGGGAAAAGAACAGCATCAGATATGGCTGAGGCAGTTACCCATGTGGTATATTTCAGCTGGCCCACTGAGATTTGTCTCATCAGCTGCAAGAGAACTCTGGAAAATTGCCTGTTTAGGATTCTGCTCTTTAGCATGACCTGTGTGGAAAGGCAAACACACCTGCACTACTGTGGGTATGACTTCACTTGCACCTTGGGGAGCTTTAGTTAAATCAGAATACTTTGTCTGGAACAGTGACATAGATGAATCAGTTGGGGTATGGACCTCTGGTTAGCGGAGGCCCAAAAGGCAATGATTGTGGAGCTTTAGAAAGAGTTTGTTCTGGGAATCTAGATAGTAGCCTGAGGTCCTGGAGAGGGTAGCAAGTAGTAGGGCGTTCAATCATCAACAGGGACATCATTTTGAATATGGGGAAGACAGCATGTCCTTACAAGGATCTGTTAGTGTGCTTGGAAGTTTTGCAAATCAGAGTAACATGCACATCTATATTAGAAAAGTGCCAAGCTACCCTATTAGATAAAAGAAGATTTGTCACAGATGTGTTATTTCATTTGGTGAGTACTTGGTAAATAGACCAAATCAGGCATGGAGACGTGGTGCCTTGGAATCAGGGCTAGAACAAGCTTTCTGTTTTCATTTACCTAGGTTTGCCCTCTCAGTCACTTCAAAGTTTGACTCCTAAGCTTGATCTCCGGTTGGGTGTTGGGCAGGAGGTTTCTTTCCAAAGACTATCGCCGTCGTCTTCCCCCCCCCCACCCCCCCAGACTGTTGCATTTAGCAGAGACTGCTCCAGGAATGGTTGGGAGTTCAGAGGAAGCTGGTTTGCCCTCAGGGCTGCTGCACTTGGGGCATCTCTTCTTGGCCAGCCTTCCATTCCCTGTAGCCATTACAACAGTAAGTCTAGCCAGCCAGCCTTTGTTTGCATTGGCACATCCTCAGCTAACTTGGGCAAAGAGGTTTAGGCAAATGTTCAAAGAGGTTGGCTCTGGGTCCTCAAGAATGAGTTGTGACATAAAACCCTAGCCACTTTTCCTTTGTTTTTACTATTTTCCTCCCACAGAAGGTTCTTGCCTACTATTAGAGACACTTGGATTTTGTGCTCCAATTAGGTACATTTGTAATCAATCCCCGGGGTAATTAGAAATGCTTCTCCTGGAGTCCATGGTGTGCTAAGCTCTGGTAGTCAGAGGAAGTGAAAGGCAGAGACCTGTCCTCAGAAAAAAACATGTAGTTTTCAAGATGGAGGAGGAAGGGGTTAAAGCCAAGTTGTCAGAGCATAATGTGGGGGTTGACTGTCAATGACAACAGTGTTTGGAAAAACAAGAAAAAGGTTCATGTCCAGTAAGGTCTCCCTACTGGAGAGTGACATGAGCTGTACTACGATACAGAAGCTGAATTGAGTTTGATCAGCTCATCACTATCTTTAAGCTTCATGTGCCTGATTGTAGGTCCACATGTGCACCATGGTGCGCCCATGGATGTTAGAGGAACAGCCTCACCTCCTATCTTGTTTGAGATAGGGCTTTTTCTTGTAGTTATTTGCTATTGCCTACGTGGGCTTTCTAGAGTGTGATTTTGCTATTTTAGCATAGCTTCTCTTATTTATTTATTTATTTATTTATTTATTTATTTATTTATTTATGTCTTTAACTGTATAGGCCCGCTATCTTTGAGCTCTTGATTTTCTTGCTTCAGGCTCCTGAGTACTTATATGACTAACATGTACCACCATATCCAGCTTTCATTGTAGCTCATAAGTTCAAGTTGACTTGGTTCTTGACTAAAGAAACGGTGATCTGACATCTTGTTGGAGGAAAAATACCCGTCTTTGACCTTGGAAAATGCTGTAACTTGTCCCCAGTGTGGCACCCTCCAAAGCACTTTTCTTTCTTCCTTTGGTGTCAGGAATCAAGTCCAAGGCTTCATGAGTTCCCACCCAACAGAGATGCATCCTCAGCACCCAAAGGAATTGCTGAGGGTATATGTTGTTGACAGATGATTTATTTTTCCTTAACAAGAACCTAATGATTCTTAAGAGAGGACCTGGCCATTCATTCTTGTTTGGTTTCTTCCATTGTCATGAAAATTGTGTGAGCAGAGCGTATGTCTTACACTTGGTGTCTCTCCCACAGTCCCCCATACCTCTTAAAGTCAGTCATACAAAGTGGCTTAAAAACCAGTAAATTCATAACATGCTCATGTCAAAGATTACTAGACACATTCGTTTCTCCAGCAAATTCAAGGTTCATGAGAGTTATGCGTGTACTGCCAAGTTCTCCTGAAGACAGAAAGGAAGATTCATGCTATCGTGTATATCCCATGACTTGCTGGCATCCTCTGTGCTATTTCTAGAAATGGAATCTGTCTGTTACCACCCCAAGCTTGGTCATTTGAGCACCTGGCAGTTGTCTATTGATGCCTGTTCAGCTGTCACCATCTTACCCCTGGTTCTGTTTGCTCAGGGTGTTTCCTTGAGCAGCCCTGACTATTTTGGGTCTAAGTTACAGCTGTCAGCATTTCAGGCGTAGCACACGTGTTTCTAGAATTAGGTGGAAATATTTGAAGCCTGAAAAAGTAACTATAATGTTCTGAGTATGAAAGAAATATTTAGGCAAGTATTAACTGGCAACACACTCTAAAAAGAACTGAGTCCCTGGTAATAAAAGGAGAGGGCAGCAGAGCCTAGGCATCTTGGGTTACTTGCATTTTAATAATAGGGGTTAAGTTACCAAGCTATTTATATAATTTTTATTAGCGTGTCATTAAGGAATTGCCCAAACATGGTAAGACTGTTTGCTCTAAACAGTGATATGACAGAATTGACCAAACACATTAATTTTATTCTAAAAGAAATGGATCTTTGATGTAAAAGGTCACCCCAGTTATGTGTGTCTGAGAGATGTTTTGGAAGTCAAAGTGTGTCTCTTGACCACATTCTTTTAAAAGTTTATAACTTCTGCTCTCCCATCGTGTAGGGACAATATAGATCTATAATTGTTACACTGAAGCTCTGAAGCAAAAGTGTTAGCTGTTATTAGTTTTCTTTGAGTCAGGCTGAGAAAAAGTAGAGAATTAGTTTTCTGGAACGCCAAGACACCAATGCAAAATGAAGGGAATGGAAACTTCTTCAGCTTTCAAGATCAAGGTGAATCTAGTGATCTACTAGAGAGTGAGTCAATCCCCTTCTCGTTTAGACGTTCTTTGGGATTTCTTTATTTGGATCTGTTGGGGCAGGGGATCTCTAATCTTGCTTCAATTTTTCCTTTTTTTGAATTGCTTTTGTAATATGTGATGGAACAGATGAAGCAAACCCTAATTAACAAAGCCACCATCATTCAGACCTGCTGGACAAAAGCTGTTGCTGAACTAAAGGTTCTAGAAACAGAAGACGCAGTTGTGGTGCCGATGAAGTAAAGACCATGATTTCAATCCTTAAAAGGACTGATTATCTTCATTTCTTTCCAGATGATTCTGATATAGAGAATCCTGGGACTATGCTTTTGGGAAACACTACAGGAGAGATGAAACCCAGTCATTTCTGCAGTCTAAAGAAAACTAAAAGCTTAACTGCCATCACTTTTAGTCTCTTTTGAAATTTGACTTTTTTGTGGAACCATGTGTCTCTGTAATCATTCTGGTCCTATTTCCTTTCAGTCAATAAATTATTGATAAAAAGATTACTGCATTAGATCATATGTTGGAGAAGTTCAGACTTAAATCTTCGGCCTAATGCTGCTTTGCAGTCTAATCTTGACTTAATCAGTTAGTTATTTTACCCTTTTGTAAACTGAAAATCCATCTAAGAAACATCTGGTACATTTTGGATGAAAAGCATTTGCATCACAGGGTTAACTTTCCTCCTCTATCTATGGCTGCCAGATTTAGAGAAAGAAGAGAAAGCATCCAGTTAAATTTAAATTTCAGATAAGCAATGGCTGATTTTTGCTATAAGTACATATACTTGAGGGTATACTTTTATTGGTTATCTGAAATTCAGATGTAATTGGCTGCCCCATATTTTATCTGGCAATCCTGTCTCTACCACCACCTTTTTCCTGGAGCTTGTACTTTCTAAGACTTCGGCAAGAAGAGAGACTTTTGTAGCTCAAGGCCAAGAAGGAGATGAGTATTCATCTAGTATAATACAGGAAAGGAGAAAATGCTAGAAAGAGATTAACTGTCCACACTGGAGATGGGGAGGATGGAGAGTGACTGGGCAAACACATGCATGGCATCCCAAAGAAGGCACAATTCAAAAAAACACAATCCGACATCCTTGGTCTCAGAAAGAAAAATCAAAAACTAAGGACTTCTTCAAACAGAACACCAACTCAGCTTTCTACTTCCATCACAAAGGAAATGAAGTTTTTCTACACCAGGTAGCACAGTCTTGGGGTCATAGCATAGCTTGGCTTCTGTTTGAACTAATAAATCCATTTGCAACTCAGAGTAAAGAAATTAGATTGTGGGAGCTGGGGAGAAGGCAAGGGGTGAAGAGCACTTGCAGCTAGCCAACGAAAAGGAAGGACTGCTTTCGCTGGGCATGGTGGAACATATCTAAGCTAGCCAAGGTTACAAAGTAAGAACTTGTCTCCAAAAGCAAGAGGAGGAAAAAGAGGAGGTGAAAAGAAAGCAAAAGGATGGTTTGGCTAGTATCTCTAGATACTGGCTCACTTTTCAAAAACTGATGATCTTCATACAAAATCAGTGTATGGTGAATACAGTTTATATAGGACATCATGAATACAGATTGAAGAGACCAGGCTCTTAAGTTGAATACAAATAACCATGATCTCAATTACATAGTGAAAACAAATAGAAAATTCTTAACACGATCAGAAAGAAAAGACAGATTACATTTAAAGCTGAGTGACATGAAACAATAAAAAAACTAGACTGACAGTAGATAATAAACAATGGACCTCCCATTAGCAACAATAGGACTCAGGAGACAATGAAATACTACTTGCTGGGAAAAATTTTGTATGGAGTTGAATTATCTGACTCTAGAGTCGTTATCATCCACAATGGATGACAATTAAAATGAAAACTTTTTGTTGTTGATGTCACCTTTACACTTTTATTTCTTCATTTATGTATTTAGTAGGTGTGGGTGCCCTGAAGATTGAACTCAGGTAGTCCAGTCTTGGGGCCAAGTACCTTTGCCCACTGAGCCCTCTTGCTAGCCCCCAAAAGGACTATTTAAAGAAAGTAAACTAACACGAAGGAAGCTAACCCAGAATAGAGGGCTGGAGTTCAAGAAAAAAAAAATGCAGTGAAAACTTCAGTAAATATGAACACATGAAAATAAGTCCAATTTGAGAATCTTTGAGATAAATAAAGTGGTCTAAAGTTCTGGGGACTGGAGAAATGGCTTGGTAGTTAAGAGCTCCGCTCTTCCAGAGGACCCAGGTTTAGTTTCCAGTACCCAGATGGTGTCTCACAGCCATCTCCAACTCCAGTCCAGGTCCTCCAGTGCCTTCTTCTGCTCTCTGTGGGTACCAGGCAAGTATGTAGTACACAGACATACATGCAAGAAAAATATACACATAAATCTTTAAAAGTAAAAAACAGCCTAAAATTCTGGTGACCAGTATCTCAATAAAGCTATTCACAAAGGATTCACAAATTTATAATTACTAATTTCTGTAGTATGAAATTAGTCATATTCAAAAATAAATGTATTGTATTATCCATAGGATGAACAAAGAAATACATTACCTAAGTTTCTGTGTGGTCATTGGGTACATGGAAAAAAAAAAAATTGAGGATAACTACTTAAGTAACAGGGCTAAGTTCAATTTCCAAAATTTAGAAGAAGGCCGAGGAGAAAAAAAAGATCAATCCAATAAAGGCAAAAAAGCGCAACTATATAAAGTGATAACAAATAAAGTAAAATGAAAAACATCACAAAAAGGACACCATGAAGTCTGTTTATTTGTTTTGTTTTTGTTTTTGTGAAGCATCATTGCCTAGTATCCTTATTCTTCAATAACTCATTCAATTTTGAATGGTAAAAGGTTAGAAAAGTATAAACCAGGAAAATCCTAAGCAAAAGAAAGCTCATAAAGCCATATCTGCATCCTAGTTTAAGACATCTTGGCAAAATATCATTGAGATTAAATAAATCATTACCCATTGAAGAAAAACATTCAACAAAGTGGTATAATAATCCAAATGTTATGGATCTGATAATGGGAACATTGTAGCTGTAAAGATTTTATACTATTATGAATAATTCTCTGCTAATAACATTGAAAATTGATGAAAATACCAGTTTAATCTAGAGAAAAACAGAAGAAAATATCTCACACTCATAAGACAGTTGAAACTTGATCCCCAAACCAGACAAGAACAGGCCAAGAAACAAAAACATTGTTTAAATCCTCCCATGAACATAGAGGCAAAATTTTGAAAAATGATCTGATGACTCTAAATCTACTCATGTATATGACCATCCAAGGTGTGCTCCAATGCACTGTTGGTTCCATGGTAGACAATCTCACATTAAGACCCACTGAGGCCGATTAAAGGAAAGAAAGCAAATGGTCAGTATGGCTATCTAAAAAAATGATGCAACCCACATGTGCAATAAGACAATCTCAAAAAGTGGCATTGGGAAATCCCCTTAGTTTGATAAAAAAGTATTAAGAACTGTGTAACAAAAACATAGTGATGAGAGACTACAAACATTTGTTGTAAATCTCTAGAAGGAAAGGGTAAAGATGCCTGCCATTCCTGCTTGTTTTTAAACACTGTAACGGAAACTCAGCAAGCACAGGCTGTGTATATAGACAAGTGATAGATTGCTTGCCTGGTATGTGCAAGGCCCTACGTTTGATCTCCGGGACACAAATAAATAAACAATAAGTAAATAATTCAATCTTATCAAACATAAAGGTCTAAGAAAATAAAGAAAATAAAGAAAAACTTTCTATCTGAGAATGACATTGATTGCCTCTATAGAAAGTAGAGGAGAATCTAGATGGTACAACTAATATAAGCATTTAATAAGGATGCTTGATGCATCAATAGGAAGAACCAGTACTATATGGTCCCAGAAATGACCAATTAGAATACAGACATTTTAAAGAAATGATATTATTCAAAATATGTGGTCTTAGTAAGTCACTAGTATTGTGAGTTGTATGTAAGTAGTGCAAGTAGAAACAACACCCCACTCCCCTGACAAAAAGGGCAAAAAGTCTTGAGCAAAAGGCATAAAGAAAGACCAAATAGAAATTTCAGAACTGAATGAACAAAGGCAAGAGCAAATCTGAAGGAAGAACACGTAACTAAAATGACTAGGCAGGCAGATAAGGGGCAGGGGGGTAATGGGAGTGGGAGGAGGAGAAAGGGGGTACAGGATGATAAGGAAAATATACTCAGCACACAATATCTACTTATATGAGAATCAAAGAGAAGACAAAAAATTACCTTGTACAAACAATAGAAAGTAGCCTCACAAAAATATGAGCAGAGAACCAAAGAGCTGAAACAAAAGACACAGTGATCATAGCCAGGTAGAGCAGTACATGCAATTCCAAACCTAAGGTGACCAAGACAGGGGGATCATCATGAGGTCCAGGCCAGCCTGGGCTACATAGTGAGTGTCTATCTTTCCCTCCCTTCTTCCATGTCCCCCTCCCTCCTTTTATTCAGAAGAGCCAAGACAGACAAAAGACAGCGATTATGAAACACTCAAAAAGCAAAACAACAACAACAACAAAAGTGGCTTAAATTTTCTCAACATTGTAAAAAAGAATAAAGCTACAGATTTAAAAAGATGAGTGAGACTTATATGAAGTAAACGCAGAGAAATTTAGGGTAAGACCCATCGCAGTCAATATTCTGATAATAAAAAGAAAGAACTCCCGAAAGGAGCAAGAGACAATAGCTCAAGTCTAATGCAAGAGCAGTCAACAACTACCGGATCTCTCAGCATGCCCTGCAGAGGGGACAACGAGGAAGCAGACTGTGTGTTTCAAGGACTTCGAGAAAAGAATTTCTAGTGAAGAGTTTTACAACCAGTAAAAAATTATCTTCCCAGAATGAAAGGGAAGAAACACTCAAGGAATGCATCATTAGCACACCGAACTTTAAAGAATAGCTAGAGGAAGTTCTCCAAACACAAATGAATAATAGGAAGAATCTTGGAGAATCAGGAAGGAAGGAAGAACAAAGAAAGTGCAAAAAAAAATATATGGGCAAAAACAATAGGCTTTCCTCTTCTGTTGAGGTTTCTAAATCATAGTTGACAGCAAAAAGTAAAATTTATCTGATATGATTTTCAGTGCATGTAGAGGAAATATTTAAGATCAACTTTTAACTGGATAGGGAAAAAGGATGTAAAGGGAGGAAAAGGTTTTATACTTCACTCTAGCATGTTAAATGGCAGCACCAGTCGCCTGTTAAGTTATGAACATATACTATCAGCCTCAGAGCAATCCCAAAAGGCCACAAAAACAGACTCTGTAAACTCTGTCATGAGCTCTAAATAGACTTCTAAAGGTGTTCAACTTTAGCTGGGCACGTAGCTCATTGGTGGAGTATTTGCCCACACGCACAAGGCCCTAAGTTCTGTCTTCAGCATACAAGGAGAAGCTAGATTCCTTACCCCCCAAAGTGTTTAGGTAACCCTCAGAAAAACAAAAATCAGAGCAGTCAAAAAACCGCACCCAAATAAAAAATAACTAAAACACTCCTCAACATAGAAACACTTTAGAAGTCTGACCAGATCATATGCCACAACTCAGTGATGAGAAGAAGTAACAACTTGGATGGACCTCCAGGAAATTATACGGAATGAGAAAAGACAACCTCAAAAAGTTGTGTTTTGCCTTATTCCACTCATATAATAATCAAAAGTGGCAAAACTGTAGAGATGAAAAGATCAGTGTTTTCTAGAGATGAGAGATGAGGTCTTGTGGTATAGATATAAAGGTACTAGAGGTGGGGTAAATTGCTTGGTAGGCAATAGTGCTTCATTTGAAAGTGTGAACACCTGAATTTGAAACCTCTGTACCCATGTAATAAGCCAGGCATGGCTGTGCATACCTGTAATACCAATGGGGAGCAGAGACAAGCTAATTCTCAGAGATTGCTGGCTAGCCTAGCTAACCGGGAAAATTCTGGTTCACTGAGAGACCTTATAAGGGGGGGAAGAGAGGGAGAAGGGGAGGGGGAGGGGGAGGGAGAGGAGAGAGGGAGGGGGAGAGGGAGGGGGAGAGGGAGAGGGAAAATATTTCAAAATGAATTATTAACTAATGTTAAAAGCCAAGTTTTGTAACATTTTGATGGAAATATACAATACCTTTATAATCTTAGAATATAGAAAAATTAATTAGTAGCAGACATAAAATCTTACAAATTCTATTTTTTAAAATGGGCAAATGTAAAAACATGCACCTATTGTTCCAGCTATTCAGGAGTCTAAGACAGGAGGTACTGCTCAAGCCCAGGAGTATAAGAACAGCCTGTGACCAAAAGTAAGAACCATCTCAAAAATAAAAAATAAGAGACATTTGCCACACAAATAACTGAAAAAGAAAGCATGCCAGAGGCACAGACTACATAAAGCACGTCCCTCTCAGCAGTACTTTTGTTTTCTGTGGTTTCAATTATCTGAGGTCAAACTTAATCTGAAAGTATTAAATGAGAAATGCTAGAGAGAAAAATATGTAAGTTTAAAATTGCTCCCCTTTCTGAGTACCATGGATGAACTCTTTTGCTGTCTCCTGTTTTCCCTCCTGGGGCATGAGTTAGTCCAGTATATCCATGTTGTACATGTGACCAGCCTGTTAATCACCATGATCTTGGTTATCAGATCATGGTATCATTGATCAGTATTATGTTCCAGTAATAATTACTTTCCTTAAGAATGACCCTTAAGACCCTGGTGGGGGAGCTGGCGGAAGAACTGGAGAAGCAGAAGGGGATCACAATTCCGTAGGAAGAACAACATAGACTGGACTGACCACCCAGTGCTCCCAGAGTCTAGACCACCAACCAAGGAGTACACATGGAGGGCTCCATGGCTCCAGATACATATGTAGCAGAGGATGGCCTTGTCTGACAGCAATAGGAGGGGAGGCCCTTGGTCCTGTGGAGGTTTGATGCCCCAGCGTAGGGGCATGCTGGAGTGGTGGGGCAGGAGAGGGTTGGGGGGAACACCCTCATAGAGGCAAAGGGGAGGGTGGAGGGTGGATGTGGGATGGGGGGTTGGTGGAGGGGTAATCAGGAAGTGCGATATCATTTGAGATGTAAACAAATGGATGATTAATAATTTAAAAATGGCCCTTAAATCCAAGAGGAGTGATGTTGGCAATTAGAATGATCCAACGAGAAGCCAAAAATGGAAAGGTCTAGATTTAATGAGGAACGAAGAAAACCTGGTATGCTGAGGTTGCCAAAATCAATGGTAAAAACAGCATATTTTCTATGCAGAGTTCATACTACTCTATGCTATGGGGTTTCCAGCATCCGCGGGGGTTGGGGGTAGTGTATTTCCACTTGAATAAGTAGAGACTATCACACTATAAGTCATAATTTTATAAAAGATAACCTACCTTAAAGCAAAATGGGCAAAAAATACCAATAGACATGTGGAGAAGACAGTGCTAATGTCTTTAATATGAAAACATGCTTGCCCTAATCAGGACCTAGGGAAGTAAACAACCACAACCAAACTGGGCATTATCTTACTCATCAGGTTTTCAAAAATTAACACTCACTGTTAGTGTTATGGTATCATGACAACTCATCCTCCACAGGCTGAGCTAGGTCAAAGCCCAATCTGTCAGTGCTCACACTTAAAATCTTAAAATGTGCATATTCTGCAGTCCAAAAATCTTCCTTTATTTTTAAAGATTTAGTGTGTGTGTGTGTGTGTGTGTGTGTGTATTTGCTCACACACAGGCTCACACACATGTGCATGCCACATGTATAAGGAACCTTGCAGAGGCTAGAAGACAATATCCAATCCCTTGGAGCTAGGGTTATAGGCACTTATCAGGCATATGATATGACTGTTAGGAACCAGACTTGAGACCTCTAAAGGAGCAGGAAGTGTTCATTACTGCTGAGCTATCTCTCCAGCCCCAATCTTACTTTTTCAAAGAAGAATTTTTGTGGAATGTCCTATTTGGTGTTTGGTGCATACTGTTTCTGAAAAACTGGAAACTACTTAAAATATCCATCAATCGGTAAATAAGTAAACTAAATGAGTTTCGAACAGTGAGAATGCTCAAGAACATGGTGCAGAGTAAAACCATAAACAAACATACATATGAAACCATGTTACTTCTCATCCATGGCCTGGAAGTAATCTCTCTCTCTCTCTCTCTCTCTCTCTCCAGCCCTCCACACTGTGTATTGAACTCATTTCTATAGTACTACAAAAGGAAACTCTTAGAATTGAAAAACAAAGTAAAAGGAGCAACGAACTTACACTGTACAGTAGGAAAGTATTTGCCATATTCTTCTTTGAACTTTAATGTGTATTTTGAGTCTTGACTAAGAAGAAAAGGTATGCTAAGTACTCAATTACCAAGGAACCAGTAACTGTAGATGCTCACCTTCCCAGAGACATTTTAATTTTTAAAGAAAAACATAGGGCTGGGGGTACAGCTCAGTTGGTAGGACAGGATGCCCTGGGATCGAGTGCTAGAAACACACACACACACAAACACACACACACACTCCTACCCGGAAAAAAAGAAGAAGGCTGTATAATATCGGATGCAAAAGTTGGAGCCTTGATGATAAGGAAGGATGTGAGATGGGCAAAGGACACCTGGGAAGAGAAAAAGGAGAAGAATCTGGGTGTGGGCAGTTATAAGGGAAGAGCAGGGGTAGTGGGGGGGGGGGTTGGAGAAGGTCGAAGGAGAACCACGAGACACACTTTGCTCAGAAATCACATCATGGTATGGAACATTACATTCTTGTTTTTTTTTTTTTTTTTTTTTTTAAAAAGAAACACAATGAAGTTTTTCAAAAACTTGGAGCCCTGTGGTATTTGTTGTTTCTTATGCACTTGGGGTTCCTGAGGCACAATTTCAAAGGGTGTCCCTTGCTGCTAGAGCCAGTCCTGCAATATGGGTAAGCTGACACGGCTCTGATAGAAGGATGATAGTCCTCTGGATGGAAACACACAAAGAGGAGCCAGAGCATACGCCCCTCAACCAGGCTTCCATCCCTTATAAATAAAGCAGTGTTTAAAACACCCACACATAAAATTTAGAGTGAGATTTATAGAAACACAGACACCTAAGTGCAAATAAATCCCTTCCAACATTATCAAGATCCCCTCTATCTTGGTCATCAGGCCAGGGAAGATTTAACCCAATTTAAATATGTCTTCAGTCATCTGTGGCTTGTAGGCCCCCACTCCCTTCACCTCGGTCAAGCCCACTGGTTGATTACACTGCTCCAATCTTTCTACATCTACAGTTTTCAAGTAAGAGGCTTTTTATTGCTTTGGGCATGTTCTTTCTCCTATCCAGTGCTCAGAATGTTAACTATCTAACTCATCAATTTCTCTCTTTCTCTTTACAAGGGGGAGAAACTGGATTTCTGTTCCACACAGTTTGGCAGAGGCCAGCAGGGAGTGAGAGATTACAGCCAGATGTACATCTACATGTCAACAACCAGAAGGTCTGGGCTGGTGCTTTTTCAATCAGAAGGGAGTAGTCATTTTCCCTCTCTCAGAGGAGAAGGCCTCCTCCCTCCCTATTTGGCTGCTGGATTCTCACTGATTAATTACCAAGGTTGCATCTCAACACCACTGGTCCCCTTAACGGTTCTAGCAGGATTCCAGCTAATTTTTTTTTTTAAAAAATTTATTTCTTCCTTCTAAAAGAACTGGCCTCCTTTTGCAAAGCATACGTTGGAAAAAAGAAACAAAGACTTGAAAGGAACAAAGCATCCTTTAGAATTGGTTTCTTTGTTTTGAGACTAGGTCTTGCTACATCTAACCCAGATTGACTTTGAACTTGCAATTCTTTGCCTTAGGCTCTCTAGTGCTGCATTAATAGTCACTGTGTTTGGCAAAGAATTATTTTGAAACAATTTGTTTCACTGCATTGTCTACTACAGTATTGGAAGGTCGAGTAGGAGCAGGGAAGTGTTTTCAAGGTCAGGAGAACACTGCTAGTAACCTTACGATAAGAACGTCAAATGGATTGCTTATTCTATTTGCTTGGTATGTATCACTTCCAAAATCTTCTGGTCAACTTCAGAAATCTGTTTCACATTGGAAATCAAGGCAACATAGGCATACTTTTCTCTGTATCCAACAGCCACAAATCCCTATTTGGCTCTCCCATAGGGATAGCATGCATAGTTCTTCAGTAGTAACTAGGTTCCTTCTCTTGATTGACTCACAACCAAGGCTATCTGTGTTGTAAGGATGCTACAGGAGGTCTATAACACAATCACTCTATGAAACCTGACCTGGAAGCTCTTCCTTGTCCTATCCTCATGTCTAAGGGGCTTAACATATGGGCTGACCAGTGCTAGAAGTGGTTGCTCCTGAGTTGTAGAAACATTCAGCATTCTCAAAGATCACATCTCTGTACTTGGAAAAATACTGGAAACAGAACAAACAGTATCCATGTGATCTAAATGACAATCAGCATCACAAAACTGGGGGGGGGACTGAGCTAAAAACGTGTTCATTTAAATTCCCAGGTTTTTCTCTCTCTACTCTCCCACATAACACAAACGGCCTGGCTAAACTGTGATGAAACTGACAAATGACCTCTACGTGCATTAAATACATTTCCAAATGTTCTTTGGGAATATATGATTCTAGACATGCTATTAACTGAGATCTGGGCAAGACACATACTTATAATCCTGGCACCTAGAGGGCTGGAGTAAGAGGATCTCATGTTTAAGGCTGAATTACATATCAAGTTCTAAAAGAGCCTTGGCTCTATAGCAGACCCTGCCTTTTTTAAAAAAAAGGAGAAGAGAAGAAAAGAGGCAAATCTGGGTGTAGTCAAGCTAGCTTGTTCTCCCAGCCTAGGGACAGAGGCAGTAGAATCAGGAGTTCAAGGTTATCCTTAGCTATGTAGTAACCATTCTGAGCTACATAAAGCCTTGTATCCAAAAACAAAAAAATGACACGCCACCCTAAAAGACCGAAATGTAAGCAAGTAGGAGTAATGCATGCATTACCAGGAAAATCTTGAATCCACTTCAACTTATAACTAAAGTAAACCATCCAGCAACCATTACCTTAACTACTATGTATAACAAATTACTCATCAGCTGTGCTTGACAATGGCTATCTCATGCCTCTATGTATGATATTTCCCTCTGTTTTGAAGGTTTTTAATGATGTTTCCAAAAAGATTGATTGAGGGAATGAATGAATGAATGAATGAATGGTTTGTGACCTCATAAGCCTCACGTTACATTTAGAACATTCCTACATTGAATCACGCTGTGTAGTAACAAAAATAATATCCCATTATGAATAGTGAAGTCAACTGTGATTTTGGGCAATTTTCTTGACCAGAAAGCATAGAGCAGCAAGATGCTTAGCAGCTGTACATTTCTATTAAGGACTGTTTAAATAAACATAAACCATGTTTGCCAGGAGAGAGTGAAAGACATACACAAATTTCGGTTAGAAAATAGGTACATTCATTTCTTTCATTTGCTTCAAAATGTGCCCTTAAAATAATAATTACCCTGGGATGTCATTTTTTTTGACCAGCGACAGGGACCAAAAACAGTGACTTAATTTGGGCAGGGGTTCGCTGGGACATAATATGGCTACTGTGCCTGGAGTCTTTCTTGGTCATAAAAGCCAAAAGGAAGAATGACATAATGGTGAGATGGTAAATCACAGCCCAGGCCATTTTGGTTGGCAGAATTTGAAAGATAAATAAACATTACTTCAGGAGCAGAGAAGACGTGCCTAATTACCTCCGTGCCTAGGCTAGGATCCCTGCGGCTGCTGTCGTTCCTGGACTCAGGTGGGTCTGTACAGACAGGGTCCACGTGTGCAGGATCCTGGAATGGTCCAGTGAGGTTGGCTATGGATGTGGAGAGACTGGCCCACCTCCGAAACCTCCTCTCCAGGGAAATCAGGCAGTTCAACCGAGTAAGAAGAGAAGCCCTGAGGGGCCCCCGGTGGAGCCTGGAAGGAGTGGGATTGGAAGAAGAGGAGAGGCTGGTCCTACCCACTCTGCCTTGGAAGTGGTGGGGAGTTGAACTGATTGCGTTGGCAAATCTCTGCACTTTTTACCTCAAGCCAGTCCACATTCCCTCTCTCTTGTTCTGTGGTCACCCGGCCTGGCCACAGTTGTAGCCTAAATGGACTTTAGGGCTCATCCCAGGTGATCAGAGCCTAGGGATGGAACCTACTCTTCTTGTTTCCTGTCTTTTCAGAGCTCAGAAACTTCCACCCTATTGTATTTTTTTAACGACAGTTCCATGCCACCCCCAACTGTTTCCTCTCTTTCCCTCCCCCAACCCGTCTCCTACACACACACACACACACACACACACACACACACACACAGAGTCCTCATCACTGAAACTTAATCCAATAAAAGATAAGTCCTTTTTACAGTCCTTGGCAACCTTCATTTTACTGTCTCTATAAATTTATTTATTCTGGATACCTCAAAAAAGTAGAATCACAGAGTATTCTGTTCTTTTATGAGAATTTGATTAGCATAATGCCCTTAAGGTTCATCTGTGCTGTCTGTAGGCATGTGTCAGAATTTTCTTTCTTTTAAAATATGTCCAGTACTCCTGTGTGCGTACGTGTGTGTGTGTGTGTGTGTGTGTGTGTGTGTGTGTAGTCTTTTGTCACCTTTCCACAACCTAGAATCACTTGGGAAGAGAATTTCAGTTGAGGAATTGCTTAAATCAGGTTCATCTATGGGAGATTAGCTAGATTGTTGACTAGTGTGGGAAGATCCAGCCCACTGTGGGTGACACCACTCCCTCGCCAGGATTTGGACTATATAAGTGAAGAAGGCCAGCTGACCCCAAGCATGAGCAAGCCGGCTCTATGGCTTCTTTTGTTTCTTTCTACTCTTGGTAAGGAATGTGATGTGACTAGCAGCTTGAGTTCCTGATTTGATCCCCCCTTGATGATGGATTGTAATTTAAACCTGTAAGCCAATTACCCCCTTTCGTCTCTAAGTTGTTTCCGATCAGACTATTTTATTACAGCAACAGAAGTGAAGCTAGAATGCCAGCCTTCCCCTGCTGGGCTGTTTCCATCTCCCAAACTTTTAAACTGTTTAAATGTTAGGAACAGATGCCTCACCTTTGCTCTGCACAGCCCTACCCTCTGGTCATCACAACCCCATGTACATTGGTCACAGCGGCTAAGGTTTCTGCCTCCTTTATCTGCCTAATATTTCAGTGAAGTGCGGTGAGTAGGTAATTACTTACTTCCTGCACTAAGAAAAGGGTTAACAGTGAGAATCAGAAAAGCAAGAAACTTGCCCAAGGTCAAACAGTTACAAAGGCTGGAGAGATGGCTCAGCAGTCAAGGAACACGTATTTCTCTTACAGAAGACTGGAATTCAATTCCCACTACCATAAATGGTAATTCCATCTCCAGTAGGCTCCAATGCCTCTGGCTTCCACAGGCACATACACGTGTACATACCCACGTATACACATATATAAGTCACATAATTAAGAATAAAAATAAATGTTTAACAAAAACCCAAAGACTTGTCTTACCTCAAAGTCCACATACTAGACCCCATAGTAGTGCCTGAAGAAAACCAAGGGACACTTTGCCACCAATTGTTTGTGTTTAATATGGTGTAGAGTTCATTATTGTTGTTTGTATTTTTATATATTTTTTGATAACTTCATACATGAGTTGTGTATTTACATCATTTCTACTTCACCTTCTTTCTCCTCCAACTCCTCCGATGTTTCGCCTCACCCACTTCTTGTCGAATTCATGACATCTTCTTTTAAAATTATTATTGTTAAATCACACAAAGACACACACACATGCATGCACACACGTACCACAGAGTCCGTTTAGTTGCTTTAGGGATCATACTTGAGATTGGGTAACATAAGCCTGATTCTTCCTCTCTCAGAAGCCAGCTCACTCTGATAACCTCACAGGACTGGGTGGTACTCGACCAGGGATAGGCCTGGGAGTGGGGAGATGGCATGGGCAGGCAAGGTTCTCTGGAGTTAGTTTTTAAGAAATGTTGAGCTGACTGGAGGCATTGGCAAGCCATCAGCTACATGTGCTTAGAAGGGTTCTTTGAATGTAAAAAACTGTCCAACTTTGGACAGGAAATCATTCCTACTGTTGTATAAGGCAGTACTGAAAACCAATATTCATTTCAACATTGTTTTTCTTTTTCTTTTTGTTTTGATACTTTATTTACATTTCAAATGTTTTCCCCTTTCCAGATCTCCCCTTTGGAACCTCCCTATCCCCTCCCCCTCCCCCTGCTTCTATCGGGGTATTCCCTCACCCACCCACCCACCCACCCATTCTCGTCTTCCCTCCTTGGCATTCTCCTCTACTGGGGGATCTAACACCCTCAGGTCCAAGGGCCTTTCCTCCCCCTGATGGCTAACAAGACCCTCCTCTGCGGGATATGCGGCCAGCACCATGGGTCCTTCCATGTTCAACATTGTTTTTCAATGAGCAGAACATAGTAGCCATGAACTTGAATCCTGTTGCTTGTCCTATAGTTGCTTGTCCCATTTCTTTCCCAGAAGCTTTCTGCTCTTGCCTACCTTGAGTGGATTAATTAATTGTGGAGGTGGCCAGCATTTAAAAAGGCTGGAAGAATTAGGCCTGAGTGTTTGGGGCAGATGTTTACCTATTCGTGTCTCAATGCCTGAGGAACACTCAATCCCATAAATGGGTAGAAAGTCTGTGGGACTTTTATGGCTGAGACTAAGGGAATGGATCCTGAAGGTGGAGAAAAAGATCCAGTGGGACAGGAAAGTTGCAGATATAGGTAGAAAGTCCCCTGCCTCAGTTTTGCCAGTTGTTGGCTAAGTTCATAGTCTTTCCAACACTGCTCCAGAGGTTGGCCAGAGCGACCAGGAAAATGCTGGTACTTGGGCAGGGGCAGGCCCAGCTGGGTAAACAGGAGAGCAAAACAAGTCAATCAATCAGAGCTGGCTCCAGCCTGCCCTAATCCCCTCCTGCCCCTTCCTTTCTAGTTCCCCTGGGTCTCCTTAGCAAGCAAGCAGGCCCAGATGTCCTTTGATCTATAGGAAGGGTGAACTCAGCCCCACATGTGACCCACCCCCAGGGTTCCTTGTAGGGGACCATGAACTTCACACATCCAGCTGCTAACAGGAAAAAAAAAAAGGCAGGCAGACATGGCGTGATTGGAAAACTTAAGCCTGGCCTATGGTTAGGAGGGGTCTGGGTGGCTGAAATTCACACAGTCATGAAGATCAATGAGGCATGTTATCTACTCAAGCTTTGGAGCACGGGTCACAAGCTATATTAAGCACCCAAGGCCTGGTCAAGGGCAGGATCAATCTCCCATTGACTCTTTCTTCCATGGCTTAAGGTTTTCATACACTACTTGGGCTTCAGTCTGGGCTCTTACACTTTTGTGATTCCCACATCCTGATAGTAACTGGATAGATCATTCATTGTTATGCCATCTTCTCTCAGATGGTCCCTTCCCAAGAGCCCATACAGCTTAAAGTTGGGTTGGGTGAGGAACTTCTGACTGCTGTAGCCCCAGGATCTGGAAAGGCGTTTGATAGAACAAATATTCCTCAGACACTTGGAAAAATGAATGGGTTTACATTGTGGAAGGATTGAGAAGTTAGTGGGGGCCAGTGAGATGGTTCACTGTGTATCACGGTGCTTGTTGACAAGCCCAGAGTCCTGAGTGCTGGCATTATAGCCATAGACCACCATACCTAGTTTATATAATGCTGGAGATTGAGCCTAGGGCATGCTAGACAGTCACTCTACCAACTGAGCTACAACCCCAGTCTGAAAGCTCCGTTTTGAAGTAGTCTTCAAGAAGCAGCAGTAGACTACATGCACTTGAGTAGCTTTTACCAAGCACTAGATAATGGGGGAAGATTAGCCTTTAGTGGGACTGCCCTTCAGAATGATAGCAAGAGCTGTGGGCAGTGAGACCTACTAAAACTGTGGAACCTCCAAATAGCTTGTTCCTGAAATAAGAGTTGGATTCTTCTGTTAAATTATTTGATTATTATTATTAATAATAATTGTTATTATTGTATATGTCATACATGTGTGTGGGCACACATGCTACAGCACATATGTGGAGGTCAGATAATTTTGTGGAATCATTTCCCTTTTCCATCCCTTACATAGGTTCTGGGATCAAACTCAGGTTACCAGACAAGCAAGGCAAGTTCCTTTACCCGCTGAGCCACCTCACCCTCATGCATTCTGATTCTTTATCAAAGACGGCCTCAGTCTGAGTCTGCTGTCAACAGAGAAGCAGGATCCAAGCAGCAGCCACACACCCCTACTCCTAAGTGGAGTCTTTGGTTCTATAAACAGAATGGTCACCTCACTGTGTGCTTGAGTTTGTCAAATGTCACACACTATATGTCAGACGTGTGAGATTTGACATCACATGAGCAATATGGCACACATTTTCAAATTGATTTGAACTTCAAAGGACATGCCAGCCACTTTGGCCCTGCTTAAATGTGTTTCGCTTTTGATCAGCTGGTACCTGATGTCCAAGAAGACTTAGAAACCTGTGTGTCATTTGAAATGGAGCCAGGAAAGTGAATTTTTGATGAAAAATAAATTAACTCAAGTCCTGGAAAGTTTGAGTTCAGCTAGGAACACAAAGCATATGAGGTCAGAGCAAGTCTTAAACTCTCTATCTGAAAATACTCTTGTGGCTTCATGTTAAAATCTAGAGTCTGGAGAAGGGGAAACCGAGAAGTCTCCTCAAAGGGGGAAAAGCCTCGTCCCAAAGACTCTGCAGAGGGATAGCGCCCAACAAGGCTTAAGGGCAGACTGAGTTTTCTAATCTTATGTGTATTTTACCATAATATTAAGGAAAAGAACCCTCAATAATATACCAAAAACCCAAATACAACCACATATGGATAAAGAACAGCTTTGAGATTTCCGCTAGATCTACAAGACAAGGAACCCAACTCTTATCACTGCTGTGCAAAGTGGCACAGGAAGTTTTAACAAGACAAAGTCATCAAGGGAAAGATACGAACAGCATCCAAATTGCAATGGAAGAAATGCAACTATTGCTACTCAGAGATACCATGATCTTGATGGAAAATATCCCCAAGAATTCCCCCCAAATGATTAAAGATAAGAATCAAGCTCCTTCACATTGTAGGATACAAGGAAATCCAACAGCCAACTGGATTACTATACCCCAGCAGAGAACAATTGGAAGCTAAGAATAAGAGGACAACTGTGTTTGCAATGAAATGAACAAAACAATACAAAGAACAAAACAAGGAACCAACTGCACTTACAATAAAAAACCAATAAAACATGAACAAAAGAAGAAATCAACTGTGTTTACAATAAAAAAACCAATAAAACGAACAAAAGAAGAAATCAACTGTGTTTACAATAAAAACAAAACAATAAAACGAGCAAAAACAATTTCATTAAATTTAACAAGAGGAGCACGAGACTCGGATAACGGAAACTACAAATTATCACTGAGAAGACTGAAGGAAACCTTTTTTATCTTATTTTAACGGTACAAGCTAATGTTCTCTGCTCCGTTTGTATACATGCACGTAGGTTGCTGTGATCACAGTCATTCCTTCTACTTCCCTTTCTCTTTTTTATCCTCCATTTTCTCCATCTGTATCCCTTTTGCCCCCCTCGCACCCTTAATAGATCACACATATGAGATAAAGCATATGATATTTGTATATATGCATATAGCTTATTTCACTTAGCACGACAATCTCCGGTTTTATTGATTTTTTTTTCTACAAATACACAATGATGGTCTTCTTTTTGGTCGAATCCACTTCATTTTGTATATGTACCGCAGTTTCTTTCTCTTTAATCTGTTAATAGGCATCTAGGTTAATTCCATGATTTGGCTATTGTGATAATGCTACAGTAAACAGGTGTCTCTACGGTGATCCAATTTTGACTTCAAGAAGACTAACAGATGGACAATGTGGCTTCTTTTGAAACAAAATAACTTAGCATTACTAAAATACTACTTTTCTCCATAACTGACCTAGAAGTACACTGCAATACTAGACTAACGATTTCAGCTGGCTTTCATGTATCAATTGACACATTGACCCTAACACACAGAAATGCAAAAGATGATCCAGTTAGATGGCTCGGTGGGTGAAAGTGCTTGTGTTACAAATCTGAGGACCTGAGTTTGATTCCCAGGACCCACAGGCTGGAAGGAGAGAATTAATTGTTTTCTTTGTGAGACAATTTCTCCTACTGAAACCGGAAGTCAACATTTTGATTACATTAGCCACCCAGCAGTCTTTGGAGTTTCCCTGTCTATACCCACCATCCAGCATTGAAGTTACAACTTTTTGTTTTAACCTGGGTGCTAGAGATAAGAACCCAACAAGCACTTTACCCACTAAGTTCTCCAAACTCTAAATGTTTTAAAATACTGTGTTCATATGTTTTTTAAAATAAAATGATGGTGGATAAACTCACTTTGGTATTTAAAGTCATTGAATTAAAATGAAATAACAATTGTATTTTAAATTCTAACCTTTATAATAGATTGGCAAATAACATCTTTGCAACCATTTATACTTATGATTTTGAAATTATATGATAAAAATTTACAAGGAGACACATTTATTAAAAGGTCAAGGATAGTGTGATGTCACTTCTTTGGCATTCTTGCCAGAAAGGCCATAACTCCAAAGAGATTGTAAAATGAGGGACATTCCACAGTATAGCTGCTGAGATTGTCTTAATTAGCACCAACGTCATGGAAGAAAAGAACCAGACTGAGGGCTTGTCACAAGTTGTGCTATTTTCTCGTAATCCTTCCATATACATGAATTGTTTGTGGAGCTTTGATACACATACTATCAAGGCCAGCCTGGTCTACAGAGTGAGTTCCAGGACAGCCAGGGCTATACAGAGAAACCCTGTCTCGAAAAACCAAATAAATAAATGAATAAATAAATAAATAATACACATACTAATCCTATTTTAATTACAAACCACTTTTTAAAAACTAGTGCCATAAAAGACTATACCACCCCATGGTTCCCTGACATTAGTTTCAACTATGAGAAAAAATCCCTTTGTGTGGATAGACCCAAACTGTTACTGGACCACATGTTCAGTTTTGTCAGTAGGTGTTAACCATTGGAGGGGTGTGAGGACTTGCTCTTCTGTCAGAGTCTCTACACACAGAGTAGGTACTTAAACCAGGCCACATGACCTACCCATAGCTGAGGCTATGAAATTACAAAGAAGCTGTGGCTTCTACTCTATTGTCACATAACCAGGCTGCAGTATACTTTTAGGCCTCATGGATGTCAGGGGACTAAGATGTCTAACTCACAGCCCTGTTTAGAAAGAACCTTCTAATATACACAAACAGATATATGTTAATATTTATCATTGCATCATGTGTGCATAACTTACAAAGAGATGCTTCTAGTTTATGAATTATACTCATGTACTATATGTTGATATAATAACTGTGGAAGTACATAGTATATACAAAATAGAAAATGAGATATTACATGTACATTTATGATTCATAATTGTAAACAGGCACTGCTGAATATATATATATATATATATATATATAATTAAATAGATAAAAAACCCAGAGACTTAAAAATGATTTATAAAACAAACAATAGCTAGGCATGGTGGCACATACTTTTAATCCTAGTACACAGTAGGCAAAATCAGATGGTTCTCTGTGAGTTTGAGGCCAGCCTGGTATACAAAGCAAGCAAGTTCTAGGACAGTCAGGGCTACATAGAAAAACCCTTCCCCAAAGGAAAAAAAAATGAAATAGAAAAAAAGTTCTAATATTTTTTTCTGCATACCAATATTCCACACCACCGTGGAAAAATCACTAGATAAGAATATTGTCAATAGGATCCATTTATTTTCTTAGAAAAAAAGCCAGCACATCAGTTTCCCCCCAAACCTTCAAATTGCTATTGACTGAATCCTAAGGAAGGAAGTTCACTCCAAACCCCTTGGATCCCACCAGGCATTTCAAAGTGACTTCTGAAGGGTTCTGCTGGCCTCTGTGCCATGTGGCTGTTCATTACACAGCTTGTATGTTGTCTATTAACTTGAGATTCTTGGAGCCTGTAGGCATGAGGCAAGCCATTCATCTGTCCAGTACTTAGCATAGAGTTAGCCTTCATTGTTCGAGGCCACTCTGATTTGTAGACCAAACACTGGCCCTGGAGTCAGAAAATCTGGACTTTAGTCTTTCCTCTGCCCCTTGCTTAATTGTGTGACCTTGAACATTTATCTCTGTGGAGGAATCCTCGGTGTGCTGCAGGAGGCAATGTGACCTGGCAGAAAGAGACATGCTCCAGAATCAGACGGGGTGTGCTTATATCTCAACCCTGTCACATGGGCGCTGTGCCATTTCAGGCAAGCTTATCTTCTCTTGGTTTCCACACTTGCATGTTGAATCAGGGCAACAGAATAACTATCTCAGGGGTTTGCAATGAGATGCGGTGAGTGTTAGGAGAACAGACCTCAATCAATGTTTGCTGTGTGTGAGTCCTTGGAAGGTAAGCAGAGTCACCAAATACCAAAGCTCTCAAAGATCATCTGCTCTAACCCCCACAGTCTATAGCACATTGAGGACAAGAGACTTGTCCAATGCCATACCTTGAGTTCCATCTCTTCTATAAAGTGAATGGATCTGGATTCTCTGCATAGTGCTATGATCTTCTGCAGGCCAATTTCCCTTGAGCAGCCTTCTAGCTTGTAATAAATGTTTAATAGCTTTTTTTAAAAATGGGAGACCAGGGGGGAAGGCAGAGCTATGACACTAAACCAAGTCCCATAAGCCATATAAAAAGGGTTAAGCATTGAGAAGGAATTTCTTTTTCAGTGATGCAGATCAAGCACAGCCTCATGCCTGCCAGGCAAGCATTCTACACTGACGTACATTCCAAACCGTTGGCTGTTCCAGACAGGATCTCACGGCACAGGCCAAACTCCTTCTTGACATCCTCCTGCTTTTACCTCCTGTGTGCTGGGACTGCAGGTATGTGAAACCATGTCTCACTAGAAATAATCTGACAGTGACATCTACCATCACGGGTGTTCACAGCTTGCTATGGACCAGGTATTATTCTAAGCATCTATGGGAATGAATGTATCTATCTAATTTTCATAGCAATTAAATCCCCATTTCATAGGAGAGGAAACAAGACCTTCAAAAGGTTCAAAAGTTGCCCAAACTTATCCAGTAGGAGAGCTAAAATTACAACCTAGGTAGTCTGTCCAAGAAAAAGGTCTTCAACTTGAGCAGGTGTCACAATTACCGGGAGAGCTTGCTCACAGACAGATGGCTGAGTCCCACCTCTGACTGCTGATTTAGTAGATCTAGGATGGGGTACATATCTGCAGGTTTGTTTTGAGATAATGGCTCATGTAGTCAAGGGTGGCTTTAAATGTAGCAAAAGTTGACCTTCAACTTCTGAACTTCTAGCCTCTAGCTCACAAGTGCTGGGATTATAGGCACACACCTCCATACCTGGTTTATGTGGTGCTGGGAACTCAGATCCAGAACTTTGTATATCCAAGGCTCCCTACCACATCTCCACCCCTAAGGATTTAACATTTTAACAGGTTTCCAATGGCATTTGCAGCTGTCACAGAGACCACATTTTGAACATCAATAGTTCTAAATTCTGTGCTCTTTGAAAAATATTTTTGTATAGTTATGATTAATTCATAATATTCTTCATTGACACATAATATTTATGGGGTAGAGAATAATATTTTGATTAACATATATGCTGGTCTAGGGACATAGCTTTAGCAGTTGAGTACTTGGTTTGCCAAGCATGTGAAAGCCCAGGTCCAATTCCCAGAGGGATGGGAAGGATGGAAGGATGGATGGATGGATACATAGATAGATAGATAGATAGATAGATAGATAGATAGATAGATAGATAGATAGATAGAGGAAATACATACTTTTACTATTTCTTTATGATGATATTCAAAACCATTTCCTAGTACTGTTACAGTCACCTTATGTACAATAAAATGTCAGAATTTCTTGTTCCTGTCCAATTATAACTTAGCATTGATTGGTCAACTTTTACCCACCCATCCTATTCCCCCAGCTCTTCAGGTTCTCTGGTAGTTAGTATTTGACTCCGGACTTTTCTTTCCTTAATATTCCACATGAGTAAACCCATGTAATGTTTGTCTTTCTGCATCTGGCTCATTTCACTTAACACAATGTCCTCCAGTTCCATCTATGCTGTTGCAAATGACAGGATTTCAGGTCGTACTCTTAATTACCTCTCTGCCATTATCCAGGTCACTCCCCTGGGAAATCTTTCATTGACTCCTCCATAAGCTTCAAGCTAAAGTACAGATGCCTCCTTACAGCATGCAGAGAATTTTGTATCCTGGCCTTATTTAGCTTTCTAATCTCATTTCCTTCTAGAATCCCTTATATACCCCATATTCATCTTCTAAAACGATTTTTCCCATTGTAAGAATGTACCCAAATATGCCAGAAATTCTCTATGGCTGGTGTGTACATTTGCTGTTTCTTTTCTCTAGGATAAGTTGTACCCTTTCCCATTCCTGCAAGCAACAGTTGACAAAGTCTCCATGGGAGTTCCAGCTCAAGCATTACTAGGAGCCATACTGAACCGCACTGCCTTCTTTCACCCCCTCCGAGATCCCCGGGCTTCCCTCTGTCACGGTCTTGCTCTCACTATAATACTATTCTCTATACCCCAGTTTCCTAAACAATCTTGAAGGATCTGTTTTCTCCTTTCGGTATCCCCAGTGCCTGACTGAGATCTGCTAAATGAGTATTAACGAGTGATACTTGAGAAACATTACAAGAACCCAGATGACAATAGTAAAAGCTGCTTGGGGAGACTATGACCTAAGGGAGAAAAAGGTCAACTGTCTCTTGCTCTAAACTTGTCTCAGAGGCAAAGTATTTCTGACCATTCTTTGTCTCCATGAACCTCCATTTCTCTCTTTCTCTCCTGGGTCCCACCACCTTCTAGTGTTGGAGACATTCCTTCTGACCACACTCTTCAGGCTTCCTTCCACTCTTTCTGTTGTATATGCTCCCCTCCACCTTGACAGCAAAGCTGTCCCTTTTGTGGTGGAGGGAAAGCCACAAGTGCCTGTCTCTGGCAATATGAACACCATTCTAGTTTCTAAGCAAGTATCACTCCCCCCCCAAACACGGGAAGCTTAGGAGTGGAAGGAAATGGGTAGGGCCATCTTTCCTGGGTTATTTTATTTTTCCTCCTGCATTGTGGTTTGTTTTTATTAGGGTATTTTCTAGCTCTTTTAGAAGAATGGAATGAAATCTTCTCTCATGCCTATAAATCTCTTGCTAGTTTTTCTCTTCCTGACACAAAAGCAGATAATGAATACTGATTGGCTTTGTGATTTATGACTTATTTGAATGGAGGTTGCTCAGTTAAGATCTAAGAAGCATCAAGAAAAACTTAATATTTATGCCTTTCTTTTCCAAGTGACTGGCCTCGAGTTTCATCAAAAGAGTTGTTCAGCAGCCAAAGCAAACAGCAGGGAGAGCTCTACTTAATCAACTATAGCTACGAGGTAGGACCAACCACCTCTGCTAAAAGTTCAAATAGAATGTCTCTGAGCAAACAACCACTACTACTACAGCAGCACCACAGCAAACCTGGGAGGAAAAGAATCCAACTTCCAGGGTTGCTACACTCAGAAGGTCAAGTTTCAGAGCAATTGGATACCTGAAGATAAACAGCCCATACACAGGAGTAAGAACAAATTATTAGAAAGTATATCCACACAAAAAGGAAAAAGAAAAGAACACAATGCATCAGAGAGGATGGGGATACTCAAGCCCATTCTTTGGACTTTTTAGATAAATTTAAGTCACCTATTTCAAATGTAAAAAAATGTTGAGAAATATATCTAAGAGCCAAAAGAAGATATGAGGATGATGTCTCAATCAAAAGAGAATACACCCGGGCATAGTGTCCAAAACCCTATAATCCTAGCCTCTCAGGAGGCTGAGGCAGGAAAATCAGAATTTCTGTACCTGTCTGAATTACAGAATGAGTTCCAGATCAGCCTGGGAGACTTAGTGAGATACCATTTGAGAAAAGAAACAACATGGGTGGGGATGAAAACGGTGGTAGGTCATTTGTTTGACATATACAAGATCCTGAGTTCAGTGTCCAGTACCAAGGAAGAAAGAAAGTAGAGAGGGAGAACCTGGAAAGCTTAAAGGCAGGAATGAGCCACTTACTAGAGCTCTTCAATGGTAGGTATTAACGGGCAATAGAATTAATTAGAAACCTTGAAGATCCAGACATAATCCAGTGTGAGAAGCAGATAGGAAGAAAGGAAGAGACAGGGGGGACCCTTCCTAGCACACCAACAAATTATCATAAAGAGAGCACAGAGAAGACAAATGGTAAAAGGTCTGTTGGAGGAAAGAATAGACAAAAGTTTCCCCAAATGGCTGAAAAACATTAACCTACACAGGAAAGAAACTCAGTCAGCTCCAAGAAGGAGGCTCTCAGTGCAATCCATACATTGCTATTGCACTGGGAGAGGCCTACGACACAGAGGATCTCAGGAACTCATATATGTGATAGGGGCCTACACAGTCTTGTCAGAACCTTATATCATGAAATAAAGAAGCCCATAGATATGTTTGAAACAAAAGAACACTAAAGAATAATTATAAGCCACTTGAAGAAATAAAGAATGCTTGCAAAGTAATATTTAAAGGCGTATTTTCTTTGGTTTTGTTTATTGAGACATGAGTTTAATGTATCCCAGGCTGGTCCCAAATGTAGCCAACGATAACTTGAACTTCTGATCCTTCTGCTTCCCCCTCCCTGTGTGCTGAGATTACAGGTGTATGCCACCACATGTAGTTTATAAGAAAGGAAGGGGACATGGAGGTATTGGAGTGAGCAAAGAGAAGGAGAAAATACATTCATATTTTAATTAAAGATATAATTTAATTTATTAAATATAATATAAGAGAAATTTAAAAGGTTTAAATCTATTTTCATAATCGCCTTATCCTGACTATAAAAGAGTAGTGTATAGAGTGGTAATTACAGATCTATTTAGGGCACATGATGCATAAAGACAGGAGGAAAGCAAGGCAGGAAAGGGAAGCGCCCTTGCCTAGGGCCACAGCAGAGCTGAGGAGTAAAGACAAGGACTGAGCACAAATCTGGTTGTGGAGTTTTGAGAACTACAGTTGCAAAAGCTTGCTGTGCTGTGAAGCTTACAATCCTGGGGCTTTTTCCATGGCAGCCGGGGCTCTTGAGAGAAAGCTCACAACACCCCGACAACGAGGCCCCTTCCATCGTGGGTTTTTGTTGTATGTGTCATGTACAGCAAGGTAGGGGCACACCACAGATACTCAATAGTGCCTGCAAACGTGAGTTACCTCTTTCAGGAACCTGAAGGTTAAGGTATTTTTAAGTGAAGAAATGGTAAGACTATATCACTCACTAAGTGCCTCCCATTCTTTGCTCTCTGATCTCTCTCTCTCTCTCTCTCTCTCTCTCTCTCTCTCTCTCTCTCTCAGAAGAATAAGAAAGTTACCTTCTCTCAGTACCTCTTGACAATCCTTGCTGACCAAGGTCTGAAATTTCACTTAGAAGTTTGTTCCTTTAGCTTAATATCCCTGATTCCCAAAACCCAGGCTTAACAAAGCATGTAAGACTTTATGATGTGCTAGAGAGGATTTTATTGCCCACATGTAGACAGCCAATGGAAGACGCTATGGGAGAAGTCATGAAGGGACTGTGAGAAGTCATGAAGGGACTGTGAGATCAGGAAGGACTGAGGGTTCCACAGTAGAGAAACTTAGACAGCTGCAAAACACAGATGTGACCATTCTGGAGACACTCGGCCTTGTCAAATGCCAGTCACTGCTCTGGAAGCCCATCAATTCATCCTCACAGCCAACACTGAGTCTCTCCCAAGGAAAGACTTTTCTGTGGGAGCCACTGGAGTAAGGTTTCCCAGGGGGACTGGTTGCTGACTTCCCAGAGTTGTCTGTTTATATCAGAATCCCTCAGTTAGGTTGGAATTGCTACTCAGCAAAATCCCTTTAAGTGTCTCTGCTACCTGGGAAACAGGTCTTGCCTGACTATAAATTGAGTGGGGAAGGGAGAGGCAGAGGTGGGGTGGCTTCCCGGTGTGTGTGCAGATTGCAGCTGAGAGCTGTAACAGGGATGTGCTTTTGCCTGATCTTGGCTCTGCCCTTGATGGTTGGATGACCTTGGACAAGTCTTTCTGGCTGCTTCTCTCATTTTTCCTGGTGTCTCTGTGATGGGTCCTAGTGTCTATCTCTCCCCAAGCTCAGAGCTACAGAGCTTGGCTCTCAGGCCAGGCTGAGTTCTCTTCCAGAGAACACTTACAAAATGAGACGAGGCTTATCTTTATGTACCTGTCTTTAAAGTAACCACTATTTCTGCCACCTGACCTTAAAATCTATGCTCCAAGCTATTCCGGGTTTGAATTTCAGCATCTCTACTTCTAGTGTCTGATTTTGATAAATGTATCTAAGCCTCTGTTTACTTATCTACAAAAGGGGTATGTAGTTGTATTTACCTATCACATGGAAGATTTGCAATACACGTGGCACACACTTAATATTTAGCATAAAACACTCACTCAACTCTTAAAAGTGAGCAAATGAACAGTGGCTACATTTGGTTTCCAAACTCATGCTGTTGTGTCATTAGGTTAGGTAAATTCTCTATTTTTGAGACATTTAAATCAAATAAAGGCCAATTTAGGTATAAATGCTGGCAAACCCTTCAGGCTCCTCATCTAGTCTCCTTCCAGGGCTATTCGAGGGCATGTGCACTATCCCATACTTCCTGAGTGCCTCCTCTGAAGGTCAGAAGCCTAGCACACTGTCTGAGGGAAGCGAGATTGACAGTATGGCAGGGACTTGTTGTTCTGTATTATGTGACATTTCTGAGGCACACAAAAGCTCTGCCCCTGTTAGCCCAATCACTCCTCCTGGTGCTCAGAAATTCCCACTGTCTTTGGAGGAGAAAGTGAAAAAAAAGATATCCAAATGCTGAGCTCTGTCCCAGAACTTTGGCCTCCACCCCTGGGGGTCTCTTACCTCCTTGAAATCCCTATTAAAATGCCACAGTGTCCTCAAGTCATGTCCTAATCAAGGACTCCCAACTAGTGAGTTACTTACCAAGGCTTGACTCACAGAGTGGGGGTGGCCCAGGCACCGGGACTGGAACCGGAAGGCTGACTGCCAGCAGAAAGTCGAGCAATGTGGGAGGAGCTTGGGCTGTGTCCTGTCTTCCTACCATATCCCCACCACATGCAGTTCTGCATGTTTCCTGTCTGTTTACTCTTCTAGAGGGACGTGTAATCTAACCCCTGATCAGCCCAAGACTGGACCCTCATGTCATACCAATTTGGTCTAATCTGCGCAGAGGAGGCTGGGGTACATGATGGGTCATTTTTCAGAGATATAGTTTTATGACTGCCCAGCAAGTACAGTAGCCTAGAACTAATAGCTGACTAAGGGCTGCCAAATACTAGGCCTGCCAGATTTGCTTTAGTGACAAGATAAGAACATTTACAATTAGCACATTCGGTCTGTAAATGGGCTTCACTATACTCCTCACCAACAATGCCTTCCCAGGTTTTTGAGTTGTACGGGCCTCTGTGCATAGTCCAGTTTTGGGGATAGCTAGTGAAGAGTGGGGCATAGCCAGAAGGCAGGGGTGTGACTTCAAACCCCAGAGATACAAAAAAGACATTTGGAACAAACTACAAGGATGATGAGAAGGCCCCCTTGCTGGTCCCTGATACTACCAGGAATAGACACCCACTTCTGCTTCCTCCCCCCCCCCAAATGGAATGAATTGACAAAGGTCCTGTGTGCATTCTCCCATGGTATACACACACATTAATGCACACATGCATTCTATACACAAGTCCTTTGTTAAGCTCTGAAGCAGGAAGTGGGAAATTAAAAAAGAGGGCTTCCTGCCATCCGTTGAAGGAGCCAGCTCTGGGTGATACAGACCAGAGTCCCTTTCATGGAGTCTTCCAGTTCATCCTAGGTGCAAAGCAGAAAACCTCCAGGGCTCAATGCAGGAGACGATTTGCCTACTGGATGCCCAGTAACCCCATAGTTGCCCTGTAGGTGCCGTGGGCCTGTGTGTGGTTTGGTGAGGAAACTAATAGGAAAGGTTCCAGTCACCTACTCTTGCTGTGTCTGGACAGGCAGCCACACGGAAAGACAGATTCCCTTTTCTCCTTCATACTCCTTTGTCAGTTCAGGAATTTTTTTGGAGGGGTCCTCTGACTGGTCGGGAAATTTGGACCTGGTGGGGATGTACATGGAGGTGATTTGTGTCACACAGCCTCAGGCTGGTTAAAGCAGAGAGGTTAGAGATACTGACACTCTTTCCTCAGACAGGGGGACATGTACAAGGATGAAGAAGCCATAACTTATCAAAGGACATTCCAGAAGGAGCCCTGCAAGGTGGCAGGGGTGGTGGGGACAAAGATGCCCATTGACCTGGGGCCTGAGGCCAGGAGGAGCAGTAAGGGAAGAAGAAAGCAGATTGCTCTTGTCAGAGACTACAAGTTACTAGTTCAGTGCTCTTCCAGTGTGTGTGTGTGTGTGTGTGTGTGTGTGTGTGTGTGTGTGCATGTGGGAGAGTGACTCTGTGAGTGTGTGGGTGTCTGAATATGTGTGTGAGTGTGAATGATAGTGTCTATGCATGTGTGTGTGAAATGTGGATATATGAGTGTGAATGTGTTTAGCAGTGTGTGTGAGAGTGTGTGCAAGTGTGAGTATGTGTGGGAATGTGTGAGTTTGTGTGTGTCTGTGTCTGTGTGTTGTGGGGGTGGCAGACTGACATGATTTTGCTTGCTGCACGTCCAGCACAAGGTCTGTCTAGTAGCTTCATCTTTGAAGAATAAATCTCTCATCTTCAAAGACCTGAGTGGGTCCTGGGAAACCTGCTTGAGATTCTTGCCCAGATGAAATAGAGTAAGCCAGGACAGCTGTGCCTGATGTTTCCTGAGGAAAACAAAGAAGCCTGTGCCTGGCTCTGCCTTGTCTGGGAGAGGAACATTCTGTTGGGAGCCTCCACTGCCAGACCCCACTCAGCCTCTCTGCTTCCACACCACTTCCTCAGCCCTAGCTGC
Source organism: Rhynchomys soricoides (assembly GCA_019843965.1). Taxonomy (NCBI): domain Eukaryota; kingdom Metazoa; phylum Chordata; class Mammalia; order Rodentia; family Muridae; genus Rhynchomys; species Rhynchomys soricoides. The sequence continues at coordinate 275,857 of JADRCH010007490.1, read as the reverse complement.
GACCTGCTTCAAATCAATTGGGTTGAAGGTTGAGAATAAATTGTTGAGATGAGGTGGATTGTTTTTGTCCTTTGTTTTGTTTTGTTCTTTGTTTTTGCCCAGACTCCATCCTGGTGGACTTTTAACACTTAGCCTATTGTCTGCTGCCCAACGGCAACAACCTGGACTTGATCCCAAAAGCAAAGCCTGCTAATTTCTAGATAACTGTGAGTGCTGGGAAACCGTGGGACTCAGGGTGTCCCCAGAGCTCAGCAAGCCAGCTCTCTTTCTCTGTTCTTGGGGGCTGGCAGGAGTTAAAATGCAGCCTGAGTCCCTCCACTCCACACCTGCAGAGGGGACAGTAAGCCTAATCTGCCCCCAGTGGCTGGCTATACAGGGGCCTCATTCACAATTCACTGCCTTCTAAGGGGCACTGCCTCTCATGAACTGTTCTTTCAGGAGTCTTTAATCTAAGGAGCTACTACTAACAGCCCAGGCTACCCTAATCTGGTGGATAGGCCTCAGCTTCTCTCCCTCAGCACATTTTTAAGGAATGGTGTTTTCCCCTACTCTAGCTTTTTTTATCATCAAAATATATTCACAAAACACCCACATCTCTGTCCACACTATAAATCAGGGTGGGGAGCCTCTGGCCCACAGCCCAGATCTGGCCCTCAGCTTGATTCATTTGGCATGTGGGGGATACTGTATTGGCTACCACAGCTGCAAGCTGGAGAATAATGCCTCCCTCCCCACAGCCCCCACCCCCGCCCTGCTGGGGCCTTCCCACTCCAAATGAAACCTCGAAAATAGCCAGGCTTCAGTGTGTGTGTGTGTGTGTGTGTGTGTGTGTGTGTGTGTGTGTAGGGGGGAGCATCTCCTGCAAGTCCTTCAGTTGCTATTAAACAGGAAATGGCATGACAAAGCTGATGAGGTGAATTTTCAGAATGAGCAAAGTCAATATTTCGTGACCACTTTTGCTAATTTTCAGGATTGGCTGACATTTTCTTCCCTAACCTTCCCGATTCTTTTGCACTGAGACCTCATGTTCCCCTCTGCAGGGGAAGGAACTCCAGCTAGTGTGCAGCACAGCTGGGAAGCAAGTTCCCACACAGCTTACAGCAGAGCCACTGTAACCATTCTGCCCCACGGGTGTCCTTGGAGGAGCTTGCCTCCAAGGCTAGGCTTTATTTTCTTTTGTTTTGCTGTTACTGATGTTGAGGTTGATGTTCTTTACTAATTTATTATCTATACATCTACTTACTTATTTCAGATAAAGTCTCCTTATGCAGCTCTGTCTTGACTGGTACTTATGGCAATTGCCAGGCTAGCCTTGAGCTCCCAGTAATCCTCCTTCCTCAGATGTGCTGAGAAGACCGCCATGTAGGCCACCACACCTGTCCTTTCCTGGTTCTTGATCATAACCCCATGGTAATCTGTAATACCTAGAAACTGGGCCCCAGTGAATTAATTCTCTCAACTTGTGCTCTAAAGAATTAAGAGAGAAGCACATGGCTAAAGGATGGCAAGTGAGTTACTCAATTAGTTAGAATTCGACTGAGACAAAGTCTCACTCTGTTACTCAGGCCAGCCTGAATCTCACCAGGAGAACAGACCGGCCTTGAACTTGGAGTGATCTTTCTGATTCTGCCTCCTAAGCTGGGATTCCATTGACCAACATGCCTGGCAACAGACTAGTTCAAAGTTTAAAAAAAACAGTGAGACTCTTCTGAGGTTCAAAACACAGAGATTTCTTGTTCTTATTTGTCTATATACGTCCTTCCTAATTGAGAGAACTGAAAGGAAAACATATTCTCTCTCTCTCTCTCTCTCTCTCTCTCTCTCTCTCTCTCTCTCTCTCTC